>CM057231.1:57432189-58032189 GCA_029891385.1 Erythroxylum novogranatense
GACGGCGGTGAGGAGCTTCGGCATGCGGACGGCGGTGGTAACTCGGCATCTGAGCGAGCTGCGGATTGATAGATCATC
Organism: Erythroxylum novogranatense; assembly: GCA_029891385.1. Lineage (NCBI taxonomy): Eukaryota > Viridiplantae > Streptophyta > Magnoliopsida > Malpighiales > Erythroxylaceae > Erythroxylum > Erythroxylum novogranatense. The sequence goes on from CM057231.1 coordinate 57,432,268, forward strand.
CGGCGACCGGCAGAAGCGAGTTCGTATCGTTCAACTATCTGCGACGGCGGCGAGCTTTAGGAGTCGCTCGGCGCTTGTGGCGATGAATGAGGCGATCTGCGTAGCTAGTCGAGATAATGGCGGTTTAAGCGTGCGGGCTAGGGCTCCGTCCGTGGAGCTGTGGCATGCGGGTGAACGCCGAGCGCACTCCATGGTCGCAACCTTTTCCCTAGTCGTCCAAGAGGAGTATTCGAGGCTTTGGCATTGGGACTTAGGAAATTAACCGATTGAGGTGATTAAGGATTAGATTTGATTTGAAGTTTAAATTGGAATTTTATGGATGTGTTCAACCCAAGGAATAGGAAATTGCTATCGGGGATCCTAATTGAGTTAAATCGATCGGATTTAGGAATGGATCAATTATTGTCAATCAACTCAATGAAGAGTCGAATGGGTTTTTAGCACCGGAATCGCGAGCGCGTATCATTGTACATTATTTCACCGAGACATATGCATTCATGTCTCGTTTTATCGGGCAATAAGTGATGGGTTGATTTTATTGTTATAGAGGCACTGGCTGGACCGTTGCTCCACGGACATTGCTTTGACTTCCGTGCAAGAGTTTTGAAGATTCTGGTGTGAGTAACCTAGTTGGTTTCTCAAATTCCGATTGCTTACATGCTCTACATGAATTACATGCAAGATGAATTGTATGACTACCGATGATTATCGTATGTATTGATTGAATTGCATGTCTTTACCGAACAGAACTGCATCGCTACATGATACCTAGACGAATATCGGCTTTTATAGACATACATCAACTCATCAATAATCGAATTTATGAACATCGCATTGCATGCATAAATGCATGATCGATAATGGACGGTCCCAAGTTGCTAATTTCATCAAAAGAGCCTAGTGTCAATATCAGATCGACTGGGCTTAGCCCGGGGGAGAAACTCGACGCCGTCTCCTCACTTGTTTAATCGATCGAGCACTTGGGCACAACATCGAATAATCGAAAAGAGTCATATATGCATTGTATACATGGATCGATTGATTTGTGACATTGATCGATTACGTGATGACATGATTTACCGTATTACGATATGATGCCGCAAATTGTTACATGCTATCAGAAATCGTGAAATGACATTGTAAATGGTTTATCATCAGAAATCGCTTTTATAATATCAGTATATGGCTATATGATACCGTTAAGTGAATACTATCAGATTATGTCAGACGCCGTGTGCGTAATGCATGATTTGAGTGAACCATCGATGATGGTTTCTCACCGAGTTCGCAAACTCACCCAAATTTGCAACCTATTTTTCAGATCATAGAGTAGACTCTAGCTCCAAGATCTTTCTTTCTGCCAAGGCGAAGCCGTCAAGTAGGTCGTGATGGCACATAGTCGGTCCACCGATTAGTGTTTTGAGGATGACTTAGATAGATGTTTGTATCAGCTCTTTTTGGTTTTGTTAGAGACCGATAGACTTGTCTATTCTGGATTGGATTATCAGACCGATAATTATTACTTTGGATGTCAATTTGTTGATTACTTTGTTATTTTGTGATTTAAAATACTTGATGCCATGGATTTTAGCGAAATTTTCTGGTAGTAAACTTTATCGCGGATACGTAGTTTGAGCGACCTTCGGGTTTCCGATGTGTACCCTACGGTGAGGCTACACCATACCTCTTTCCGCCAAGACTCAATGTTCTAGTCAACCAAATAAATCCATATGTAACAACTCTAGAGGTCTGAAGAAGTTACAACATTTTTAAAAGAAAACATTGATTTAACTGCTTTTTCTTTATGACAACTTTCATAAAAGAAATCCTTGTTAAAACATATTTTCGGTAAACCTCTTGCCAAATCATGTTTAATCAACTTGGAAATATTTTTAAAACTGATATGACCTAGCTTTTTATGCCAAATCAATCATTCTTTATCAGTAGATATAAAACAAGAAATATTTTGATTTTGAAAATCTTCCAAATTGATTTTGTAAAGATTGTTTTGTCTCTTAGCAGAAAAGAATATGGACCCATCCTTGCTCTTAACTTCACAATAATTTTGATTGAAGGACACTTCAAAACCAGAATCATATAATTGACTGACACTAATCAAATTTTGTTTTAAACCAACAACTAGCAACACATTATCAATGCATGCAAAGGAATCTTTACCTATTACCGATTCCAATTATCTTGCCCTGCTGATTGTCTCCAAAAGTTACAGATCCTCCCTTCTTATACTGAAGATCTAGGAACATAGACCTTCTTCCCGTCATGTGTCGCGAGCATCCACTGTCCAAGTACCAATGGTGCTGGCTATTTTTTTCAAGGAAGGATATCTGCAAGTGGTATTATCTGTCTCTTAGGTACCTAGATTTTTTTGGTTCCTTTAGGGTTAGTCTGTGCATAATTCATAATATGATGATGCAATTGATGATATCTCTGATAATGATTATGTTGATGAAATTTCTTCCTGAAAGGAACAGTAACCTTTTTATACTGAGAGTGGTTTTTACTAAAACCTAATCTCGCTTTTATCATTAGGATGTTTGTATTTTCCTAGATATCATTCATTTTCTTCGCATCTCAGAATGTTGATAGATCAACCGAAAGACTATTTATTCTTTGCTTTAGCTTATTGATTTCTTCATGTCATCTACCACAAACCTTTTTCTTCAACTCATCTACTTGTTTCTTTACAAACATTTTCCTCTTCTAATGCTTGTGTTTCTCAAGTTTTCTACATACTTTTCTTAAGCAACTTATACCGCTTAGAATAGCATGAGAATCTTCTAATAGTTCGAGTATGCATCTTGTAATTCATTAAATTTTGAGGTTACCTCCTCTTCACTTTCTTCCTCGACTACTAGGCAATATTTACTTACACATGCTTCGAAGTTCAGATTCCATCTGCATTTAATCTAGATCTTCCTGTGTTGTCATCATGCTTTTCTTGCCTTCTACTCTTCTTGGCTTTTTCTTTAACAATGGACACTTTGACTTGTAATGTCTCGATTTATTGCATTCATAGATGTAATGGATGTTTTCGCTCTTCCTTCTTCTTGCTATTCTTCTTAAGTAGGATTCTTTATTTCTTTAGCCTTTTCTTCCATATGCCCGATCTTTCTTAAAATAAAGGATAGTTCATCATCTTCCTCGTCAAGTATGATCTCGAATTGTTGAGTCATCATCCTTGATCGCTTCAATCTTGAGTGTTTTGATGATGAGCTTTTCTTCCTTTGTTTCTTCCGATTCTTCCGTCCGACCTTCAATGCTATGGATTTGTCCCGTCTGGCTATCTTCAAAGATCGAAGTTCAACTTCATATATCTTTAGAGGTCCAAGTAGTTCATCAAGCTTCAATATGCTTAAATCCTTGGCTTCTTATCGATTGCAACTTTTGGTCTCCATCTCTTTGGTAGGCTTCTTAAGATTTTTCTAACATGATCTTGATTGTCGACGTTCTCCGAGCTTTAAGTCCATTGATGATAGTTTGAAATCTTCCAAACATCCGATCGATAGACTCTTCATCTTTCATTTTAAACAGCTCATACTGGTGTACAAGAATGCTTATCTTGGACTCCTTTACTTGATTTGTGCCTTCATGTGCGATGGATAGCGTATCCCACATCTCCTTCACGGTATCGCATCCGTGAATTTTATCGTAGTCACTTCTACTTAGGGCACAGCTCAAGAAGAACTTGGCCTTCGAATTCAGCTGGAATCTTGCTTTATGTTCTGTCGACCATTTGATTCGTGGAATGGCATTTCCCTCTTCATCTACCGGTGTGTAAGGTCCATTTTCTATTATCTCCCAAATATCAATATGAGTAGATTCAATGAAGAGTCGCATCCTGTCTTTCCAGTAATGATAGTCTTCTCTATTGAACGTCGGAGGTCTAGTTACCAAGGCACCTTCAGTTATATATACGTGTGATTCTGCCATGGATCTTTATCCACACTTTGTTACGGTGGTACTTGGACACCGAGCTCTGATACCAATTGAAAAAAATCACACGTTAGTATACGATTTACAAAGTGCACAAGAAGAAGGGGTTGAATTATGTATTCATATTTTTATCCAAATCCCTTCTCTAAAAAACTTGCTTTCTCAAAACAATAAACAAACAACATTAAAAGATATTTATGTCAATAATAGAAACAAGAGTTAAGAGATAAGAGTGAGAGTCGAAACTGCAATTTTATACTGGTTCACCCCAAACCGTGGGCTACGTCCAGTCCTTAGAATCCCTTCTGAGATTTCACTATACTTCACAACAGTACAAGTATTCTTTTCACCGAGCCTCTTTAGGTCTCGTATAACAAGTATTCTTTTTCTCACTTAGCCTCTTCGGGCTCTTAGCTATTCCTCTTTCTTACATAAAGATATTTCGAGCTTTGTTACAGAAAATATAGCTCTTGTGTTTTCACACAATATAGTATTTTTCTTTGAATATCACTAATAAAAATCACTTAACACAAATTTGCTAACTGCTTCGGTCTTCGACTTCGACTCGTATTTATAGTCTTCATCTTCAACTGCTTCTTGATAACTACTTCTTTCTTCTTGATTTTTGATCCTTAAAGAAACGATTATTCAGTTGAATTCTGTAACTAACTCAAACTGATTTGCTTCTTCATCTTGTTTTCGGCTTCGCTTCGTCTTAATTTTCTTCCGTCTCACTTTGTTTTTGCTTCCGTATCATTTCCACTTTTCACTTCTGTATTATTTTGCTTTCGCTTCCGTTTCAATTTGCTTTCGCTTCCGTCTCATTTCCACTTTTCGCTTCCATCTTATTTTACTTTTACTTCCGTCTCATTTATGCTTTTGCTTCCGTCTCATTTTGCTTCCATCTCATTTCCACTTTTCGCTTCCATCTCATTTTACTTTTGCTTCCGTCTCACTTTGCTTTTGCTTCCGTCTCATTTTGTTTTTGCTTTTGTCTCATTATTTTTTTCATCAAAATTAATCGTAAAGTCATTTTGACTTAAAATAGGAGAATATCTCTCAGGCCACAAAGGCATTATACTTTTAAGAGTTTGATGTACAATAAAAAATTATTTTCTTTTGTAATTGATTTGTATACATTAATTAGATAAATATTATTACATTATAAGTATTTATCGAATTTTTTTCCTTTTATTTAAGAAAGAATTTTTTGGGATTTTGAATTTGACGTGGTCATACATAAAGTATGGTAGAGACAAGCACGTACACATTATCGTGACTTTATTAGTGTGATACACAAGGCTGATGTTGGACCCCAAATTTTTGCTTTCTTGAAGTTATTAAGTATGAATTATTTTGAATTATGATTTATGGCATAGTTTGATTTTATTGAGAATATTCATGGAAAATTTGATTTAATTGAGTTAAATGTGAAATATGTGTTTATGGAAAAGTGTTAGGAAGAGTATGGTTAAGGAAGGGTAAATATGTTGAAGGGCAAAATGGTCAAGTAATTGAGTTAGATGATTTTAGCCTTTAGTAAGGAGGGCATTTGAGTCATGTGCTCTTATGTAGGTTAAAGAATAGAAAGAAAAGAAATAAGGAAAGAGAAAGAAGAAACCAAGAAAGAGGGACGGAAGGAGACGAAGAAGAGAGAAGAGGAAAACTTGTGTTTGTCGATTTAGTTAGATTTTCAAGCACGCCACAAGTAAGTTACACTGCTATACTTGTTTATGTTGGATTTAACTTGTGTATTGCTGGAAATGGTTTGGATTGAGGATGAATCGGTGATTTAGGGTTTAGAATGATACTTTGTTAGATCTGTAGATTTGGTTGTGTTTTGTGATTGTTGTTGTGTTGACAAGTGTAAAAAGGAGTTTGGTGCGTGATGTGTAGTGTAAGAGTCTTGACCGAGCAAAGGAATAGATTGATTCTGCAAATCTAGAAAATCTGGGTTTGGGAGAGTTTCATGCGACCCACGCCAAGGCGTGTTCATGAAAGCACGCCACTACGACGAGAAGGTTATCGACGCCACTGCATGCGTTTAAATTGGTGAAATGCGATGAATTAGTGAGATGGCGTATGGTGAGCCGGCATGTGGACATAAGGTTGGCGGGCGCGTATATATGGGTTAGGAGACGCGGTGTGAAAGGGGATCGAGAGGCGCGGCTGCTTGAGGCGTGTTCACGCCACAGCATCGAACCTCTCGCCATGGCGAGCGGCCTTTTTGCGACAGCGCACGTTGTTCATCATGGCGTGATTCAGATATTTTGATGTAATTGGTTTTAAACTTATATCTTTTCTCAGAGGTCCTTTTGGGGTGATTTTAGAGGTGTTGTGACCTAGAGATAGATCTACAAGTTATATGAAGTGATGAAGTGTTGAATTGGGTTTTAAGAATATGGAATTTTGGATAGAAGTTAAGAATGGTAATATTATGGTTTCTATATGAGTTCGAATGGGAATTTGATTCTTATTTTAGGAGAACAAGAGAGACAAGAGAATCAAGAGGCACAAGAGGAAACTCAATCCTAAACAAGAACAAGCGGGATTATCAGGTGGGTTCATGTTTATAATAAAGTATATAAGTGCTCATTGTTTAGTTCAAATCAAGCAAGATTTTATGCATTTACATTACAGCATTCCACGATCGCATTGCATAAATGATTATATTCTGCATTGTGTTATGCATTCATGATTATTATCAAGATTTTTACAAAGGAATGTTTTCCTTTTTACGAATACAAGTGCATGGCTTCAAGCTTTACGAATTATATATGACAAGCAAGTTTACAAGCAAGTGCTTGATTGGCAAATCAGTTCTGAGAATCTGAATTATGCATGCTTATGTGGGTTTGCATGTGTCCCTCGAAATAGTCAAGTGCACATTGACTCGTAAAGGCTTCTCCCTTTGCCCGATCGTAGGCACGTGGTTTCTCGATAGATTCCCTCATGAAACTTCGCTACACATCAACATTTCGATGGCTATGTAAGACGTCATCCTAACCCCGACACCCAAACCATCATGTTATGTGTTATGATATGTTATGTGACATGCATCATGATTTATTAAAATCAAGCACTTTACAAGAAATGACTCATACATGTTCAGATATTATGATTTCGACAAGTATTACGGCAATGAGATATTTTGAATATTATTTATGCTTATTACTATATTATAAATATGTTCCCCACAGCGTTATAGCTCACCCTCTAATCTCCCCATACACGGTGTGAGCGGAGATCGAGTGAGTGAGTCACGAGTACGGCAAAGACTCAGCTCATTTTGTCATACTTATGTTTCAGGACTTTAGTTTCTTTTTGAGTATCATGGGTTCAAGAGTGTTTTATACTTTTGGCTCTTGAATTGAATTGTTATTTGTTTTGAGATATCATCAATTGAAACATGAATTGCGGTTTTGGTTGTTTACAATTATGAAATCACGTTTTGAGTTTATTCACGATTTAGTCCATTAGACTTAGATGGATTCTTTTCTAAATTTCGTTAATTTTGCATGTTTGGATGTGGTTATAGAAATAAGTAGTTTTGCAAGTATGTTTTAACCAGCAATTATGTTTTAACCAGCAGGCCCACTACTTTTCCGTGGGTCTTTTCCTTTGAAATGTATCAAGTATTACGATCACGGTTTTCCATACGCCTCACACGCCGACGTTGGGCTCTATGATGGGTCCAACAAATTGATGTATGACCGCCTTATATTTCTGAGCAAATATGGAGTCATTGGCCGCAGTATTAGACATCACTTAAGGCATTTTCCATTTTAGAGCATAACTTTACCAATAGACGTGGAGGATCGGGGGAAGAGAGTCTTTCTGTACATATGGGAGGATCAATTACCCACCACGAGCATATAAAGAGACTTTTAAGTATCTAAACTTTAAACTTATATTGTAATTGTTTAACTTTATTGTATTTCAATTTAAATTGATGTGTGAATGTTGGAATGAAAATATGTGTATTATAGGTAATGATAATGGAATAAATGTCTGGTGACATATATGGTTGTGTTGAGTTATTTTCTTTCAACCGGGCGTAAATATCATAAAAATAGAGGAAAGTCTGCTGAAATTTTTATAAATTCTAGTTCACTTATAACATTTTATTCTTATGTAGGAAAAGTCTATGGGCATGAGGCCTACACCCCGTCAGCTCTTTTTACACACTCACACTAAGAAGCATGACAGTATGACATTCGTCAATACCCATTGTAGAAAACTTAATGTATGTGAAATTTATTCTTTAATATTAATTCTTAATAATCATCACTTACTAATATAAACATTGCCTCCTAATAAGACCAAATATAAGAAAGCATGCAGTGGATGGTAAGGACCGTTGTGGAAGGATCTTCGGGTTAGGTTCATTTGCAAACACATGTTACTCGCAATCTTCCACAAATAGTACAACATCTAATAGACAGTCGATAACCAATGAAGTCAATGAGCTTCGGACCACAGTGTAGACATTGATGGAGTACATAGCTCAACTAAGACATTAGGTAGATGAGTTGATGGGGAGAGGTAACACTTAAGAGCATCCACAGTCACCAGAGCAATAGGAATATTGTAGTTATTTGCTTTGAATTATAAAGACTTATTATGTACACTATAATGTTTTTATTATCAATTAAGATAATTTTAACTTTATATCATCAATCAACTTTCTGTTTAAACAAATTAAATATATAAACAAATCAAAATATTATGCATGATAATTCATAATCGTTGAAATTATGTATTAATCATAAGATAATGAAATAAAATTTAATGTCTAGATTTTTTAAAAACCTTTAAATTTCTTGACCAATAAAAAATAAAAATACGCCGAGAAAATCCATTATATTTACCGATGAATACCATAAAATGTCGATAAAATGTATGATATTTACCAACAATTACTCTTTGTTTCGTTAGTAATATAGACAACCGTTGTCAACTTTACCGTCAGGATTTTCTGAACCATCGATATACTCACCGACGGTCAATCATAACCATCGGAAATGTTACCGACGGAATAACCAATATCGTCGGCAAATATTTTGACGAAAAGGAAAAGTCCGTAGGTAAATTTACCGACAGTCACAACCATCCATTGGTATATTTATCAACTGTTACATAATGTGTCCACTGGTAAATTTACCTATGGTCATTTTAACGACACCTTTGTCCGTCAGGAGATTCCATCGCTAATTTATATTACCGACATAATCCAAACGCTTTTCTATCGATAATTTTCGCTAAGCTAAATGACATTTTTCTTGTAGTAGATTTTAATATAGATGATTTCTTTATCTCAATTTTTTTAGTAGAACTATCTAAAAGGATAAAAGGATAGGAAGTTGGTTGGGGCACATCCTATATAGCTTCTACAATATGATGGTGTAATATTTTAACTAAGAATTAGTGTAAACAAAATTGTCCAAGAAATTGTCTAAGATACCCAAATGATGAAAATGCACAAGTTATCTATTTTGACGGAGGGTAGCAACATAGGTGATCAGGCGATTGAGACAATGTAGAAAATTGAAATTCTAAGACTTATACAGACTAAACCATATCTTATCTCCATGCAATGATAGTTATAATTTCACAATTATTGTCAGTTTTTCATTATGTTGGTTGTTAATTGTCCTAATATGCTTCTAACAATTATATAGCTTTAAACAACATCCAAAGAAATTTATTTGGATAATATAAATATGAAAAGTCATGATGGTTGGCTAGAAAACAAGCATTACCTCTCTAACTGATGGCTTGTATGTGTGCACGTATGTGTGTGTGTTATAGGCAGAAAAAGGTTTGGCTTGACTTGCTTTAAACCCTGATTTCATATACTATTTGTTATGACACATTAATCAAAGTATATATATATATATGGTTAGTGTTCATCTATTTCTTATCCCTTAAACATTTGTAAAGTGAATGCACGAAATATGTTTGTGAAAATTTCTCAAAGGCATTATTATCAAATTGATTGAAAACCAGACCCAATTTGATGACATTCAATATATAGGATCATTTGCACTTGTACTATGTCAATTTGCGTCTAAGTGCAAAAATCGAATAACCTACCTTTATTTGACGAAAGGTTTAAGTAAATTACACAAAAGGTGTTTGATAAAATTCTTAAGTAAAATATATACAACTTGTTTCACAGAAATTCATTAAGAACTTAGTTGTAGAACCTAGTTGCAATATAAGGGAATTGAAGGTACTTATTTAGCTCAACTTAACCTTTCTAACTAATGGTATCAAAGAAAACAATAAGTAAATGATGGTGATCAATGGTGGGAGGAAACATAGAATAGTTGAGAAAAGAGATGCTTGGTTAAAGAAACTTCTTAAACCAATACTGGAAAAGAGGGATTCTCTATGACTATTTGGTTATATTGCATGTCTGATGTGTTACAATATATACAAAATCCATTAGAAGACATTTTTAGAGAAGCAAATAGGTTGGTTAGTATAATAGAGTATGCTTTGACTCTCATTTGTCCCAATGTTGTTTACAATAATGGACCAAATTGGACAAGGTTGAATTCTCAAAATGTTGAAATATTAGAAACTTTTATGGGATATGCATTAAGATTTCCATACTATAAAGGTGTTAGTGAGGGGATAAGATATTGGTGACCAATATATGTTTGGTCGGTGATGCCAAATTATGGAGGTGAGTAAGGATTGATAATGATCACAATTGTTAGGCCCGGGTCCCATTTCCTATCCCGAGGTGACCGCTCCTGGTCGGCGAGTAAGGGACGCGCGAAAGAAGAATTGAAAACATCCAACATATAAAGGAATAGTAGCGGGAAGAGGAGGACTCGCCGCGGCGAGCACCTCGCAAAAATGGTTCGCCACGGCCAAAACTTGGCTTCGCCGGGGCGAACTCGCGAGTACACGCCGCGGCGAACACCCAAGGAATGCGCCATGGCGAGCTCGCCAAAAACCGAACCCATTCCTAACATCTTTGTAATTTCATACAAACACATACCCATACAATCTAACTAAAATTTTAACACACACAAAAATAAGGAACTTCATGTCATTACAATTCGAAGGAATTGAACAAGCATTCATAACATAGAACAATACATACAATGCTTAAATCCAAATACATAAGGATGCTCAATGTTGATATGCTTGGAAAACTAACCAAAAGCACTAACTTAGTACAAAAGCTTCTAACTATCTTGGAGTTTCCGAAGCCTTGCAAGGATCAACGATCTTCTCGTTCTACGCCTGAGGAGTGGGAGGTAACAGGGTGAGCTACGAAGCTCAGTGGCTTATACATTTATAGCCATTGGCGACGAGCCACACAATCAAGCATATATATGTAGGAAAATCCCGGGAGGAACATCACATATTCCAGCAGCGGAAACAAAAAATTTTTATTCCCGGGACCTTCCCGAAACCCAGAATCTCGGTGTCGGTATGAAAACTCAAACCTGAATAGCCAATAGAGACTATCTCTAAAGGTATCCACGCAGAGATCAGAAAACCTAACCGAGTCAAACACTTTTGACCCAGAATAGCTAGAATGAATAAGAGTCGCTAGACCTACCTCATCTCCCCGAGAGCTTGAGATTGACGTTGGATCCTTGGAGAAGAGAAGAGAAATCGATGATGGCCTTAAAGAGAAGAAGAAACTTGAAACCTTTTCAAACTTTGTAACCTTAACACTTAAGGAAAATGTTCTTCCTTTCAAGCAAAAAGCATCGACGGCAACCCACTAATTCTAGCCATCTTATGTTAATTTTAACACTTAAAATTGCTTCCATAAGATCAAGACATGTGGTGGATTAATAACCATACATTTGGCTAAGATTAAATGAATAAACTTTTGAAAAGTCAAAAGTTTATCACTTTACACTAACACCAACGACATGTCTTAATTTTATATAATAATTAATTAATTAATTACTTAATTAATTAATTAGAATATAAATGCTAAGGTCCATCCAATCTGAATTAGGTCTACCGCTCTGCCTCTAGGGCCCGGTCTTTAAACGACATTCCTAAACCTTTCTTAGCAATATTGATGTCGCGATCTCATCGGGACATATCCCAATCCCATGGGATCCATTTAATCCTAATGTTTCCATAATTGGAACTCGTCCAATTACTATTTTACAGATTCTCGAAACACTCTTATCGCAGTGACCCTTTAGGTTCCGGTTATGTTGGCCACTTAGATTAACAATTAATCTGAGCAAGTCATGAGCGCTATCTAGCAACACATCATGTGTTGGATCCCGTTACCGGAACCCAACTACTTACACCAGAAGGGAAAACGAAACGGAAACAAAGCATAAGAATCGAAAGCGAAGCGCACACTCGAAACAAATGCAAAGCGAATGCGAAGTTAAAATAGCGGAATGAATCGAGTAAGTTTAATCGGAAGCAAATGCAAGCGAAGCAAGAACTAATCGATCAAACGAATGCATTCAATCGAATTTAGCGGTTTAAATAATCGAATACGGATCACAAAGCGGAACGAATAAGCGAAAGCGGATCGAATCGAATGCAAATCGAATACGGATAGAAAACAAAGTAAGCAAACAAATCAATTTAAACTGAAAACACCTTCCGACATCCGTGAATCAAAGATGTATCAGGACACAAATCGCGTTGGGAATTCCTAAGACGCTCCAAAATCCGTTATGAAATTTTTTTTCTTTCTTATTCTCATTTCTTACATCAATCACATCCATATAATTTCCATGGAAATTTCATTCTTAAACCCAAACTCAACAATCATACAAATTCTTATTTATCCATACAAATCTCAAATTCTATTTTTTATCCCAATTTTATCGAAATTTCAAAGATAACGGCCGCTTTTTCCTAACCCAAACCTGCAAGGTAAAGAAATACACTTCTAAATGCCAAACAGATCTCGTAATCATCGGACTCTCCGTCCTAATCCAAACACCAAAGAAACGCAAACCTAAATCTAATACTTCCATAATTCTCAATTCAATACCAAACTCGTAATTCAATCAAATTCCCAAATCAATCATACATATATATTCCTAAATTATCCATAATTTCATATACAAATTTCACAATCATTCACAATTCTCAACTTTATACACAAATGCATTTTTCCCAACTTATCTAAAGTTATAAACATACTCATACTCAAGATCCAAATTACTCAAAAGCTAACGATTCAAAAGTCGAAATCGACGTTTTCACATTCTTTCATCCGATCTCCCGTCAAACACGGAGATGGTGATGAAAGGGGGGACTTCAAAGCTCGTGGATAACACATTTATAAACCGATAAATAAGCGAAAACATTTTTTATAAACTTTTGCCAAAGGGCTAATGTTTCAAATTTTCAACTTTGAAATATTTCTCTCAAACTCTTTTCAATTTTTCCAAACTTTTCATATCAAATTTCATAAATTTCCGATTGAAAACCCCTTTTCTTCATTTTTCCAAAATTTCTCATAAACATGAATGCAATCACATCGGCAAATTATCACGATATTAACAAAATCAAAATCACATAACAGATCAAAATGGTCTGGTTTGTCCAACAGACAGATCGCATGCATCCCGCGATAATGTCCTGGCAACAGAATAGAACGTGATTACACTTTCCCAAAGCGGTCCAAAGTGTAGCCGTGAGGGAATCCGAATCGGAGTTCCGTACCCTTAGCGGGCAGCCGAGTGAAGGCTTTACGAATAGAGACAATAATGACTCACCAAAAGACCTAACCACCCACATAACACATAATCTAAACGAGATTTCGAATGCCCAAGGCACTTTTCAAATTCTTGATTTTCCACACATTCACATAACGCATAATTCGATCAATTCATCATTCAAATACTAATTTCAAAAATCAAATCATTCAATCAGCAGTATAATTCAATAATGCATTTATGACAATTGAATTTAAACTTGTACCAATTTCTCGAAATCATTCTAAATCATATTTTCCAACTTTAAATCAATTCTTATTTTCAAACATTTCCAATAATCTATCAAGCATACAAAATTTTGCTTTCTTTCATTTTCAAAATTCATATTGCTTACGAGATCAAATTATAAATATGCTACCCACCTCTAAATGACGCTAGAAATTTATCCCGAGCTTCAATTTGATCCTCGCTTCTTTCCTTCTTTCACTTAAATCGACCTAAACCATAATAACCCAAATTCACATCATAAATTTGCATAAGTCTCAAAATTAACTATCGGAAATTCATAATTATCATACTTCCAAGCTATTTCAATCTCCAATTTTGAAAATCCCCAATTTTCAAAATTGGCTAATCCAAGACACTTCGAATTCAAACTCATAAAACATAATTTCTTCAAAATTAATCTCACAATTCCTCAATTCACATTAATTCCAAACTATTTAAATCCTCAATTTCAAAATCCCCAAATCTTAAAATTGGCCTAAACCAATTTATCCCAATTCAATATCATAAAATACAAATTCTTCAAATTGATTTCATATATCATCAATTCATCATATTTCCTATAATTCTACACCAAAATATCTCAAAATTCTCAATCATAAAATTAAGCCTAAACCTTAATCACTTTTCATCCAAAATTAAACCCAACCTAAAGCATATATATCAAAACAACTTCATAAACCACAAACCCAAGTCCTTTCCATACTTCTCAATTAAAATTCAACAAAACTTCAAATTGAAAATCTTCTCTTACCTCATTTATCCTCCAAATTGAATTTTCTTGGCTCATGAAGAAGCTCTCTTCATTCTCCACTCTTTTCCTTCTTGGAAAAATCCCAAAAGCTTGAAGAATTGAGTAGAAAATTAAAACTAAACTTCTCCTCTTCTTTCTCCATACTAACTCTTCTCCATTCTTCTTCTTTCTTCTTATTTCTCTTCTCCTTTTCTGAAATTTCAGACCAACATCGTGGCCTTATAAGGCTGAAAACGACACCTCACCATGTGTTTCATTAAATAATGGTCAAATGACCATTTTGCCCTCCATTATTACTTTATGTCATGCTCATTTGCGGGTTGATTCAAGACTATCAATCTGAAGGAGTTTGTCAAAACTTCCTTCTCGAGAAATGTTCCTCTCAATCATACGAATCCAACGCCACCGACCGCGCTCAATTCCGAGCACTACATCAAAAGTTATGCACAAAACAGTGCGGGAATATCCATATTCTAACACATTTTTCATGTACGATTATTTCCGTCCAAAAATTCACATTCTTAATCCCAGATTTGAAACTCGCTGTCTTCATAACAATTATAGCCTTATGTCTCTAGTTTGATTCAAAACAAGAATCGCCTCATTTCGATTCCCAGATCAAAAGTTATACTCAAATTACTCACAGGTGTTCCCAATCCAAAAATTAAACCCTAATCCGAACTTAAATTCAAAAATTAAAAGTCCTAAGGGCAAAATTGACATTTCATGTCTTCATATGATTTGTAGCCCCTTGACTTATCTTTATTTCGCCTCAAGAATCGCTTCAATCGGATCTCTACAGATCCCGAATTTCACAAAACACTGAATCATGCTCGGAAAATTTCCCGACTCACTTTGATTAAATTAATCACCATTAATTTAATCTCAAAAGTTCACAAATTTCTTATAAATGAAATTCATTGTCTTAGGAATCCAACGCAAAAGAATCAACTCAATCGGATGTCGGACGGAAAAGATATAAGCAAAATAGTGAACAAAGGTCGGATTGGAGGAAATAAAGTCAAGAAACCAAAGAATCAAAACGGCGTGTCAGACGAGTAAGATCGCTTTAGCGACGTTGTCGCTCGGTGACGCGGGCGTAAACGCCAGTCAGTCACGAGAGGCGAGGTCACATAGCGATGCGAGCGAAACGCTCACCATCACTAGGGCGATACGTCGCCCTAGCGACGGGGATGAATCAATTTCATTTCTTTTTTTTTTTTCACTTAAAAATCAGAAACTTCCGAAATTCATAACTCTTACTCCCAAACTCTAATTTTGACAAACTTAGTCTCTATAGAAAGCTTGCGGGAAGCTCTAAATCTTTCACGAAGGACATAAACATCAATTCGACTCCTACGGAAGTCCATTTTTCCGGTCAAAGATACTATCCTCTATACACACTTGTAAAAATCATAACTTATTATTCCGAGATCGAAAAATTGCATACTTTATATCGAAATAAAGATCAAAACAAATCCTTCAATTTTCATGAAAAACATCAAAGCTCAATTAACCTCTAACTAGGTTAATTTCTCAGTCAAAGTTTTAACCATAATAAAAGTCAAACCCAATCAAACATAAACTTTGACTGATCATAACTTTCACTCCCGATATCAAAAAATTGCAAACTTTATGTCCACAAAAATCTCTTAACATAACCTACAAGTTTCATGAAGATCACTTTATCAAATTTTGCCTCAAACAAAAGTCAACTCTCAAAGTCAAACATTCTCTCTCCAAAAGTCAAACTTGCTAAATCCTTCAAATTTTCACACTTTTCTTTCTAATTCTTGCTATATAACTTCATTTCAATCAACTCATCCACTTGACCATTCATATTACTAAATCAAATTGTCACTCAAGGTTCTGGTCCAACATTTCTCCCTTAAAAGAATTTCGTCCTCGAAATTCACTCTTACTTAAACTCCAAGTAACTCATTCTTGCATAAATTTCTTTCTAAACAATGATCATCAAGCACTTTCTTACTAATTTCATTCCACAACTCATAATCAATTTCTTTTCATCACTTTTTACTCTTCATACATATTCTCAATCTCTTCAAAATTTTCACTTCCTTAAATCATATATCACTCATATCATCTCAAACACTATATCTATAACACATTATTTCTTCAGATATGGACACAAGTCAATGGTCCATTCTTTAAAAATCCTTATATGATTCAATCTTCATTTAGCAACTCGTCATTCTTTCATCTTACTAAGTATATCACAATTTCTCCCAATTCATCACAAAATTCAAATCTTAAGTTTCAAGTTCTAATCAATCGTATTCTTAACACCCAAATCAAACCAATCACTTGAATTCATCAAATAGTCATGCATATCAATTTTCAAATTCCTAAAGACAATCATACTTCTTTCCTCAAAATCAAATGACCACCTAGCACACTCTCACAAATTCACTTTTATCTTTACAAACTCAGATCAATTCCTTATTCATACTCATACGCTTATCTTTACAAACTCAGATCAATTCCTTATTCATACTCATACGCCCAAGTAAGATCATATTATCGGGCTCGATACCATAAATGTTGGATCCTGCTATCAAACCCAACTACTTACGCAGAATCTAAACCAAGCAAACGGAAACGAAGGAAGCGGAAATTTGGATCGAAATTTCAATCGAAAACAAAATGCGAGTTTAACAAATCCGAAAGTAAATAAGCGGATCGAATACAAATCGCAAGCGTAAACAAATGCCGACATCCGAAAGCGTAAATAACAGAGAATGTTGTCGCGTTGGGAATTCCTAAGACGCTCCAAAATCCGTTATGAAATTTTTTTTCTTTCTTATTCTCATTTCTTACATCAATCACATCCATATAATTTCCATAGGAAATTTCATTCTTAAACCCAAACTCAACAATCATACAAATTTTATTTATCCATACAAATCTCAAATTCTATTTTTTATCCCAATTTTATCGAAATTTCAAAAGATAACTACTGCCTTTTTCCTAACCCAAACTCGCAAGGTAAAGAAATACACTTCTAAATGCCAAATGAGATTCGAATCATCGGACTCTCCCGTCCGAATCCAAACACCAAAGAAACGCAAACCTAAATCTAATACTTCCATAATTCTCAATTCAATACCAAACTCGTAATTCAATCAAATTCCCAAATCAATCATACATATATATTCCTAAATTATCCATAATTTCATATACAAATTTCACAATCATTCACAATTCTCAACTTTATACACAAATGCATTTTTCCCCAACTTATCTAAAGTTATAAACATACTCATACTCAAGATCCAAATTACTCAAAAGCTAACGATTCAAAAGTCGAACCGACGTTTTCACATTCTTTCATCCGATCTCCCTTCAAACCCGAGATGGTGATGAAAGAAGGGTGAGCTCTCAAGCTCGTGGATAACACATTTATAAACCGATAAATAAGCGTAAAACATTTTTATAAACTTTTGCCAAAGGGCTAATGTTTCAAATTTTTCAACTTTGAAATATTTCTCTCAAACTCTTTTCAATTTTTCCAAACTTTTCATATCAAATTTCATAAATTTCCTGATTGAAAACTCCTTTTCTTCATTTTTCCAAAATTTCTCATAAACATGAATGCAATCACATCGGCAAATTATCACGATATTAACAAAATCAAAATCACATAACAGATCAAAATGGTCTGGTTTGGTCCAACAGAGCGATTGCATGTCCCAGATAATGGTCCTGCAACAGAATAGACGCAATTACACTTTCCTCGAAAGCGGTCCAAAGTAGGCCGTGAGGGAATCCAAAATCGGAGTTCCGTGCCACTAGCGGGCAGCCGAAAGTGAAGGCTTTACTTAATAGAGACAAATACGACTCACCAAAAGACCTAACCGACCCACATAACACATAATCGAAACGAGATTTCGAATGCTGAAGGCACTTTTCAAATTCTTGATTTTCCACACATTCACATAACGCAGCATAATTCGATCAATTCATCATTCAAATACTAATTTCAAAATCAAATCATTCAATCAAGTGCATAATTCAATAATGCATTTATGACAATTGAATTTAAACTTGTACTAATTTCTCTAAATCATTCGAAATCATATTTTCCAACTTTAAATCAATTCTTATTTTCAAACATTTCCAATAATCTATCAAGCATACAAAATTTTGCTTTCTTTCATTTTCAAAATTCATATTGTTTACAGATCAAATTATAAATATGCTACCCACCTCTAAATGACGCTAGAAATTTATCCCAGCTTCAATTTGATCCTCGCTTCTTTCCTTCTTTCACTTAAATCGACCTAAACCATAATAACCCAAATTCACATCATAAATTTGCATAAGTCTCAAAATTAACTATCGGAAATTCATAATTATCATACTTCCAAGTTATTTCAATCTCCAATTTTGAAAATCCTAATTTTCAAAATTGGCCTAATCCAAGACACTCAATTCAAACTCATAAAACATAATTTCTTCAAAATTAATCTCACAATTCCTCAATTCACATTAATTCCAAACTATTTAAATCCTCAATTTCAAAATCCCCAAATCTTAAAATTGGCCTAAACCAATTTATCCCAATTCAATATCATAAAATACAAATTCTTCAAATTAATTTCATATATCATCAATTCATCATATTTCCTATAATTCTACACCAAAATATCTCAAAATTCTCAATCATAAAATTAAGCCTAAACCTTAATCACTTTTTCATCCAAAATTAAACCCAACCTAAAGCATATATATCAAAAACAACTTCATAAACCACAAACCCAAGTCCTTTTCCATACTTCTCAATTAAAAATTCAACAAAACTTCAAATTGAAAATCTTCTCTTACCTCATTTATCCTCCAAATTGAATTTTCTTGGCTCATGAAGAAGCTCTTCATTCTCCACTCTTTTCCTTCTTGAAAAATCCCAAAAGCTTGAAGAATTGAGTAGAAAATTAAAACTAAACTTCTCCTCTTCTTTCTCCATACGAACTCTTCTCCATTCTTCTTCTTTCTTCTTATTTCTCTTCTCCTTTTTCTGAAATTTCAGACCAACATCGTGGCCTTATAAGGCTGAAAACGACACCTCACCATGTGTTTCATTAAATAATGGTCAAATGACCATTTTGCCCCTCCATTATTACTTTATGTCATGCTCATTTGCGGGTTGATTCGCACTATCAATCTGAAGGAGTTTGTCAAAACTTCCTTCTCGAGAAATGTTCCTCTCAATCATACGAATCCAACGCCACCGACCGCGCTCAATTCCGAGCACTACATCAAAAGTTATGCACAAAACAGTGCGGGAATATCCATATTCTAACACATTTTTCATGTACGATTATTTCCGTCCAAAAATTCACATTCTTAATCCCAGATTTGAAACTCGCTGTCTTCATAACAATTATAGCCTTATGTCTCTAGTTTGATTCAAAACAAGAATCGCCTCATTTCGATTCCCAGATCAAAAGTTATACTCAAATTACTCACAGGTGTTCCCAATCCAAAAATTAAACCCTAATCCGAACTTAAATTCAAAAATTAAAAGTCCTAAGGGCAAAATTGACATTTCATGTCTTCATATGATTTGTAGCCCTTGACTTATCTTTATTTCGCCTCAAGAATCGCTTCAATCGGATCTCTACAGATCCCGAATTTCACAAAACACTGAATCATGCTCGAAAATTTCCCGATTCACTTTGATTAAATTAATCACCATTAATTTAATCTCAAAAGTTCACAAATTTCTTATAAAATGAAATTCATTGTCTTAGGAATCCAACGCAAAAGAATCAACTCAATCGGATGTCGGACGGAAAGATATAAGCAAAATAGTGAACAAAGGTCGGATTGGAGGAAATAAAGTCAAGAAAACCAAAGAATCAAAACGGCGTCAGACGAAAGCAAGATCGCCTAGCGACGCGTCGCCTGGTGACGCTGGCGAAACGCCAGCCGTCATGCGAGGGCGATCGCGTCGCCATAGCGATGCGAAATAAACGCCACCATCACTAGGCGATACGTCGCCTAGCGACGGGATGAATCAATTTCATTTTTTTTTTTCACTTAAAATCGTAAACTTCCAAATTCATAACTCTTACTCCCAAACTCTAATTTTGACAAACTTAGTCTCTATAGAAAGCTTATGGAAGCTCTAAATCTTTCACGAAGGACATAAACATCAATTCGACTCCTACGGAAGTCCATTTTTCGGTCAAAGATACTATCCTCTATACACACTTGTAAAAATCATAACTTATTATTCCGAGATCGAAAATTGCATACTTTATATCGAAATAAAGATCAAAACAAATCCTTCAATTTTCATGAAAACATCAAAGCTCAATTAACCTCTAACTAGGTTAATTTCTCAGTCAAAGTTTTAACCATAATAAAAGTCAAACCCGATCAAACATAAACTTTGACCGATCATAACTTTCACTCCCGATATCAAAAATTGCAAACTTTATGTCCACAAAATCTCTTAACATAACCTACAAGTTTCATGAAGATCACTTTATCAAATTTTGCCTCAAACAAAAGTCAACTCTCAAAGTCAAACATTCTCTCTCAAAAGTCAAACTTGCTAAATCCTTCAAATTTTCACACTTTTCTTTCTAATTCTTGCTATATAACTTCATTTCAATCAACTCATCCACTTGACCATTCATATTACTAAATCAAATTGTCACTCAAGGTTCGGAGTCCAACATTTCTCCCCCTCTTAAAAGAATTTCGTCCTCGAAATTCACTCTTACTTAAACTCCAAGTAACTCATTCTTGCATAAATTTCTTTCTAAACAATGATCATCAAGCACTTTCTTACTAATTTCATTCCACAACTCATAATCAATTTCTTTTCATCACTTTTACTCTTCATACATATTCTCAATCTCTTCAAAATTTTCACTTCCTTAAATCATATATCACCTATATCATCTCAAAACACTATATCTATAACACATTATTTCTTCAGATATGGACACAAGTCAATGGTCCATTCTTTAAAAAATCCTTATATGATTCAATCTTCATTTAGCAACTCGTCATTCTTTCATCTTACGGAAGTATATCACAATTTCTCCCAATTCATCACAAAATTCAAATCTTAAGTTTCCCGAAGTTCTAATCAATCGTATTCTTAACACCCAAATCAAACCAATCACTTGAATTCATCAAATAGTCATGCATATCAATTTTCAAATTCCTAAAGACAATCATACTTCTTTCCTCAAAATCAAATGACCACCTAGCACACTCTCACAAATTCACTTTTATCTTTACAAACTCGTATCAATTCCTTATTCATACTCATACGCTTATCTTTACAAACTCGTATCAATTCCTTATTCATACTCATACGCCCAAGTAAGATCATATTACTGGGCTTTGATACCATAAATGTTGGATCCCGTTACCGAAACCCAACTACTTACGCAGAACGGAAATCGAAGCAAACGGAAACGAAGGGAAGCGGAAATTTCGGATCGAAATTTCGAATCAGAAAACAAAATGCGGAAGCGAACAAATCCGAAAGTAGCGAAGCGGATCGAATACAAATCGCAAGCAGAAACAAATGCCGACATCCGAAAGCGTAAATAACAGAGAACAGTGTCGCGTTGGGAATTCCTAAGACGTTCCAAAATCCGTTATGAAATTTTTTTTTTCTTTCTTATTCTCATTTCTTACATCAATCACATCCATATAATTTCCCATAGGAAATTTCATTCTTAAACCCGAAACTCAACAATCATACAAATTCTTATTTATCCATACAAATCTCAAATTCTATTTTTTTATCCCAATTTTTATCGAAATTTCGCAAAGATAACGGTACGCTTTTTCCTAACCCAAACCTGCAAGGGTAAAGAAATACACTTAAATGCCAAATGATCTCGAATCATCGACTCTCCCGTCCGAATCCAAACACCAAAGAAACGCAAACCTAAATCTAATACTTCCATAATTCTCAATTCAATACCAAACTCGTAATTCAATCAAATTCCCAAATCAATCATACATATATATTCCTAAATTATCCATAATTTCATATACAAATTTCACAATCATTCACAATTCTCAACTTTATACACAAATGCATTTTTCCCAACTTATCTAAAGTTATAAACATACTCATACTCAAGATCCAAATTACTCAAAAGCTAACGATTCAAAAGTCGAAATCGACGTTTTCACATTCTTTCATCCGATCTCCGCTCAAACCCGGAGATGGTGATGAAAGGGGGTGAGCTCGAAAGCTCGTGGATAACACATTTATAAACCGATAAATAAGGTAAAACGTTTTTTATAAACTTTTGCCAAAGGGCTAATGTTTCAAATTTTCAACTTTGAAATATTTCTCTCAAACTTTTCAATTTTTCCAAACTTTTCATATCAAATTTCATAAATTTCCGATTGAAAACTCCTTTTCTTCATTTTTCCAAAATTTCATAAACATGAATGCAATCACATCGGCAAATTATCACGATATTAACAAAATCAAAATCACATAACAGATCAAATGGTCTGGTTTGGTCCAAATAGACGTCGCATAGCCCCAAGATAATCTCCTGCAACAGAATAGAAACGTGATTACACTTTCCTCGCAAAGCGGTCCAAGTAGCCGTGAGGGAATCCGAATCGGAGTTCCGTGCTACTAGCGGGCAGCCGAGTGAAGGCTTTACTTAATAGAGACACCGACTCACCAAAAGACCTAACCGAACCCACATAACACATAATCGAAACGAGATTTCGAATGCCCAAGGCACTTTTCAAATTCTTGATTTTCCACACATTCACATAACGCAGATAATTGATCAATTCATCATTCAAATACTAATTTCAAAAATCAAATCATTCAATCAGCATAATTCAATAATGCATTTATGACAATTGAATTTAAACTTGTACCAATTTCTAAATCATTCGAAATCATATTTTCCAACTTTAAATCAATTCTTATTTTCAAACATTTCCAATAATCTATCAAGCATACAAAATTTTGCTTTCTTTCATTTTCAAAAATTCATATTAAGCTTACAGATCAAATTATAAATATGCTACCCACCTCGAAATGACGCTTAGAAATTTATCCCGAGCTTCAATTTGATCCTTGCTTCTTCCTTCTTTCACTTAAATCGACCTAAACCATAATAACCCAAATTCACATCATAAATTTGCATAAGTCTCAAAATTAACTATCGGAAATTCATAATTATCATACTTCCAAGCTATTTCAATCTCCAATTTTGAAAATCCCTAATTTTCAAAATTGGCCTAATCCAAGACACTCGAATTCAAACTCATAAAACATAATTTCTTCAAAATTAATCTCACAATTCCTCAATTCACATTAATTCCAAACTATTTAAATCCTCAATTTCAAAAATCCTCAAATCTTAAAATTGGCCTAAACCAATTTATCCCAATTCAATATCATAAAATACAAATTCTTCGAAATTAATTTCATATATCATCAATTCATCATATTTCCTATAATTCTACACCAAAATATCTCAAAATTCTCAATCATAAAATTAAGCCTAAACCTTAATCACTTTTTCATCCAAAATTAAACCCAACCTAAAGCATATATATCAAAACAACTTCATAAACCACAAACCCAAGTCCTTTTCCATACTTCTCAATTAAAATTCAACAAAACTTCAAATTGAAAATCTTCTCTTACCTCATTTATCCTCCAAATTGAATTTTCTTGGCTCATGAAGAAGCTCTCTCATTCTCCACTCTTTCCTTCTTGGAAAATCCCAAAAGCTTGAAGAATTGAGTAGAAAATTAAAACTAAACTTCTCCTCTTCTTTCTCCATACGAACTCTTCTCCATTCTTCTTCTTTCTTCTTATTTCTCTTCTCCTTTTCTGAAATTTCAGACCAACATCGTGGCCTTATAAGGCTGAAAACGACACCTCACCATGTGTTTCATTAAATAATGGTCAAATGACCATTTTGCCCTCCATTATTACTTTATGTCATGCTCATTTGGGGTTGATTCGCACTATCAATCTGAAGGAGTTTGTCAAAACTTCCTTCTCGAGAAATGTTCCTCTCAATCATACGAATCTAACGCCACCGACCGCGCCAATTCCGAGCACTACATCAAAAGTTATGCACAAAACAAAGGCGGAATATCCATATTCTAACACATTTTTCATGTACGATTATTTCCGTCCAAAATTCACATTCTTAATCCCAGATTTGAAACTCGCTGTCTTCATAACAATTATAGCCTTATGTCTCTAGTTTGATTCAAAACAAGAATCGCCTCATTTCGATTCCCAGATCAAAAGTTATACTCAAATTACTCACAGGTGTTCCTAATCCAAAATTAAACCCTAATCCGAACTTAAATTCAAAATTAAAAGTCCTAAGGGCAAAATTGACATTTCATGTCTTCATATGATTTGTAGCCCTTGACTTATCTTTATTTCGCCTCAAGAATCGCTTCAATCGGATCTCTACAGATCCCGAATTTCACAAAACACTGAATCATGCTCGAAAATTTCCCGACTCACTTTGATTAAATTAATCACCATTAATTTAATCTCAAAAGTTCACAAATTTCTTATAAAATGAAATTCATTGTCTTAGGAATCCAACGCAAAAGAATCAACTCAATCGGATGTCGGACGGAAAAGATATAAGCAAAATAGTGAACAAAGGTCGGATTGGAGGAAATAAAGTCAAGAAACCAAAGAATCAAAGCAGTCAGACGAGCAAGATCGCCCTAGCGACGCTGTCGCCTGGTGACGCGGGCGAAACGCCAGCCGTCATGGGCGATCGTCGCCATAGCGATGCGAGCAAACGCCACCATCACTAGGCGATACGTCGCCTAGCGACGGGATGAATCAATTTCATTTCTTTTTTTTTTTCACTTAAAATCGAAACTTCCAAATTCATAACTCTTACTCCCAAACTCTAATTTTGACAAACTTAGTCTCTATAGAAAGCTTATGGAAGCTCTAAATCTTTCACGAAGGACATAAACATCAATTCATTCCTACGGAAGTCCATTTTTCCGGTCAAAGATACTATCCTCTATACACACTTGTAAAAATCATAACTTATTATTCCGAGATCGAAAAATTGCATACTTTATATCGAAATAAAGATCAAAACAAATCCTTCAATTTTCATGAAAAACATCAAAGCTCAATTAACCTCTAACTAGGTTAATTTCTCAGTCAAAGTTTTAACCATAATAAAAGTCAAACCCGATCAAACATAAACTTTGACTGATCATAACTTTCACTCCCGATATCAAAAAATTGCAAACTTTATGTCCACAAAAATCTCTTAACATAACCTACAAGTTTCATGAAGATCACTTTATCAAATTTTGCCTCAAACAAAAGTCAACTCTCAAAGTCAAACATTCTCTCTCCAAAAGTCAAACTTGCTAAATCCTTCAAATTTTCACACTTTTTCTTTCTAATTCTTGCTATATAACTTCATTTCAATCAACTCATCCACTTGACCATTCATATTACTAAATCAAATTGTCACTCAAGGTTCGGAGTCCAACATTTCTCCCCCTCTTAAAAGAATTTCGTCCTCGAAATTCACTCTTACTTAAACTCCAAGTAACTCATTCTTGCATAAATTTCTTTCTAAACAATGATCATCAAGCACTTTCTTACTAATTTCATTCCACAACTCATAATCAATTTCTTTTTCATCACTTTTTACTCTTCATACATATTCTCAATCTCTTCAAAATTTTCACTTCCTTAAATCATATATCACTCATATCATCTCAAAACACTATATCTATAACACATTATTTCTTCAGATATGGACACAAGTCAATGGTCCATTCTTTAAAAAATCCTTATATGATTCAATCTTCATTTAGCAACTCGTCATTCTTTCATCTTACGGAAGTATATCACAATTTCTCCCAATTCATCACAAAATTCAAATCTTAAGTTTCCCGAAGTTCTAATCAATCGTATTCTTAACACCCAAATCAAACCAATCACTTGAATTCATCAAATAGTCATGCATATCAATTTTCAAATTCTTAAAGACAATCATACTTCTTTCCTCAAAATCAAATGACCACCTAGCACACTCACAAATTCACTTTTATCTTTACAAACTCAGATCAATTCCTTATTCATACTCATACGCTTATCTTTACAAACTCAGATCAATTCCTTATTCATACTCATACGCCCAAGTAAGATCATATTATCGGCTCGATACCATAAATGTTGGATCCTTCACTATCAAACCCAACTACTTACGCAGAATCTAAACCGAAGCAAACGGAACGAGGAAGCGGAAATTTTGATCGAATTTCAATCGAAAACAAATGCGAAGCGAACAAATCCGAAAGTAGCGAAGCGGATCGAATACAAATCGCAAGCGAAACAAATGCCGACATCCGAAAGCGTAAATAACAGAGAACGATTATCGTTGGGAATTCCTAAGACGCTCCAAAATCCGTTATGAAATTTTTTTTCTTTCTTATTCTCATTTCTTACATCAATCACATCCATATAATTTCCATAGGAAATTTCATTCTTAAACCCAAACTCAACAATCATACAAATTTTATTTATCCATACAAATCTCAAATTCTATTTTTTATCCCAATTTTATCGAAATTTCAAAAAGATAATCACGCTTTTTCCTAACCCAAACCTCGCAAGTGGTAAAGAAATACACTTCTAAATGCCAAATGATCTCGGAATCATCGGACTCTCCCGTCCGAATCCAAACACCAAAGAAACGCAAACCTAAATCTAATACTTCCATAATTCTCAATTCAATACCAAACTCGTAATTCAATCAAATTCCCAAATCAATCATACATATATATTCCTAAATTATCCATAATTTCATATACAAATTTCACAATCATTCACAATTCTCAACTTTATACACAAATGCATTTTTCCCAACTTATCTAAAGTTATAAACATACTCATACTCAAGATCCAAATTACTCAAAAGCTAACGATTCAAAAGTCGAACCGACGTTTTCACATTCTTTCATCCGATCTCCGTCAAACCTGAGATGGTGATGAAAGGGGGGCGAGCTCGAAAGCTCGTGGATAACACATTTATAAACCGATAAATAAGGTAAAACGTTTTTATAAACTTTTGCCAAAGGGCTAATGTTTCAAATTTTTCAACTTTGAAATATTTCTCTCAAACTCTTTTCAATTTTTCCAAACTTTTCATATCAAATTTCATAAATTTCGATTGAAAACTCCTTTCTTCATTTTTCCAAAATTTCTCATAAACATGAATGCAATCACATCGGCAAATTATCACGATATTAACAAAATCAAAATCACATAATGATCAAATGGTCCGGTTTGTCCAATAGACAGATCGCATACCCCGATAATGTCCTGCAGGCAACAGAATAGAACGCATTACACTTTCTCGCAAAGCGTCCAAATAAATGCGAGGGAATCCGAATCGAGTTCGTACACTAGCGGGCAGCCGAGTGAAGGCTTTACTTAATAGAGACAATAATGACTCACCAAAAGACCTAACCACCCACATAACACATAATCGAAACGAGATTTCGAATGCCCAAGGCACTTTTCAAATTCTTGATTTTCCACACATTCACATAACGCATAATTCGATCAATTCATCATTCAAATACTAATTTCAAAATCAAATCATTCAATCAAGCAGTATAATTCAATAATGCATTTATGACAATTGAATTTAAACTTGTACCAATTTCTAAATCATTCGAAATCATATTTTCCAACTTTAAATCAATTCTTATTTTCAAACATTTCCAATAATCTATCAAGCATACAAAATTTTGCTTTCTTTCATTTTCAAAATTCATATTAAGCTTACGATCAAATTATAAATATGCTACCCACCTCAAATGACGCTAGAAATTTATCCCGAGCTTCAATTTGATCCTCGCTTCTTTCCTTCTTTCACTTAAATCGACCTAAACCATAATAACCCAAATTCACATCATAAATTTGCATAAGTCTCAAAATTAACTATCGAAATTCATAATTATCATACTTCCAAGCTATTTCAATCTCCAATTTTGAAAATCCTAATTTTCAAAATTGGCCTAATCCAAGACACTGAATTCAAACTCATAAAACATAATTTCTTCAAAATTAATCTCACAATTCCTCAATTCACATTAATTCCAAACTATTTAAATCCTCAATTTCAAAATCCCCAAATCTTAAAATTGGCCTAAACCAATTTATCCCAATTCAATATCATAAAATACAAATTCTTCAAATTAATTTCATATATCATCAATTCATCATATTTCCTATAATTCTACACCAAAATATCTCAAAATTCTCAATCATAAAATTGCCTAAACCTTAATCACTTTTTCATCCAAAATTAAACCCAACCTAAAGCATATATATCAAAACAACTTCATAAACCACAAACCCAAGTCCTTTTCCATACTTCTCAATTAAAATTCAACAAAACTTCAAATTGAAAATCTTCTCTTACCTCATTTATCCTCCAAATTAATTTTCTTGGCTCATGAAGAAGCTCTCTTCATTCTCCACTCTTTCCTTCTTGGAAAAATCCCAAAAGCTTGAAGAATTGAGTAGAAAAATTAAAACTAAACTTCTCCCTCTTCTTTCTCCATACGAACTCTTCTCCATTCTTCTTCTTTCTTCTTATTTCTCTCTCCTTTTCTGAAATTTCAGACCAACATCGTGGCCTTATAAGGCTGAAAACGACACCTCACCATGTGTTTCATTAAATAATGGTCAAATGACCATTTTGCCCTCCATTATTACTTTATGTCATGCTCATTTCGGGTTGATTCGCACTATCAATCTGAAGGAGTTTGTCAAAACTTCCTTCTCGAAATGTTCCTCTCAATCATACTAACTAACGCCACCGACCGCGCTCAATTCCGAGCACTACATCAAAAGTTATGCACAAAACAAAGGAATATCCATATTCTAACACATTTTTCATGTACGATTATTTCCGTCCAAAAATTCACATTCTTAATCCCAGATTTGAAACTCGCTGTCTTCATAACAATTATAGCCTTATGTCTCTAGTTTAATTCAAAACAAGAATCGCCTCATTTCAATTCCCAGATCAAAAGTTATACTCAAATTACTCACAGGTGTTCCCAATCCAAAAATTAAACCCTAATCCGAACTTAAATTCAAAAATTAAAAGTCCTAAGGGCAAAATTGACATTTCATATCTTCATATGATTTGTAGCCCCTTGACTTATCTTTATTTCGCCTCAAGAATCGCTTCAATCGGATCTCTACAGATCCCAAATTTTACAAAACATCAATCATGCTCGAAAATTTCCCGATTCACTTTGATTAAATTAATCACCATTAATTTAATCTCAAAAGTTCACAAATTTCTTATAAATGAAATTCATTGTCTTAGGAATCCAACGCAAAAAGAATCAACTCAATCGGATGTCGGACGGAAAAGATATAAGCAAAATAGTGAACAAAGGTCGGATTGGAGGAAATAAAGTCAAGAAACCAAAGAATCAAACGGCGTCAGACGAGCAAGATCGCCCTAGCGACGCTGTCGCTTACGGTGACGCTGGCGAACGCCAGCCGTCATGAGGGCGATAAGCGTCCTAGCGATGCGAGTAAACGCTCACCATCACTAGGCGATACGTCGCCCTAGCGACGGGATGAATCAATTTCATTTCTTTTTTTTTCACTTAAAATCGAAACTTCCAAATTCATAACTCTTACTCCCAAACTCTAATTTTGACAAACTTAGTCTCTATAGAAAGCTTATGGAAGCTCTAAATCTTTCACGAAGGACATAAACATCAATTCGATTCCTACGGAAGTCCATTTTTCCGCCAAAGATACTATCCTCTATACACACTTGTAAAAATCATAACTTATTATTCCGAGATCGAAAAATTGCATACTTTATATCGAAATAAAGATCAAAACAAATCCTTCAATTTTCATGAAAATATCAAAGCTCAATTAACCTCTAACTAGGTTAATTTCTCAGTCAAAGTTTTAACCATAATAAAAGTCAAACCCGATCAAACATAAACTTTGACTGATCATAACTTTCACTCCCGATATCAAAAAATTGCAAACTTTATGTCCACAAAAATCTCTTAACATAACCTACAAGTTTCATGAAGATCACTTTATCAAATTTTGCCTCAAACAAAAGTCAACTCTCAAAGTCAAACATTCTCTCTCCAAAAGTCAAACTTTCTAAATCCTTCAAATTTTCACACTTTTCTTTCTAATTTTGCTATATAACTTCATTTCAATCAACTCATCCACTTGACCATTCATATTACTAAATCAAATTGTCACTCAAGGTTCGGGTCCAACATCACGTAGACCTCCAATTGACCGAAAGTAATCGGTTTGATGAATTCATCACGAACCGTATCACGAACCCTTCCATAGACAATTATCAGTAATTCGTCCTTTCATCATCCTATACCCCACTTGGTTATGAGTATGGCTAATATGTCAACTCTTACTGACTAAGTCTAGCCAGTGAAATCGCCTCTGCTCGAGGACTCATTACTTTATATGTCCATGAAGACACTCTTCATGACATAGTCATGCTCGCCGAGACTTAAAGTAATGATCCCGAAAGAGGTCAGGTATCTCTTCTCGCTCTCACGTAAGTGATGAACTTTATTGACTACTCAATTACCTTCGAATACCTCAAATCGCACTCAAAGACCATCCTACGAGTAACCTCCGAAGGCCACAAGGAATGGAGTCAGTACAGATCAAGATTCAAGATATCCTCGAGTACCTCAAGTCTAAGGATACTTGCACCATTGCTATGATGAGATTATCATCGACATTAAATCCATGTGATGATCTCATGGCAGTCATCCAATGAACTTACTACCACTAGTAAGCATCCATATGTCAACTCTAAATATCTCATATTTACAGCTTCGAGATCCACCGCTGATCCAATCAAGGAGTATGACATATGTTATCCGTCCGGATTAATGATGTCCAGCCTCATTAATCCTATGACTAGGAAAATTTAGATACGATATAATTGCATGATAGGAATCTCGTGATTATGATCACATCATAATTTCCTTCATGCTATGTCATATATCATGGACTTCATTAATTTGATTAAAGATCAATATCAATTTATAAAGAACATCAAATAAATGAAACATGCCTTTCTTTATTTATTCATAAAGTCCATATACGACTATGAACAAAAAGCGTTAAAGGGATTGCCTTTAGGGCACTACTCTAACAATCTCCCACTGACCTAAAGCCAATCGTCTTGGTATCTAATACCAAAAGCGAGTACATGAGAATCAAAATTCTTCGTGACAATGGCTTCGCCAATCTGATCAAGAATGTTCGCTCGTGGAATCCTCTCGATCGCGACATCACCTCTAGAATGATCTCGAATCGATGATATCTGCGAGTACGTGTTTAGATCGTTGGTGAGACCTCGGTTCTTTTGCCCGAGCAATAGCCCCATTGTTGTCACAATACAACCAGATGGGTCCATCACGCCTAGGAACCACACTAAGTTCGAAATAAACTTCGATCCAAATACTTTCTTTTGCGCTCGATGCAAAGAATGTACTCTTCGATCGTTGAATCGCAGTCGTCTTCGTTTGGAACTCTTCCAACCGACCGCCCGCCGCTTAGCGTGAAAAACATAACTCGACCGATCCGAATCATCCTTGTCGATTGAAAACCGCATCCAGATGCTCGCTCACTTGAGATTTCCATCTCCATATATCAAGAAAACATCCTAGTCCTTCGCAAGACTTGAGGATATTCTCGACACCACCCAAGGACCTTCACCAGATCCGATTGATATTCGCCGTGACACTCGTGAGCATACGATACATCGGACCTCGTACATAACATAGCATACATGATCGATCCTATCGCAGATGCATACGGATCTCGATCCATGCGAATCCTCTCATCTTGTGTCTTAGGACATAGATTTCGAGTGTTATCCCACGAGTAATGGGAAGAAACCTCTCTGGATTGCTCCATGCTAAACCTCTTTAGCATCTTGTCTATGTACGATGATTGTGAAAGACCAAGCAACCTCTTTGATCTAACTCTATAGATCTTTATCCCAAGGATATAAGTTGCTTCACCAAGGTCTTTCATCGCAAATTGCTGACAACCAAATTTTAACTGATTGATCAATGAGACATCGCTTCCGAGTAACAAGATGTCATCTACATACAACACAAGGAAAACGATTGCATTGCCATTAACCTTCTTGTACACACAAAGTTCATCCGGATTTTGTGAGAAACCAAACTCTTTGATTGACTCATCAAACGGATGTTCCAACTCCTGGATGCTTGTTTCAATCCATAGATGGATTTTTGAAGCTTGCATACCTTTTCGCCATCATCGAAGTGAAGCCTCTCTGTCAGTGTCATGTACACATCCTCGCCGATTTCGCTAAGGAAAGTCATTTCACATCCATTTGCCATATCTCATAATCATAATGAGCAGAATGGCTAGGAGTATCCGAATGGATTTGAGCATTGCTACGGGTCAAGGTCTCGCCATAGTCAACTCCTTGTCTTTGACGAAATTCTTTGCCACAAGCCTTGCTTTGTAGGTAATCACATTACCATCCATGTCGGTTTTTCTTGAAACCCATTTGCACCCTATAGGTTTTATCCTTCAGTGCATCAACCAAAGTCCATACTTGGTTTATGTACATGGAATCCATTTCGCTTTCATGGCACAAAGCCATTTTTCGCACTCAACTTTTCGTAACCTCTTCATAGTAAAGTGCTCATCATCTTCTATGAGCAATACGCCATTCTGCTCACTTACAAGAAATCCATATCTCTCGGAACAAGGCGCATCCTACTTAACCCATTTAACTTCGTGTATCACGTAAGGTTGAACTGCATTTCATCCGAATGAGTGATAGCCTCGTGTTCAGCAATTGATCCAGGCTTGTTTAAGCATCTTGAACTTCTTCAAGTTCGACTTTGCTCCCATCGTCCTTTCGCAGAAGAAACTCTTTCTCTAAAGACAGATACTCAAACAAACACCTTTTGTTCCTCAAAGAAGGTAGAATTGATATCTCATGGTCTCTTTAGGATATCCTACAAACAAGCACTTATCGACTTTGCTTCAAGCTTATCTGACCGAATCCGCTTCACGTAAATGGACAACCCCATACTTTCGGATGAGAAAGATAAGGTTTTCGTTAGTCCACATCTCATATGGAGTAACATCAATCTGTTTTAGAGGGAACTCTGCTTAACAAGTAAACAAATGTCTCTAGCGATACCCCAAAACGATTTTGGTAACTTTGAAACCCATCATTGATCGTATCCACGTCCAACAAGGTTCGATTTCTTTCACCACAATTGTCATGCAGGCGTGTAAGGAGGAGTCCACCGAGATAATATCCCATTATCTCCAGATAATCCTCAAACTGCTGGTCTAAGTATTCTCCACCACGATCGGATCGTAATGCCTCGATACTTTTACCAAGTTGGTTTTCACTTCATTTCAATTGTTTGAACTTTTCAAACGCCTGATTTGTATCTCATCATATACAAGGACCCATATCGAGAATAATCATCGATAAAGGTAATGAAGTAACGACAACCACTTCGCATGGATGGACATCGGACCGCATACATCCGAATGTATTAGGTCTAATACTCCAATCGCCGCTCACCCTTTCCTCGAAGGGTAACTTAGTCATCTTGCCTAATAAACAAGATTCGCATGTGTCATATGATTCATAATCAAATGACCCTAAACCGCCACTCTTATGGAGTTTAGCGATGCGTGTCTCATTTATATGGCCGTCGACAATGCCATAAGTAAGTTGACTTTAGATTATCTCTTTATACCGCTTGGTGTCATTGACATTTAAAATTGGATTAGACATATCTAATATGTAAATACCATTGCACAATGTACCAGTTCCATAAAGCATTCCATTAGAATTGATAGAACAACCATTGCTATTAAAATTCATATGGAATCCAAATTTATTCGTACAAGAAATGCATAATATATTCTTTGTCAAACGGGTACAAAATAACAATCATCCAATTCCAAAGATAAGCCCAAGAGGGAGATACAAAACATAGGTTCCTACGGCTAATGCAAAGAACTTGCTCCATTTCCAACACGAGGTCTACTTCTCCTTCATGAGTTGCCCATCGTCCTCGAGGCCCGCAGATATCATTACATATGTGTGAGCCACAACCAAAGATCAAATACCCAAATGTTGGATCGAATAAGATTAACTTCAATGACATACAAACTCAAGTAGTCGAGGCATCCGATGCCTTCTTCGCTTCAATGACTCAAGATAGACTTTGCAATTGCGCCCAATGGCCATCTTTACCGCAATGGAAGCAAGTTCCTTTTGGGCGCCTTCTTTGGTCTTCTTCTTCGATGGTGCTTCCTTGGTTTCTTTGCCTTCTTCTTCTTTGGGTTCTTTTCTTCTTGAACTCAAGAAGAAGAAGCTACTACCAAAGACTTGCTTACTATCACTTTGATAGTTCCGCACACTGCCTTGAAAGGTGATTGATCACCTCAGTATCAGTAGTGATATTTGGTTCATCCGATAGTTTAACACAAATCGTGCATAACCGCTTGACGATCCAACCGTAATTAAGTCTATACTTAACTCATGATCCATTGCAAAACCTAAGACGGCCAATCTCTCAATATAGCCATTCATCTTCGTGGCATATCGCATGTTAGATGTCCCCGAGCCATCTTTGTGGTGAAGAGAAGCTTGAGGTCTCGAACCTTTGACCGGACTTGCTTTCACAAACAGTTCCCTAAGATGAAAACTATAGTATGAGCATCCATGGACTCGTGTTGCTTCGCAGCTCGTGACATCGAGGTAAGCATGATGCAAGTAGCCATGTCATCGTCTTTAGATGTTTACTATCCGCCTTCCGATCATCATCAAGCATCGACAACAGTGCATCCGAAGCGGAAAATCTAGGATATATCCCACCTTCAGATCCCGAGAACTATTCTCGATTCCTTAACCACCAAGAAAATTCGGTCTAGTTAACTTGTTGGAATATATAATCGAGCGAAGATTCACACTTGACGACATTTTCAAATAACCTACACGGATAGAGAGGAAGAATGTTAGAATAGGAATAGCTGCATAATCATAAGGACTTGAATGATATGCAAAAGAGCTCCCACTAGTTTCATAGAATCCATAACCCTCATTACTTAATCCAAAGAAAAAGTGACATAATGTCCTAGTGGGTTGATATCCGATATTGCTAAGAATGACCTGGGTTTACCCAACAAGCCACAACTTAGGTCAATCGGTAGGTATCGAACATACCAATTGCATCATCGATAATCGACATTGAGAATGACCTCGGGTTTACCCAACAAGCCACCTTATGTCTCGGGAGGTATCGATATACCAATTACATCTTAGACACAACTATCGATCGCTGCTATCAACTTGTCGATGTATGCACTTACATCGGGTATCAACTCTTTGATGCGCATACATCCGATGTATGCTACCCAATTTCACCTCTCGTCCACGCTGACCTTGAGTTTACTCAACAAACTAACGCTTCTAGTGAAAACCAACCCATTAATCGTAAAATCATATTTTCATGGTTCGAACATATCCAGATAGAGTGAGCTTGGGTTTACCCAACAACCCATCCCTATAAGAACTCGGTTCTTACCATATTAATGGAAGGCGTTAGTTTTCATATACCGAGGAGGATTTAGAAACTCTAGACTCAAGTCAAGGATCATAGTCACTAGACTATATGGCATGATTTAGGTTTCATCAATCAAATTGAATCAATCCTTATAATCATCCATCATCCAACTTCGAGCATGTCACAAGTCCACTTTCATCGAATGCAAGTCACCTTATGCTTCGCCCACATACAAGTCGACTTGTAGAAACAAGTCGCCTTTATGGCACTTGTTTATGTACAAGTCGCCTTGTAAGGTGCTTCAAGTGTCGACTTATACTAAGACTTCAACAAGTCGACTTATGCCATACAAGTCGCCTTATCCAGGAGAAATGCTATAATCTCTAATCGGCTAATTCCTCAATCCATGCAATTCCAATTCA
This sequence comes from Erythroxylum novogranatense, assembly GCA_029891385.1. NCBI lineage: Eukaryota > Viridiplantae > Streptophyta > Magnoliopsida > Malpighiales > Erythroxylaceae > Erythroxylum > Erythroxylum novogranatense. The sequence goes on from CM057231.1 coordinate 57,469,035, forward strand.
CAATGCCATTATACCTAGGGTAAAATCAAATTGATGTATCAATGAACAATTCATCGATCCATGAATGCCTTAAATAGTTAAACTATATGAAAAGCTTGAAATGAGTCATAACTCTAAGATTTCCAAATAATTTAGGAACACCCAAATTCTCACCCTAAGCATCTCAAGCTAGTGTATACACTCTCAAAACTATCTGCACTTGTCACAAAAATTGTGACGGCCAAAACAAGCAAGAAAATGAAATATACTAACGAGACACAAATGTGACCAATTCGGCATTCAAAATTCTGGAAAAGCAAATTCAAGCAATTCACTTTAAGCGATCATACCACATCAAGATAACACATTTTAATCACATTAAAATGGTGAAAGGCATTGAACTGAAAAGCACACTCAATCAAGCCAAACAAAACAGTCTCAACAATTTCCACAAAACTGTCCAGTTCTGTACATTGCTCGAAATGATCAATGAAACAATTTCAATAAATTCTGAGAAAATTACATAGGTTACTAAATGTTCAGAACATGCTACCTGAATTGTTTCAGGATTTTAGGCCATCAAAAACTCAGTCAACCAAAATAGAAAAACCGATTCAAAATCTGTGTTCATCAGCACAGCAATTCCCAACAGTATAGAATAAATTCGTGAATAAATATCCAATCACCTTGAAATCCAATTTCCATGCTCACAGACATTCACCAACATCTTAGAGATATGTAGGTGAAGAAAAATCCAGAAAAAAAATTTTCTAGAATTTATTCTCAATTTTATACTCATACCTGTCCACAGAGTGTTTCACAAAACAGCATCTGGAACCTTAGGGAATTAATTAGCAAAACTATATCAAATCAAATCGATAAATTCTGAAAATTCATAGACATATTCTATAACATGTTATGAACAATCCTGGGCAGAAAAATTTCGAAAACCCTATCTCTATAGCAATTCGAAATCTGAACAGAATGCATGCTACAACATCACAAGCAATTAAGGTTTATGATCTAGCTTCAGTTAAAGCTTCATACACGACACTGCACTCTCTCGATACCACTGTAGGAAAATCCCGGAGGAACATCACATGTTCCAGCAGCGAAACAAAAATTTTTATTCCTGGACCTTCCCAAACCTAGAATCCCGGTGTCGGTATGAAAACTCAAACCCGAATAACCAATAGAGACTATCTCTAAAGGTATCCACGCAGAGATCGAAACCTAACCGAGTCAAACACTTTTGACCCGGAATAGCTAGAACAGAATAAGAGCTGCTAGACCCTACCTCTGTCCTGGAGAGCTTGAGATTGACGTTGGATCCTTGAGAAGAGAAGAGAAATCGATGATGGCCTTAAGGAGAAGAAGAAACTCAAACCTTTCAAACTTTGTAACCTTAACACTTAAGGAAAATGTTCTTCCCTTTCAAGCAAAAAGCATCGACGGCAACCCACTAATTCCAGCCATCTTATGTTAATTTTAACACTTAAAATTGCTTCCATAAGATCAAGACATGTGGATTAATAACCATACATTTGGCTAAGATTAAATGAATAAACTTTTGAAAAGTCAAAAGTTTATCACTTTACACTAACACCAACGTACATGTCTTAATTTTATATAATAATTAATTAATTAATTACTTAATTAATTAACTAGAATATAAATGCTAAGGTCCAGCCCAACTGGTTCATCCTATCGGCTACCTACCATCGCCCTCAAAATCAAACAACTCCTAAACCTTTCTTAGCAACATTGATGTCGCGATCTCATCGACATATCCCAATCCCATCGGGATCCATTTAATCCTAATGCTCTCCATAATTGGAACTCGTCCAATTACTATTTTACTGATTCTCAAACACTCTTACGTGTGACCCTTTAGGTTCCGGTTATGTTGGCCACTTAGATTAACAATTAATCCGAAAAGTCATGAGCGGTATCTAGCAACACATCACGACCCCAATTGACCGAAAAATAATCGGTTTGATGAATTCATCACGAACCGATCACTAACCCTTCCATGTATAATTATCGTCGTAATTCATCCTTTCATCATCCTATACCCCACTTGGTTATAAGTATGGCTAATATGTCAACTCTTACTAGACTAAGTCTAGCCTAAGTGAAATCAGCTCTGTCTGAGGACTCATTACTTTATATGTCCATGAAGACACTCTTCATGACATAGTCATGCTCGCCGAGACTTAAAGTAATGATCCCGACAAGAGGTTGTGGTATCTCTTCTTCTCACGTATGATGAACTTTATTGACTACTCAATTACCTTCGAATACCTCAACCGCACTCCAAGCACCATCCTATGAGTAACCTCCGAAGGCCACAAGGAATGGAGTCAAAGCAGTGATCAAGATTCAAGATATCCTCGAGTACCTCAAGTCTAAGGATACTTGCACCATTGCATGATGAGATTATCACGACATTAAATCCATGTGATGATCTCACGGCAGTCATCCAATGAACTTACTACCACTAGTAAGCATCCATATGTCAACTCTAAATATCTCATATTTACAGCTTCGAGATCCACCGCTGATCCAATCAAGGAGTATGACATATGCTATCCCGTCCGGATTAATGATGTCCACCTCATTAATCCTATGACTAGGAAAATTTAGATATCGACATAATTGCACATGATAGGAATCTCAGATTATGATCACATCATAATTTCTTCATGCTATGTCATATATCATGGACTTCATTAATTTGATTAAAGATCAATATCAATTTATAAAGAACATCAAATAAATGAAACATGCCTTTCTTTATTTATTCATAAAGTCTCATACATGACTATGAACAAAAGCGCTAAAGGGGATTGCCTTTAGGGCACTACTCTAACAATATATACACAAGTATATAGCAAGTCAACACTTAACAATTTATTCACAATCTTATAGCCATCACCAGAATATGTCACGTAATTTCTGTTTCCCAACATAACAATTTATTATGCATCATACCTAACAAACCAATAATGAAATGCACAACAAATGGCTCGAGAGTTCAGGAACAAAACGGATAAACCAAGTTTATACTGTGAACAAAACGACTTCGATTTCTTAGGATCTCGTGGTCTCAAGCGCAAATGGAGAAGGCTATACGTCGACGTGCACGTGACTAACGAAACGTTCCTCTCTCTCCCAAACATAGCACATATTCATTCATTTCATACTCATATCATTTTATCAAAAGCTTTCATACTTTTCATGATCATCATGTGTTGGATCCTGATCTTTGAGCGAAAATTTGAATTATGAGAATGAAATTTAAGGAGTGCTTTATATGTATCAGATAATAGATGACTCAAAATTTAAAGGATATCGAGAAGAAAAGAAATGATTTGATTTTGATATCTTTGGGGTTTTGAGTGGATTGGTATGGTTTATGAAATTAAGTGGATGAGTTGATTGAAATTAAGTTGAAAATCATGAATAAAGAGAAAAAGTGTGAGAAAATGAAAATTTGTGAAAAGTTTGACTTTTTGGCCTTTGAGGGTTGACTTTTGATTGAGGCAAAATTTGAGAAAATGACCTATATGAAACTTGTAGATTATGTTAAGAACTTTCTATACCCATAAAGTTTGCAATTTTTCGATATCGGGAGTGGAAGTTATGATCAGTCAAAGTTTATATGTGATAGGGCTGACTTTTGACTTTAATTATGACTGAAACTTTGACTGAAAAATTTACCTTGTTAAAGATTAATTTAGCCTTGGAGTTATTCATGAAAGTTGAAGATTGTGATTTGATCTTTAATTTGATATAAAGTACGCAATTTTTCGATCAAGGAATAATAAGTTATGATTTTTACAAGTTTATGTTATGGTTTTAGCATAATATATTAGAGGATAGAATATTTGACTGGAAAATGGACTCCCTTAGGAGTCGAATTGATTTTTATGTCCTTTAGGTAAGTTGTAGAGCTTCCTTCAAGCTTTCTATAGAGACCAAATTTGTCATATTTGGAGTTCGGGATCAAGAGTTATGAATTTTGAAAATTTGAGATTTTACTTATGTGAAAAAGGGTTTTGGTCCATGCGCTCGCTTCATGAGGGCGAGCCCTCATAGTTTTTTAATGTTGGACCCTACATCTGGTTAGCATTTTCATCTAACGTGTTTTAGGGTTATACCAAGCATCCAACACAATATCGATTTGTGTTGGATTTCATGCAGATAACCTCGCAAAACACACGGGTGGAAATGCTAACCTAAAAGGGTCCAACATCATGCTTCTTCATCTTTCCATTCACACAAAATGCCATAATGTTTTTCAAGGCAATACATAATCACAATCACAATACATTGTCAATAATTTCAATGCCACACTCACATGCAAGCAAGCAAGATAATTTGCTTATATACACAACAACTATAAATATATTACCCACCTACTATCGCTTGATAATCCAAGCTCAATGTTTTCCTTTCTCTTGTGATTGGATTAGGTCGGCTTGGTTTCCTATAACAAACCAAGTTCTCATTCAAACAACATTCAACGGAAATTCATAAAGCTTTGAAAATCAAAAGTGTTAACACTAAAATCTATACTCGACTTCCATCCAAGTTTTCAGATCTTTAGAGACTGATTCCTAGCTTCCTTTCTTCATAAAACTTGTAGCCCTAAGGCTCTAGTTCACAACAAATCAAAAATCACCTCATTTGGATATCCACAGCAAAAGTTATGCCCAAAATACCGAAATATATCTGCAGCAGAAGTTAGAGCTCATTACAAGGATAGGCGCCAAGGCCACCACGATGTGCACATGAGCACATCGTTACGTGCGAGCCCAGAAAATCTCCCGAACTTGATTTTTCCCACATTCTTCATCCACAATCCTCCCATTTTGCAAATACGACACATCTAAACCTTAAATCATGTCTTATACTTCAGTTCTAAACTCATTACAACCTCAAAATCAGTCACAAACACAATAATATCATCAACCCAAAGAAATTTAACCATTTTTCCATAACCTTCTTATCAACCGAAACCTACACATTCTAAGCTATTCTAGGGTTCCATACAACCCAAACAAGAAGAAAAGAAGCTTATACTTACCAGAAGATGCTTCAATCCCTTCAATTCTTCAAGGATCTCAAAACCCTACTTTCTCTTCTTCTCCCTTAGCTCCAACGACACTCTCCCTCTTCTCTTCTCACTCTTTCTCTTCTAATTTCTTTCCTTAAGCCTAAATGGAAAGAGCAAGGACCAATTTTCCCCTCCATGCAATGCCTTAACCTCTCCAACTTAAGTGATCTTTCCATTTTGCCCTCAAACATTTTTTTTGCCACTTACGCCACACTATACCAACTTAATCTAAATTTTCCTTAATACTTCCAATTTAATCAAACTAAGCAATAAGTCACACAATCAGGACAATTCATACTTAATACATCAATTAGAAAAAAATTTGAGGCCTAACAACAATGCTAGTCATCCATGAATTAAGACATGGGAGATGTCAGTGCGACAGTTTAAAGAGCAATTCTTACCTTGTAATACCTCTTAGTTTGTGAGGGAGGCCTTTTGGAAGCTGTGGCATGATGGAACAATTTGGAACTACGTCGAGGCATTTAGCTCTCGAATTTTATATTCATAAAGTATCAAAAGAAGATAAACTTTTCAACTTTCTTTTGGGACCATATTCTTAGGCATAAATTGAGTTGTTGAGGTATGGATTCTGGGGCCTAACTAGTGCCATTACTACATAGAGTTGATTGGTTAATTTGTGACCAAATAATGACAAGGAGAAACTCTTCAATGGTAATACAAATGGGAAGATTGTTGGAGAGCAATCTATTGGATATAATGAGAAAGGTAAGCATACCCAATCCTCTCAAAATCTTATTTAATATAATGTTACTTAATTTATATACAATTAAGTAGACTGTGTAGGGAATTATCCATAAAAGAATAAGTTGAATGCATTACTGGCCAAAGAGGAGTACAATATTGAATTAGAGATTCTTTTTAATATATTTGTAGTGAAAAAAACACCTAAAAGTGAAACTTCTAGGACCTTTGATGAATAAAATAGATTGGTACATATCAAAGTGGGATAGAACAGGGGAAAAGTTCAAAAAATAACATTCCCTTTAATAATGAGGGGCTTCAGATGTACTTACAGTTCCATTTTGTAGATATTCCTATTGTGGATTTTAATAGGTAGCAGGGGTCATCTCAAAAATTATTTGAAGAAATGATTTGAACAAAAGAACCATTTCAGCATGCATTTACTTGATCTTTGTAGGAAAAAGGGGAATTACTTGGCCGCCAACTTTGGAACTAATTTGCCAATGTTAAACATAATGGCCATATTCGACAAACTTACTAGCAACGTTGTCTTACCAGTGATTTAATTGATTATGCATGATTGAGTTATTGTTTTATTGTCTTGTTATTTTCTATGGTTTCTGAACTTATTGGATGCAATAATTTGGTCAACTTTTGTATTATTTTGATATTAAACGAAGAATCAAAAGAAAAGCTTAATATTAGAACAAAACTTATAGACGCTTAAGTTATGAATTAAAATATATTAACTTAAATAGGTAATTATTTGTTGAGTTTAAATAATTTATTTGGATAATAGACTTATCGAATACAAAAGTTAGATTTAAAACCTATTCATTAATTTTAGCAAGACAATTATTCAATCAATTTGCTTAATCATGCATAGTAGATTAAATTAGTGAAGTTAATTTCAAGAGCTCACTATATTGATTGATCAAATTAAATTAGTTTACTTTTAAGTTTATTTGTCTTATTTTCTTTAAATCCTTTCCTCAACAAATTGGCTAGAGTATTTAAGATTGCATTTGCTTTTATTCAAAGTTAATTGAGTGGATCAATTTCTTCTCTTTAAGAGACAACTCTGAGTATTCAACTACAATTACTTCAGATACTTATGAGTGGGATATTTAAGATTTTAGAATTTATTTTGGCACAACAAATACATATATACATCTTATATAATATAACTCATTCGTATGATTACATAATTCAATTTCATCTAACACAATTTATTAATAAGTTACAAAACTAATAATCAAAGTATTCAACATACATAATTACATAATACACGATACTTTATATAATTACATCATTCAACCATAAAACAAAGACATACACTCACAAGTATAACATATTCAACTTCAATCATAGCTCACAACTCTAAGTTTACAGCTTTACTTTACGTAATCTCACAATTCACAGTTCCATTTGTAATGCTTATAATTAGTTGTTTTCTTAACTAATTTTAATCAATATTGTTACTAGAATTCTAATTCCTAACTCTAGTTTAACAATCTTTCATTTACCAATTTTAATCAACATTCTTAATTTTAATTCAAATTTTTCAATGCATTAACTTTCTTCATAAATTAACAATACCTAAATTACCAACTCACACAAACAATTCTAAATTTCAAATCCAAATTTCCCAATGCATTACTTTTCTTTATAAATTGACAATCCATTGAAAGAACTAACTCACAAAAATAATACCAACTTTTAAACCCAAATATTCTAACTCACATAAATAATTCCAACAATTTCAACCGTTACAAAAGACATAGCACAAACAAATATAATGCAATAGCAATTTAGAGCAAAAAAAGCCACACAAAAAAAAGAGAAAATATAATTAAGAATCAGGTCGGTTAAGTTCGGTGTAAGCTAGCAGAATCTGAAAAATTGAAATTCCAAATCTACACTTCACACTCTCAAAACGCATTGAGCAGTAGCTGGTTGGAGCTTGGATGAAATGGAAAGCGATTGGGCAAGGGTGGCCGGTGGTGTGCTATGCGTGAGAACTAATGGCCTGTTTGGTAGAGGGTAATAGCAGTTCTATTACCCGCCTATTTCCGACGTATTACGTAATCTCTGTTTGGTTAGAAAAAAAACCTACGGAATAACCATTCTGTAGATTAACAATTCTGGGACTTTAGGGAATAGCTAAAGATGCTACCCCCCTGTCTTTGCCTATTCTGCACCCATCCGGAGTAGGTAAACCCAAGCTTGTTTTTGTTGGACAACTTTTGTCCCTCTCTCTCACGTAGCAACACACCCCTGTGTTTCTGACTCACATAGCAGGTACGAGCACAACAAGAAGCGCGAGGATCTCCAGAGATACGAGGAGCTTCGTAAGAAAGGTTTGATTTACTGTTTTTCATTCTGATTCTGGCGAAGACGAAGAAGAAGATGGGGAGAATAACAAGGATAAGAAGAAGTTGGGTGAGTATTTAGGTCAAGAAGAGGAGTTCGACGAGAACAGGATGTTTTTGTAGGATTGTTTCCTGAATAAGATGTGGGTCGATAAGGGGAACAATGATGATAAAGGGTTTGATGAAGTTGATGAGTTGTTGAAAGATCAGGAGGAGATTGAGAAGCAAGAGGAGTATGAGATGAATTTTTTCAGGCATTAAGAGGATGCTGGGGATAGGGTTATTGGTCATTCCAGGAGGAAGAAGGACAATGCTAGAAAAGAGCAGAGGAAGAGCAAGGAGGAGAGGACAAAGCACTACAAGAAAATGTAAATTAGCGATTTTAAACTTAGCAATGGAAAAATTTCGTCAGCAATTAAAGAATCGGAAATACGATTTCATTGCTAATATCGAATGATTAAATGACGATATTAATATTCGCCGCTAAATTTGGATAAATTTATCGTGACAAAATTAGTACGGAACAATATAGTCGCTTGTAATTTATTACCGATTTAAAAATATACCGCAAAGATATGCTCGTCGCTAAAATTGAGAAATTTTGGCGGAATAAAAATTTTGAGTTTAACTATCGAAAATTTCGTAGGTAAATTCATTGGTAATTAATTTAGCGACGGAAATTTTCTTCCGTCTGTAGAAAAGGCGGAATTATTGATTTTATAAATTTTTTTGAATTTACCAACTAAAATTTTCGCTTGTAAATTCTTTTTAAATATAAACTCACCCGACATCTCCTTCCAACTTCTATCTTCTTTTCCTTTCTTCTTCTTTCTTCTTCCTACATCTTCTTCTGGTTTCAGAGCTCATTTCTCTGTTGTGACTCCTTTTCGCTTTCGACGACGTTGTCTTCTCCGCTATTGTCATCGTGTCCTTCTAGTAGAGTATTTTGCAACCATCGTCATGTGTTTTTTCATATATTAGATGAAAGTTAATTTGGGTATTTATTATTTTCGCTTATGTGTATTTTATTATTGAAAACAACTTTAAGGTATAAATGTTAGTGATAGAAGGACAAGATGTGATTTTAGTTGTGATGTTAAGATAAATTTCGATGATATAAGGTGTTTGATTAATTTTTTGTTATTTGAAAAATGATTTCAGTTATGTTTTAGTATGAAATTTAATATTTTAAATTCTTTTACTTGAAATAATGAAGTTCTTCCATGGTGGCTTCCAGAAACTAAACAATTTGCAAGTAAATTTTAAAAATAGTTTTCAAAAATTTACCGACGGAAAAAATTCGTTGGCAAATATATTGATTTTACCGATGAAAAATTCGTCGCTAATTACCAATGGAATTACAAAATCCGTTGGTAATTTTCGACGTAAAATTTACTAATTGAATAAAATAACCATCGGTAAATTTACCGACGGAAATTTTTACCATCGGTAATTTCGTCGGTAAATTTACCAACGGAAAATGTCCGTCGTTAAATTTAGTAACGGTCCATATCTCCGACGTCTTTTTTCGTGAATAAATTCGTCATTAAATAAGTTTTACCGACAAAATACGATACAAGTTCGCTTGTAGAAATTCGCCGCTAAACTTTATTTTTCTCAGAGTAAGTTTGCAGAGATGGAGAGGAGAAATTGAAGCACCTTAAGAATTTGAAGAAGGAAATGCAGTAAAGGATGAAGAAGATTATGTTAGCTGCTGGGGCTAAGGGTAGTGATGATTTTACGTTCGATTTGGGCGACTTGGAGGAGGAATTTGATCCTCAAAAATACGATAAAATGATAGAATAATAAAGTTAATAATTAAAAAATAAAAAAATTTGAAGAAGAAAAATTTAATAATAACAAGAAATTTAATAACAAAATCAAATTAAAATTATTGATAAAATTAATAATAATAATAATAAGTATAAAATTTATAATAATAATAAAATTAATAATAAATAAATAAATAACAATAATTAATAATAATAAGAATAATAATAATAAAATAAAAATAATAAGAATTTTAATAATAAAATAAGAACAAAAGTAATTGATAAAATTAATAATAAAAAGAATAATAAGTAGGAAATTTATAATAATAATTAATAAGTAATAAGAATAAGAATAATAAAGTTAATAATAATAATAATAATAATAATAATAATAATAATAATAATAATAATAAGGATATTATGATCTTTTATTAGTTATTCCTTTTCTATTTTAAGTTTATATTTTCAAATCAAACAATGAAATAGAAATTTTTATCTATTCTATTTCTTAAACTAAATAAAATAATACTTATTTTATTTTATTTCTTATTTTTTATTCTAAAAATAACTATTGTATTTCTTTTCTATTTTATTCTGTAAACCAAACAGGCCGCAAATAAAAGCCGAAGAGACCATGGCTGTGGGTTGAACATACATAATCCATGACCGTAAGTAAGAGATGATGGTGAGCCAACGGGGACTATCGAGTGCGTGGTGGAGAGTCACTGAGAGGAGAGAGAGAGAGAGAGAGAGAGAGACTGAGAGATAAGATCTGGTAGAAAGTGGCGGGATTTTTGCTTAATAGTCCTTTAATTTTTGAAGTTTATATACTAGTCGATATTAGAAACTCTTACGGTTGACCAGAACATTCAAACAACTTAAACATAAAAACAGTTTTGTTTAAAAGCACACAATCCGATAGACGTTAGGCATGGTACTCGTCATGTTTGCAAATGCCAATTTTAAACACTAAAGAAAATCCGACAAATTCCAACTTTTGAACTCTGAAAACCAGTGTCGCTAATGGGAAAAAAAAATCAACTTTAGGTGCAGATTCTAGAAGGCATGAATCAACCATTAAATTGGGGAGATTGCTCATATGTTACATAGGATATACAGCGGGTGTAATAAATGGCGATAATTACAAATTGGGGAAGAAGCGCTCTGATTATCCGGGGAAGATCTTGGTTAGTAACACCAGTCAGGAAACCTTATGTACTTAGCTGTTAGAAACAGAGATTAGATAGCACAAGAACATATTGAGATCAAAAGGAGATTTACGAGCAACCAAAACACCGCCTAAAAGACAAAAAGCTGGAGTGTTCCGGTGCTGGCTCCCGCTGGGGCTTTTTTGGAGGGAGTTGCTTAAGAAATGCTTTAACTGCCCCAGTTACGCCATCCTCATTCTCCATGGCCTTGGCCAGCTCCACAGCACGCTCTTTACCTGGCACAGCAAATTTGTTAGGCAATGTCCTGTTGGCTAATTGCACTAAAGATTAAGAAGTCTCTCTCTGTTCCACAGAATATTAGATCATATTAACACAACTCCCATTTCTTTATCAGAAGCAAAATTTGAAATTATGGCAGAGCTCATAAGCAAGTGCCAAGTTCAATTGCTTAACATACTATGTTAAAAAATGTAGTAGTTGAGAATAAAGGCATCATCTTGAGCAGCCACTTCATGCAAAACTATTATTTCTTTTCTTCTTTGAAATACTTGCCATTCTAGGAAAAAAGACAAGATTCCAGTATCATCAAAATAGAGAATCCTTCGTAGCTTGTGTTCTCAAAGATTAGAATGTTACTCTTCAAGGCTTTCTATAGGATCAATTCATTCTCTTATCAAATTGAAGAGTTTCCATGTAAAGAAGGGTAAATTTGGCTATTGTTTCTTGTGCCACCTATGCATATATCAACTCATCAATATATCCAGCCTTTGGAAAGTTACCTCTGGATCAAGCATGAAATTTATTGCATCAACCAACTTGGAAAATGAGAACTCATCAACTGGTATAGGTGGAGGACCTACTCCCCTGGCATGCACTCGGTCACCCCAGAAAGGTTGGTCACCAAAGAAAGGTACAATCGTTGTCGGGCACTAGAATGCAAACAGTGTATGAATTATAATAAGGCAAGAGCGTATCTAAAACTTATAACATAATATGGTGTAGCCATTACTGCAGCTTTAAGACCAGCAGCTGTTGTTCCAGCACCTCCATGATGAACCTGAAAGTTAAGTGGACAATTACTAAAATTGCAATCACCATTTAAATTGATAAGCAAAATGGTGAAGGAAGTATATACTTCAAACGGATACACCAACAACTATTCCAGAGAAATAAAAGCATGCCATTTGTATAATACCAACATAATTTAAGCCATCATAACAGTCAGGACACAATTTATTCCATATAATAAGATTTAAACCAAGAAGATTACAAGTTAACCAATGCCAATTAGATCATAGGCTAGAATGATCGACGTAGCATCATCTTTTTTAATCCATTGGTCCAGATGCATTGATTTTAAAGACAAAAAATCTATTTAGAAATGTTTTCAAGACTTCTATAAATTTCAAGACCATTAAAACTTACCACTGCTTTGCATCTTAAGAATAACCAATCATGAGGGCAATTATCCAATAGGTATATGGAGTCCTTTGGTTCCGACACTGGGAATCCATATAAAACATCAAATAGACACATTATAAAAAGATAATGCTATAAAATAGAAACACAATACGAGTAAGAAAAGAACTTACAGTCACCCAAGCCACCCCAGCCTTTGTTAATAATGCCCCGCTGTCCAGTTCGTTCCAATGCATCCACAATTATTTGTGTCATTTTTTCTGGTTCTTGAACAGGCTGAAATGGAAAAGAAGCCGACAAAACAAAGCAATAAAATGAAAATGTTAATTAAATTACAAACATCCGTACGTTATCAGCCCCCAAAATGTCACTTCAGCATTCACTTATAACATATACCCATTAAGAAAGGACAGCAGCATGATTAAACAGATGCTGATAAATAATATAAATCAAATGCGTATCAAGGTAACAAGATAAATGTCTTGTACGGCACTGAACATTTAAATGTCATTTAAAACAAACCAAATGCCAGCATTAAAAATATTTCCAGATCAATGCTTTTCACAATTCAGCTGCATGCCAAGTCAAGATCAAAGTACAGTTCAAGACAAGATGAGATAAAATTGATTGGAGCCTGCAAACAGTGGGATAGTCCCAGTGTTCAAGAATTTTATGATCGTCACTGGAAGAAGAAAAAAAATTCAAGGCTAGAAAACAAAGAATTTAGAATTAAGATGCAATAAATGATAACAACATCCATCATTCAGGAAAAGAGAAGGAAAGGACAAAAGTTGCAAAAGCAAACTCACAAGGCTTCCAAATCCAATATAAATAGGTTTAGGACCAGCATCAAGCCATTTGACTAGTGATTCAGGAGGTTCATAATTTGAAGCTAGATCAAGAAAGCAAAATCCTACCACATCAACTTTGGGTCCCCAATCTGAAAATAAAATAAAACAAGAAGTTCAGAAATCAATATCTCTGTATTAAGATGCATGCCTTTTCATATCATAATAATGATGCATGTAAAAGCTGCTTTTGGATAACATAATGTAGCCATAAATAAAGTTAACCGTTGGTGAAGTTAAATTATAATAGACACTTAGGTAACTGATTGAGCTTGGTAGATAAACTAAATGAGAAAAGGAGTAGGCCTTTGTATAGTAAAGGAACTCCTTACTGATCTTGTAATCCAGAATAGATGAGAATACACTGAGAAAACTTGATCAGAGCTCCTGATCTGAACTAACAAAAAATTATTCAATTCAAGAACCATTTTACTGGTTTGAACATGCAAGTAAATGATTTTTTTTTAATTTTAAGTTAATTCTTTTTATTTTAAAATTATTGTATCTCAGTTATATTCTAACCCTCATAACCTAGTTCAGGATTTCAAGACATTTGTAAGAAGTACCCAATTCAAGATTATGAATTCATGTTGAACGTGAACAAGATTTAGATTTAAAAGCACCAAATTGTTGGTCTTGAAGAATATTAATGATAGTTGACCTAGCTAATAAGCACAAGTTGCTGATTATAAAGGTTAATTATACAAAATATCTCAAATTTTACTCAATTTTACAATTATAATCTGAACTTTAAACAAGTAATGAAATACACAAACTTTTTTCCCCAAAAATAGCCTGACATACCACGTCAGCTGTAATAAGTTACACATGGAATGTCAAATGTAAGTAAAATTCTATTATAATTAAATTAAATTAAATAATATTAAAGAAAACCAAAAAAACAACCTAACCTAACCGAAGTTTCCTTTCCTCATCTTTTTCCCGTTTGCCTACAATAATTATCTAGAAAGTGGTTTCATCAAAATTCTAATCCACAGCCATTAAAGCTAGTGGCTTAGATCTTTCTTGGAATATTTCGATTCCTAGACATGTCTGTGTATCTTGCTGCAATTGCATACTTAGTATTTCATAGCAATAGGGAGAGTACAACCCTTGTGCCAATGGCAACTGAAAGCCGTTAGGCGAACGAGTCAAGAGATGCATTGTAAACCATTATTATAAATTGTAAAACAAGAGGAAAATTGTTAGCTTTTTAATTCAGATTAATTAGGGCTAGTTTGGTTTTTTTTCTTTCATTTTTTGTTGTTTTTGTAAAACAAGAAACAGATGATTGAAGTGTGTTTGGTTGAAACTTGTTTCCATTTTTTGTTTTTAAAAATAAGAAAACGGCAACAAGTTTACAAAAACATAAAGACCAAGTTTTCATGTGTTTTTAAAATAGGTTTTTCTGTTAAGAGAAACATCATATTTGGTTTCTCTGCGTTGACTTTAGCCTTTTTTGGTGTCTCCTACATCTTCAGCATCTTCTATGCTGCGATTTCTCTAGTATACCCTTTTCTTGTTTGTTTTCATATTTGTTGCTTCATTTGCTTTTCGATTCTTGTTGTTACTTGCCTTCGAAGCTTTCTTTGCAACTATAATTCAACGGAAAAACCTACAATCAACAATAAAACCTACCACCTTCACTACCTTCTCTTCCAATCATCTTCATCTCCTAAAACAATCATTTAACCAATCCTTCAAAGAACTGTAGCATAATTGAAAATAAATATATTCTTACCGTAGCACAATTGAAATTAAATTCTAAATTCATCAACTTCTATTATTGTTGTTTTCTTTCACTTCTTTTGTTTGTGACGTGTTAGACTTCCAGTGTTGTTCACGGGTTGTTTATGGATAAAATGTAAAGAACACCTCCACCCTCCTCATCCTCAATGCTACGGGCCTCATGTCGCTTTCTTTACAAATTCCTTCCTCTCCCTATTGTTAGTGGAGTCCAACTCTCAAAGGTGTTAGAACTCTAGCTGAATACACTAGAGTTGTATTATATTGATGATTGATAATAGAGGAAGTATAATGCTATTACAAGGTGATTCACAAGAACACCTTCTATCCAGAAATAATAAGCTCCTCGGAAGAATAGTTTCTCTCTCTACAATATTCTCTCTTTAACTTTCTGAATAATCATTTTCTCTCTGCCCCCTACTTAGTTACACAACCCGTATATTCAGTTATTTTCCCACCATGTACCCATTTTGCACCCTCACACTACTAACTAACTTGTGCATCATTGCCCACAGCCCCCTCTCTCTTTCTCCTCGAGTATACTCTCCATATCCTAGGTTTAATGGTATTGATCCTAAGACAAGGCCTCTCTTTTGCTTTTTCCGCCATCAATTCACTATAACCTCTGTCACTTCCAATTCCACTTCTCCTCATTCTTGGCTCAATTTTCATGGTTTGACCCTTGCAAGCTCGTGTCCTTTGTTCCTGATTCTCACAATTGGTTCTGGTAGTGGTGATCATAGATGCTCGTTTTAGAAGTTTATGGAATGAAAACTCTATTGTTAAGATTACCAACTTTTAAGTAGTGCAACTATGCCCCTATTTAGTGAAAACTCTATTGTTAAGCCACTAACTGCTAGCCTCGACAGATATTCGGGTCAAGCTATAAGTCTCTTTTTCTTCAATTGTGCAATCAAGCCTTCTTTAGTTGCCACTGCCTACACACACCAAAGCCAACTGCTGCTTCTCCAATTATGGAAAACAATCATCAACATCCAGCATGGAAATAGTGCTCATCACTTCTAGTTCACAAGTCAATCCAACTTGCATGACACCCTCATCTTATGGAGTTGTTTCTTCCTTCTCTCATCAGTCACTCACTACCGACGAAATCTATAGAAACCTTTATGGTTCTTGAACCTGACGACGTGTAATGAATTCAACTGCCCATAATATTTCTTGAGCGATGAGTTCTTTGTGAGAAGGTTAGGAATCTAATTATTTAGGAGAAATATGGCTTTTATCGTTCAAATAATTCAAAGGTATACCCACTTTCCAATAGCATTTTATATAGTATTGATCGATTATGTCCATTCACCTAAAACTTTGAGCTTCTTTAAACTCGTCGAGAGATCTTAGCCAAGACTTATGTGTGTGCTGTGGATCAATAAATGTTGAAGATGAGAAAACACTATGGGCCCATTGACTTGGTCCATTCGAGTAACTACAAAGATTAATGGTTCGATTGTTAAAAACCATGTGCTTGCATGAGCATGGCATGCATCATGCATATATTATGACCTTGCTTAAATTTACACTTATTTTTATGATATAGAATCAAATGTTTAAAAGAAAGCTCTTGTATCGTAGATGAATACTAAATATTGTTGATATTTTTATAGAGATTGATTTTCAGTTAATTTCTCAATTCAACTCTTCTATCATTTCCATGCATACATTTAATATGGTTGTCTCATGTTTATTTTAAACCATGTTTAGCCTTTAATACTTTGTAGAAATTGTTGTGATTGATGTCACTTGTATATAATTACATTTAGTAATAGAAGGTCTAAACAATATAAACAATTCCAATGATTGCGTGAAAATAAATGAAAAAGAAGTGGTGTGGAATAATATCATGGAGACGTATTTAATCTCATTAATGGATGAAGAAGTGAAGAAGCGAAATCAAACGACTACTACTTTTTCCAAATCTGGTTGGAAGAATATTAAGGCAAGTCTTCAAACAAATTTCAATAAGGAGCATATTGGTATTCAATTGAAGAAAAAGTATAATGGATTAAGAGCCAAATTTAAGAATTTCAAGAACATACTCAAAGAAACAGGAATCGATCACAAATCTTTTCCTGGTGAAGTTAAGGCTACAAATAAATGTTGGTAAAACCTATTTAAGGTAAAGTATTTCTCTGTTTTACTAATATATATCTTATTATATAATATTTGTTCTCATGTTTCTTTTTCATCATTATAGGAGCATAGAATAGCTCACAAATTCAAGAAAAAAGGATATAAGGAAAGGTTGCTATGGTTAATAAAAAGGCAAGCAAACTTATCAAGAAAAACACAACCACCAGATTAAAAACATAATAGCAGTTGTACGATACCCTATCGAGGATAAGTCTCTTCCTTGTGTTGCTGTAGGTTCTTTAGAGGAAGGGGAGAACACAGCCAAGGAAAAAGAGGTGGCTTTCCCTGTGTTTCAACCCATGACTAAATCTTACGCATACTCTGTGATTTTTTTCCCTCCTTGTTTTGTTTTTCTAGCTTTAACCTTTATTTTATACACTTGGCAGCATCATTAGCCTTGGAATATGTTTGCCAAATAGCATCACAAATGGTTTGAGCTGTTGGGAAAAATATGAAGGTATCACTAATTTTGGGTGTCAATGAACTCCATAGCCAAGACATTATGAGAGAATCCTCCTTATCCCATGCATGAAAACTTAGTTCGCCTTGCTTAGGACTAGTTCCCAATAGGTGATTTAGTTTTCCTTTTCCGCTTAAGCATTGTTTTGACAAGTAGGACCATTTCAAATAGCTTTTTCTGTCTAAACAATATGTTGTTTGAATAATTTGGAATTCACCTTTTGGTTGAACTTCTTCTATTTGACGATTTGAGATTGGGGTTTTATGACCTTGGGCATGGCTTATATGGTTAAAATTATAGGAATATAAAACAGAGGATGAAAAGATGCAACAATAAAGTCTGCAAAATAATATTAAATTGCAGCAATGAAGGTTGCACAATTTGAAATTGAAGCAGTGAAGGCTGCACGATCTGCAGTTGAGCAGTGAAGGCTGAAAGAAATTGCAACAAAGGCATCACAAAAGGTTGAAATAGACATGTTTATATAAAAATTTTCCTTAAAAAGAAAAGATTCTGCTTTTCTAAATTATCTCCTAAATTATAGACAATAAATTAAAATATATAAATTAGAGACTTCCTAAAATAGTCCCTAAATTATAGACCATTAAATATGTAGATTAAAGAGACCTAAAGCTGACAGATCTTTCCATAGTACCTTCAATCGGCTTTGTTGGTTTTGACGGTGTATTTGGCATCCTCCTAGTTCAATGATTCAAGATTTAGGTTGGCATTCTCTATATGTCACCACTGCTGCACTTTTGTTCTACTTGAATGTCCTTTAGTTTGAAAATTCATTTTGACCGACTATTTATAGCCTGCCACAACTCAACCAACACTTAACTTCTACTCTGGCCATATCTTGGACTATGCTGACTTCATCTTAACATTTATAGTCAAAACATACCATGATGTTGGGTCTTCTCAAAGGAAATCTAACATGAAATGAACTTATGGATGAAACAAAACTATGAGATCTACCTAAAACCTTTCCTAAATTCCCTTATGCATGCTCATTGCCTTGAATGGTAGTCTATTGCCTCAAACAATTTCTAATCTAATTCTTGGATTATTGATTCTAGTGCAACATGCTACATAATATATAGACCTGTGCAATTTGTTTGTTATAAACCAAGTTCTGATTATTACAGCTAGATCAACCATTACTATTGTTGGCCAAGGGAGCATTCGTGTTAGGACTCTTGGTCATAGATCGAGTCACAGGACGATGTACAGAGTAATCTTGCAACTCTGTTATATCCCTGTTCCTGTTAGAATTCTTCTTTCTATCTGTTGACATATTAGGAATGACAGATTAGGAATGTGTATAATTAGGATTCTTCCGTTATTATTCTTCCTTAATTAGTTCCTTAATTAGTTCTTCCTTAATTAGGATAGTTTTTCCTATATATTCATGTGTATATACCTTGTAAATATCAATATAGAATGGAAAAATCCTTCATGGTATCAGAGCTGGATGCCCATACTGGAGATTGAGTTCTCTCTCCTGCATCTACGATTTTTCATTTCTGCCCTACTAAGGGGTTGAGTTTTCTCCTCCTCTCTCAACACCAACCACACTAGAAGATCGGCAGGGTCAAGACCGGCCAGCCACAAAAATTTCACGGTCGTCTGACGTCTCGCGTGGTGTCACGCGCCGCCTGAAGTTCCGGTGACATTGTTCACGCGTCGGCGCGTGGGGCGCGTCCGGCCATCTTCGACCACCGTCCGACTCGATTTTTTGCCCAGATCTGATCTCCGGTTTTCTACGACTCTGATAATCCCATCTCCAATACTTCCGACGATTTGTTTTTTTTTCGGTTTTTCCAATGTTCTAAATTTATCCCTACCTATTCTTCACCATTCTATCATCATGTCGACGTTAAGAAAGGAACCAAGTAGATAAATCTCACGCTTTTAGTGACAAATTCCTATATTCATATTAGCCCTATTAAATTGGATGGTCGTGGTACTTATTTGGCTTGGTCTAAATCATGTTTACTGCTTATTAAGGCTAGAAGGATGCAGGATACATTAATGGAGATAAGAAGCCACCAACCGTTAATGATCCGTTTTTAGTCAATGGGATTCGATAATTCTTTGGTTATGTCTTGGCTTATTATTTCTATGGATCCTAAAATCTCTAGACAAGATTTATCGCTTGATATCATGGAGAAAATATGGAAAGTTGCAAAAATACCTATTCTCGAGTGGGAAATGATGCTCGGATTTTGAACTCCGTAATAAGATTCATGGCACAAAACAAGGTGAGCTTTACGTTTGAATATTTCTCGAGTTGAGTAGCTCAGTGGCGGAGCTAGATTATTATCGGATTTTCAGGCTAAATGTCTTGACGATGCAAGATTGATACAAAATATGATTGAAAAGGAGAGAGTGTATGATTTTTGGTGGTTTGAATCTCGAATTTGATCAATTGAGAGTTCAAGTTATTGGCGCATCTCCTTTCCCTCTTTTGAGGAGGCACATTCTTATATTCAGCAGAAGAGACTAGAAGAAGTGCCATGCTTTACATTGCACCAGCTTGAGAAATCAGTTTAATCGCACATATTACTCATGAGCGCATAAAGAGTATTGCTTCGATAAAGATCGCTTAATATTTGATTATTGTGGAAAGCCAAGACATTCAAAGGAAACTTGTTGGAAATTGCATGGGAGACCCGCTAGGGTCGTGGAAAACGAGCTAATTCAACAAAGGCTCGTGCCAATGTGGTAGAAACAGTAGAATCTTCCAAGGAGACAGCTTGAGTTGCAAGTCTCTCTTGATGAAATCCAAGATTTCGACAACTTTTATCTCAATTCAATTCCTCCTCAAAGCTACATCCAATTTTGTTAAATCAGTAATCCGTATGCCATCTTAATTCATGGATTATTGATTCTGGTGTGAATAGACATATGGCAGGCACTTCTAAAGGCTTTCTTAACTACTCTCCTTGTCTAAAAAAGGATTGTGTCAGGATAGCTGATGAGTCATTAGCTCCTATTTCTGGGACAGGTTCCATTGTCTGTACTCCAAACCTTAAGTTGTCTTCGATTCTTCATGTTCCTCAATTTCCTGTCAATCTTTATATCTCGCCGCTATCACTAAAGCTCTAAACTGTAAGGTTGAATTTTTTCCTGATTACTTTATTTTTCAGGACCTTCAAACCGAGAAGAGGATTGGCAGTGGCAGAGAGTATGATGGCTTATACATGATGGAAGATGGTCAAGGTGTAGCCCTTTTTGGAGATTGTAAGGATGTCAATCAGGAAATAATACAGTTGCATAGGCGGTTCGGACATCCTTCCTTTTTTGTCTTAGAAAGATTATATCCCCAGTTGTTTTCGAGGACTCGATTTGATTCTTTATCTTGTGATGCTTGTGAGTATGCTAAACATACTCTGAACTTTTATCCTTCGAGTAATAATAAAACTACATTCCTTTTATGCTTATTCATTCTGATGTTTGGGGACCTACTCATACTGTCTCTCTGTCTGGAAATCGTTGGTTTGTTACTTTTATTGATTGTTGCACTAGGATGACTTGGGTGTCTTTGATTAAAGCAAAAAGCGATGTTTTCTTATGCTTTCAATCGTTTCATCGAATGGTGCAAACTCAATCGATGCTAAAATAAAAGTCTTGAGAACCGATAATGGGATGTAATACATGGATAGTAGATTTGGTATGTATTTGGAGTCTCATGGGATTATTCATGAAACTAATTGTCCTTATACTAGTGCTCTGAATGGGGTAGCTGAAAGAAAAAATAGGCATTTATTGGAGGTTGCTAGATCCCTTATGTTTACTATGAATGTTCCAAAACCGTCATCGGGGATGCTGCTCGTTGCAGCCTATCTTATTAATAGAATGCCTCTTAAAACACTCAATTTTAGGACCCCTTTGGAAGTTTTAACTGGGAAGAATGGCTATACTGTTCCACCAAGGGTTTTTGGCTGTGTATGCTTTGTCCATACCAGAATGTTGGCAAACTTGATCCAAGGGTTCAAATGTGTTCATTGAGTATTCTCCAACCCAAAAGGGCTATAAATGTTATCACCTCCATCTAGGAAGTTTTATGTCAAGATGGATGTTACCTTTCGGAGTCTCAACCTTACTTTGGCACTACCCAATCACCTCTTTAAGGGAGAGTAGTAAAGAAGAGGTGATACCAGAGTTCTTGGTGATCTTGTTCCAAATGTTGTTCAGAGGAGAATGAGGAGACTGTTGTTCCAAATGTTGTTGGTTAGATAGACCCGATTTATTGAGATATTCGAGGAAAAACAGTCCAAGAAGCCATCATGCCTTCTACACTACAGAATCCTCCGTGAGTTATCTTCGGTTCGATTTAAACTTACCTATTGCTCAAAGAAAAGGGTCGGGGCATGTACAAAATACTCTATATCTAACTTTGTCTCCTATGATTCCTTATCTCCTTCCTATAGAGCCTTTGCCTTATCTCTCTTTCTATGTCTAGTCCACAGATTGGAGGGAAGCTATTACAGATCCAAAGTGGAAAGAAGCTATGGTAGAAGAAATGAAAGCTCTCCTCAAAATGAAACTTGGGAACTAGTTGATGCTCCGGATAAGAAGCTACTTAGTCAGTAAGTGGGTGTTCACAATAAAACACAAAGTCGATGGCTCGGTAGAGAGGTTCAAGGCTAGATTGGTGGCACAAGGATTCACTCAAACTTATGGAGTTGATTATCGAAGACTTTTGCACTGCTAAAATGAATACCATAAGGATTTTGCTATCTTGCGACTAATTTGGATTGGGATTTGCAACAATTTGATGTAAAAATGCATTCCTACATGGAGACCGGAAGAAGAAGTCTATATGGAGATTCCTCCGGTTTTGACAATGAAAGAACTCAAGGAAAGGTGTGCAAACCGAAAAGGCTTTGTATGGATTGAAACAATCTCCAGAGCTTGGTTTGATAGATTCAAGAAAGCCGTGACTTCCTTTGGATATCAATAGCAATGCTGATCATACCCTCTTTATGAGACACTATAAGGGTAAGATCACTCTTCTCATTGTTTATGTTGATGATATAGTGATGACAGGAGATGATAAAGAAGAAATAGCTCGTTTGAAGGAACTTTTGGCTCAAAGCGTTTGAGATCAAGGAGCTTGGAAGATTACAATATTTCTTGGGAATTGAGGTTGCGGATCAAAGAAGGAATCTTCATTTCTCAAAGGAAGTACATTCGGATCTTTTGGTGAAACTAGGATGCTTTGGGATGTATACCAAAGAAAATCACCCATTGAAAGCAATCATAAGTTACAAGTTAGAACTGAAGCTCTAGTGGATAAAGGCAAATATCAAAGATTGGTTGGAAGGCTTATTTATCTCTCTCACACCAGACCAAACATTGCTTATGCAGTCAATGTGGTGAGTCAATTTATGCATGACCCTAGAGAGTCTCATATGAAGGCTGTCTTTCGCATTTTGCGTTATCTAAAGTCAGCTCCAGGGAAAGGTCTTCTTTTCTCTAAACATGATCATCTTCAGATTGAAGCCTTTACAGATGCCGATTGGGCTGGGTCTTTAGATGACAGAAGATCAACTACTGGTTATTGCACCCTTATAGGAGGTAACCTAGTCACTTGGAGGAGCAAGAAGCAGAGTGTGGTTGCTAGATCAAATGCAGAAGCATAATACGAGCTATGGCCCAAGGTGTCTGTGAACTTTATGGTTACGTAAATTGGTGGAAGAGCCGAGGTTGGTGGGAGACAAGTTATCCTTGTATTGTGATAACAAGGTCGCAATCGATTGCTCATAATCCATTCAACATGATAGGACAAAGCACATTGAAATTGATCGACACTTTATCAAAGAAAAGTTAATTGATGGTGTCTTGAGCTTGTTTCATGTGACTTCTGAAAGGCAGCTAGCTGATGTGTTTACAAAAGGGCTCAACAGTCGGACCTTTCATACTTTGATTTGTAAGTTGGGCATGTGTAACATCTTTGCACCAACTTGAGGGGAAGTGTTGACATATTAGGAATGACAGATTAGGAATGTGTATAATTAGGATTCTTCCGTTATTATTCTTCCTTAATTAGTTCTTCCTTAATTAGGATAGTTTTTCCTATATATTCATGTGTATATACCTTGTAAATAACAATATAGAATGGAAAAATCCTTCACTACCTATTTTGGAAGAAGAAAAGAAATTCGGCTCTAAGGGAGACCGAAACCTTGGGCCTCGTTAGAGAGAGCTCCAAATCTCTGTTTTGATAAAATATGACTTGCTTGCTTTATTCATGAAATAACCCTTATATAGGCATGTTCACATAGGAAAAGGAAATACGAAAACCGTAATTAATATGATTTCCTAGAGTAATAAGGAAACTAGTAATATGTTTCCAATAATAAACCTAAAACCCTTTAAGCAATCTAAATAAAACTTGCAACCTAATTAACGTAATTTGCGGTTGTATTTTTGGCCTATAAACACGTCCACAACATTACCCCCTCCTCGCAGAAAAGAGCTTGTCCTCAAGCTCAAAGGAAGAAAATTGTTGCTAGAATAAAGTGACGTCTTCCCAAGTAGCATCCGACTCTAGAAATCCGTCCCATTGCACCAATAGCTCCTTGGTACCTCGATTCAAACGGCCACGAAGGACTTTAAGAGGAACAGAACAACCCGCCAACATTTATAGGAGGCAAGGAAGCAACAGAAAGCGTGGTGCCCTTGAAGGCCTTCGAAGGGAGACATGAAAACTTTATGAAGACGGTGGTAGGAGGCAAATCAAGCTCATAAGCAACTTGTCCAATGCGACGCAACACCGTAAATGGACCATAGAAACAAGGAGACAGCTTATTATAAATGTTCAACCGCATCGAACGTTGTTTATAGGGATGCAAACAAAGCCAAACCCAATCTCCAACAAATTCCACATCACGATGCCCTCGATCATAGTAATCTTTCATTCTTTGTTGAGCTGACAGCAAACGCTCCCGAATCTCCTTCAATAGAGCCTCCCAAGTTAGTAAAGCATTATCAATTGCATCCACCTTTGTAGAGCCAGCAATGTAGGAAAGCAAACGAGGTGGATCACGACCATAAACCACTTTAAAAGGAGTTGTCCAAGCGAGGAATGGAAGGAAGTGTTGTAATAGAATTCAGCCCATGGTATCCATTCAACCCATTTGCGAGGATGATCACCCACAAAACAAAGTGAAGATACATTTCCACAGTTCGATTCACGATCTGCGTTTGCCCATCAGCCTGTAGATGATAAGCAGACGAGAAGTGCAATTTAGAGCCCTGAAGGCAAAATAATTCCGTCCAAAAAGTGCTAGTGAAGACCACATCCCGATCACAAGTAATGGTCTCCTGAATTCCATGCAAACGGACAATCTGCTCAAAGAAGACTTGTGCCACCCGTATAGCTGTGTAAGGATGAGCTAAAGGAATGAAATGAGCATACTTCGAAAATCGATCCACCACAAAGAACAAAACAGTTTTGCCACAAGATTTTGGTAACCCATCAATAAAATCCATAGAAACATCAACCCAAACTCGTGGGTAGTCAAGAGGTTGTAACAACCAAAGGGACTTAAATGCTCCAATTTATTACGTTGACAAACATGACAATCGAAACATAAATAGTGACATCGATTTCATACCGATCCAATGGAAATCACTACTGGCGATGTAAAGTCTTCAATTCCTTCATGAAAGCTATCATGGTAGGCAGCCAAGATGGTGGCAATCCAAGCAGATTTTGTGGCAAGTAAACTCGGTTTTGAATAATAGCAACCCATCTAAAATCTCCCAATCCGAACCTAACTCCCCTTTGAGGACTTGATCTCGCAGGTCCTGTAGTTCCTCGGAAGTGGACAAATCCTCTCGGATAAACTCAATCAATGAACTCCAAGGTCCACTGATGGCACACAAAATTGGTTCTTCCAAAAAACGATGCAACAATGCATCAGCCGCTCGTTTAAGTACTCCCGGCTTGTATTCAATTGAAAAATTATATCCCATAAGTTTACTCAACCAATGTTGTTGAGGTGGAGTAGATAGTTTCGGCTCCAACAAATTTTTGAGACTGTAATGGTCGGTACGGATAAGAAAAGAATGACCCCATAAATAAGGACGCCAATGTTGAACTGTTTTAGCCAATCCAATTAACTCCCTCTCATATGCGGCCAACTTTAGGTGTCTTGTTGCTAATTGTCGGCTAAAGAACGCCCTGGATGCCCATCTTGTTGCAAACCGCCCAATGCCCTCCCAAGCATCATATTCTACTACAAAACCTTTATCAAAATCGGTAGTCAAGAACATATGCGAGATAAAGCTTGTTTAAGCTTATCAAATGCATGCAAAGCTGCTTCACTCCACATAAAAGAATTCTTCTTCAACATGCCGCTTAATGGGGCTACCAATTGTCCATAATCCCGAACAAATTTCCTGCAGTAACCTGTGAGGCCTAAGAACCCACGTAAGGATGTTAGAGATTGTGGTCGAGGCCAATAAATAATAGCTTGCACCTTGTTAGTATCCACTCCAACTCCGATCCCGATATGATGTGGCCTAAATATGCCACTAAAGTTGCTCCAAAAGAACATTTGGAACGTTTCAAAAACAATTTATGTGCACGGAGTAACTTGAACACTTTCCTCACATGTTCTAAATGGCTCTCCCAATCCTTGATATAAATCAAGATATCATCAAAGAAAACAAGGACAAATTGACGTAAAAAGTCATGGAATACCTCGTTCATTAGTGCTTGGAAAGTAGACGGAGCATTGGTTAACCCAAAGGGCATAACTAAAAACTCGAAATGTCCATGATGCGTTCGGAATGCTGTCTTTTCCACATCCTCCGAGTTCATTTTGACTTGATAATACCTAGACTTCAAATCCAATTTAGTAAAGAAGCAGGCTCCATGCAACTCATCCAAAAGTTCATCAACCAATGGTATAGAAATTTATCCTTAATAGTCTTTGCATTCAATTCACGATAGTCTATGCAAAGTCTCCAAGATCCATCTTATTTCTACTAGTAAAATTGGCGAAGAGAATGGAGATCTACTAGGCGAATGAAGCTTTGTTGGAGCATCGTTGTACATCGAGTCTCAATCTCATTCTTTTGCCGATGTGGATAATCTGCATTGATCACAAACCACGATGTTGATTCCGTATAAATAGATCCTATGATCACAATGTCGGAGAGGAGGTAATCCAGTTGGATCTCAAACAAATCTTCAAACTCACCAAGGAGGTTATCCATCCTTTTATCCGCTCTCGAATCATTATCTAAGGCATACAAACTCTTGCCTCCATTCCATTGCAGGCCTTGCAACATAATTGCCTTTCCTCCATCGAAAAATCCATGGTAAGAGCAGAAAGTCCCATAAAATTGGCCCCAAAGTTTGCAGCCATTTAACCCCAAAACAATATCAAAACCATCCAACGAATTACGTAAACATCGAAGGAAATTATGACCATCAATAGAAAATGTTACCCGTAGACAAACCCTAGACTCGCACCTTGTCTCCATTGGCCATCGAGACTGTGCGCTTGGCAATTCCAAATTGAATTGCCAATTGTTTAACCGTTGTTGTGCTAATGAAGTTGTGAGTGATTCTGAATCGATCAATCCTAGCACCGGATGCCCTTGAATTAACATTTGTAATCGCATAGTTCGAGCATGTACCGTCCCCGTAATAAAGATATAATGAAATTTTGGAGCTAGTTACGCTTCTTCTAAGGTGTTATCATTATCCCCATCATCCAATTCTACCCAAAAAAGCTTCTTACATTGATGTGTTGCCGAGTAAGGCTCATCACAGTTATAACACAAGCCTTTGGACCTTCTTTCCGCCATCTTCGCTTGAGACAACTTCTTGATAAAACGCGAACTCGCAGCAAAAGAAGCTGCTGAGACAGAATTTGTAATCCTCACTTGTGAACCCGTTATCGTGCTTGCACTCATCCTTGTAGGCTGCCACAAACCCCTGCGGTTATTGTTATTTTCTGCAGCTGGTGTTTTTGCTCATATGCCCTTGCTAAACTCATGGCAGAGCACAAATTTGGTGGTTTCAAAAGTTGAACGTCCAACCGAATGGAATCATCCAAACCGGCAATGAATAAGCCTGCGTGAAGGTGATCCGGTATGGTTTCGATTGCACGTGCCAATTTTTCCTGAAATTGCTTCTGATATTGCTCAATTGATCCCATCTGTCTTAGGGTAACCAAATCCCCGATTGGATTACTGCTCTCCGGAGGATCAAATCTCTGAAAGCAATATTTCAAAAAATCAGCCCAAGACATAGTGCCTTCGTTTTCTTGAGTTGGTAAAACCACATCCGTGCTTCTCCTAAAAGGTGGAATCCACTAATCCAACCTTTTCGCCTCCCGTATTATGATTTTCAAAGAATTGCTCACAACGATGTGCCCAAATTAAAGGATCTTCCGAACCATCATAGGTCAGAAAGTCCAATTTAACATATCGAGGAACCTGAGATGTGTAAGTTCCTGGCTGAGAGTGATTACCTTCTGTACCGCCAGAATTTTTAGGTTGGGTCGAATGTTCTCTAAGTGGAGTATCTCTGCTATTTACCTCATTGCTGGTCGGACGTGATTGGATAAGTCCCGATCCTGTGATTGCTTGCAATAGCTTGGATAACTTCTCGTCGATTCGCAGCTCCATAGCTGAGAGTTTAGCATCAACACGTTCTCTTTCCTCCTTAAACGGGTATCGATATCATCGTCCATAGTGATAGGCTCTGACACCAAATTTTTAGGACCCTTGGTCATAGATCGAGTCACAGGACGATGTATAGAGTAATCTTGCAACTCTGTTATATCCCTGTTCTTGTTAGAATTCTTCTTTCTACCTATTTTGGAAGAAGAAAAGAAATTCGACTCTAAGGGAGACCGAAACCTTGGACCTCGTTAGAGAGAGCTCCAAATCTCTGTTTTGATAAAATATGACTTACTTTCTTTATTCATGAAATAGCCCTTATATAGGCATGTTCACATAGGGAAAGGAAATACGAAAACACTAATTAATATGATTTCCTAGAGTAATAAGGAAACTAGTAATATGTTTCAAATAATAAACCTAAAACCCTTTAAGCAATTTAAATAAAACTTGCAAACTAATTAACGTAATTTGTGGCTGTATTTTTGGCCTATAATCACGTCCACAACAATTCGCCTCTCATCTTCTCTTATTTTAAAAAATGTCTATATGTTCCTAACCATGAATCTAATTTCACTTCTCAACTTACAAAAGATCTAATTCTTTAGTCACGTTCATTGACATCCATAGTGCATGCATTTCAAAATCGAACTTTAGGAAGATTATAAATGTAAGGATTTTCTGTAATTCTTCAATAAGAAGACGAGAACCTTATGATTTAGTTCACTCTAACGTCAAGGGTTTACCTAAGATTTGAGGCTCAAATGCAACAAAATGGTCTATAACCCTAATGGATAATTACACTCGAGTTGGATATAAAGGTGGGATATAAACAACGCCAAGGTCACCATACCTATCTACTCAAAGGTAAGCTCATTTCCTTATTGGTATACGTGGATGATAATAATATTATAGCAGTTAAATAAGGGAGCTTGGAAGTTGAGTTGACTAGATCATTGACCTGGGCAAGCTTAAATACTTTCTAGTGCAACATACCACATTCCATATTGACATAGAATGTATAGGTTCCTTAAAAGATGGAAGGTTTATGATTGAATATTATGTGCTCCTAGGAGGAGATCTCATTTTCTGAAAGGAAAAAAAAAACCTTGATGTCCATTGCCAAATCACTACTCAAAGCAATAACTATGCAATTTGGAAATTATTGTGGTGAAAAGCATTCTCAAATATTGGAAGATAAATAGAGAAAAGCATATGAGAGTGTGATGTTACAAAAAGCAACAATAAGTATTACTCACATTCCTAAAATTACGAATCATATAGAGATAGATCAACAATTCATAAGAGAAATTGATAATGGGTCCCTTATATTGCAATTACTATCCAATTAGCAAGTGTGTTCACAAAAGTTATACTTGCTTTTAGGTTTCAAGAACTCACAAGCAAATTGGGACTAAAACATGCACCCACTAGCTTCAAATGGAGTGCTGGAGAATAATACTTAACCTAGATAAGCATATCTTGTCATTGACTGCATTGTCAAATAGTACAATCAACTTTGATTAGGATTAACAAGACTTGATGTTATTACCATAATTATATATAGCTTAATGGTATAAATAAGGCAAGAGATGGCAATAGGCCAAGCTGGCAAAAGTGCAACCAAAGCTTGGGCCAAAGCCTAATTGGCCTTGAGCCTAAGCCCAGAACCACATTGTTTTGGTCTTAAGTTTATTAAAGCTTAAGAAAAAATGATGTTGTTTCGTGGAAGAAGGTGCGACCTATTCGGGGCGTTGAACCAAGTTTTGGGCTAGCCCACTAAACTCGAACTTAACTTGAAGTTTGGGTTGATTAAGTCTAGGTTGTTGACTTCGAGACCTTTTGTCAAACCTAAATAGGCCTTTCTAGTACAATTTCAAATATAGCAATAAACCATTAATTCTTTTATTTCTACACAATATCAAATAGATGAATACAGTATTCTATTTTTGATTTCTATAGTTGGCAAACAAGATCAAAGTTACATTAAAATTGTTTGATGTTATTCCAAAGATATACCTAGGAAGACATTTTAAAAGAATAAGGATAAGATATACCTAAAGATTACAAATTAATCCATTTAACGCAGTAACAAAATTATTCATCCATACTTAGATTTACACAATTTTGGAGAACCATTGGCAAATGTAACAAGGAATAGTATTAAATAACTCTTCCAAGTTTATGGCAATATCAACAATTCAATTTCACGAAAGACTAGGCTAAGTTTATGCAAGATAATCATGGAAACGTCTAGAATGTACTAAAACTAAAGATGAAAATGCAACATTAGTCAAAATTTTGAAGTGTGGTAAATAGTTTCTTAATGAAGATTTGACATAAATAGTTAAGACATATTAATCCCTTTGCCAATGTAAGAACACAAGATGTACGTACCTTTTGGTTTAGGAACAAGGTGAGGACTCCATATGTACCCATGTGGAATATCGGAATCAGAGCCCTGTGAACCACTAAGATAGGTGACAGGTCGTAGCCTCAACTTTTTTTTCCTAACATCATTTATCATGTCCCGAATTCCAAGCCATATCAGAGAGTCAACTATTTGATATGAAAGCTACAAGAATTGCACAAGGTAGTAGTTACTTTGAAATCACTAAGAACAACAATCCTCGTGCACAAAGGGGAGCAGATAAAGAATAAATAGGCTCACTCTATATGCATTTGGTGGCTTCACACGAGACAATGGATGTGGGAATTCACTAGTTGGCTGTTGAGAGAAAATGAAACTTTGGTTACACTAGAGAGAACTAATGAATAGGAAATAAACGTAAGATCAAATGATGAATGAGTAATTATAATAAAGGCAAATTGAATCTTGATTTATTACCTAGACAAGACTTACGTCCAAGGCATAGTGAAAAAGATATGAATTGGAATTTTCAATGCCTCTCTGCAACATGTGTATGGCCCGAAAACCATTGGTTAGATTTGAATGCATTGGGAAAGTGTGATTGCAAAATCATCATATTCCTTTAAATTTTAACGAGCTAGGGCTGGTCATCCATTACAAAAGCAAATACGAAATTTTCAGCTATTTACAAAATAACTTATCCAAGAATAGCTAGAACATGTCATAGAAAGGAGATATCAATTCATAGCTAACATACTACCTATAGAATGATCATCCAAAAACATGGAAACTCAAAGTAAAGTATCCAAAGCAATTGGAAATCATCAAAGCCATAAAACTAAAGGAACTAAAAGAGGAGCTAACACAAAACTACAATGAAATACTCCTAATAAATAATTGCATAGCAAAATGCTATCCCTAAAACACGTTTTCACACAACTTAATCTAAAAGGTCATAAAAATAACATTGAACAAAGGAACGTCAATTGAAAGGAAATGTATTGTAGATTCAGATTTGAAAACAATTTGATACTTACCATATGTTTGGTGGATTGGCAATAATTGCATCTCGCCTTAAATGGAATGCTGAATCAATGTCGGCCTCCTTACATGTTGGAAGTAAAGAGAAATGATATCCTTCATTTGATTTCGTTGAACTGGTATTTCAAGGCCCCATGGCAAGAAACCTTTGTTTTTAACCATGTCTGCTCAAATAGAAGTGAGTGAGTAGCATACTAATAGGATTCCCTACTCAGCTATTAACAAGACAATAACAAATTGGGCAACTACCTCTCGTAGGACATTTTCAAATAAAAAGGAAAAAAGAAACATATGTAATCCAAACAGTTCAAACAGGTTCAATTTTTCCCCATGAAACAAAATATTTCATGCACAAGGTCAAATTTCCCTAAAGGCATATTGGTTTATGTGTAAGCCCATAAAACACACAAATAAAGAAAATTTGCATCACCATTTGACCATAGAACATGTCAATTCCATGGTAGAGCAATAAATAACGGATGGCTCATAAATCATGCGATTGTTCAAATGCATATCAATATGTAATGCCAATGCACACATAAAGCAGCCTTTCCATTGCTTTTTAACCAAAATATGACATACATAGCAACAAAAATAGGATGACTTCGATAATATAAAAGAATGGGCTCTCTCGAGTACATACAACCAGCAAGAACTTTCGGATCCCCGCCTAAAGGATAAAACTCCAATCCAGCAGTCAGGACAAACTCCTTGAAATTTGAATGAGTTGCTAATCTAACACGATGGCCAAAATCCTACACACAACCTTTTCCATTAGTAAGATGAAATTCAAACAGTAACATCTCAAACCAATAAAGAAAAAAAAATCAATTTCATATATATTAATCATAGTGAAATCCCACAAGTTTTCCCAATAATTTTGATACTGAAAAAAATTCATGCCAATGTGAACAAAGTTTTTTCTCAAGTTTTCCCAATAATTTTGATACTGAAAAAATTCATGCAATCTAATTCATGCAAGATTGCATGAATTTTTTCAGATCAAAATTATTGGGAAAACTTGAGAAAAAACTTTGTTCACATTAACGGGTCATAACATGAGAATAACCAAAACTAGAGATCTAAAAGTTGAGCATTAATGAATAGTGATTAAAAGAAATAATCTAGGCTACTGGTAATTTATAATAACAAGGTTTTTTTCCACATTTTAACTCCGAGATGATGCCAAATTAAGTAACAAAACAATATTTTCTCTAAATAACAAACCTGTAAGCGCTTTCCAATCGCAATAAATGGCTGCACATCTCCACGTGTACCAACAATAAGCATTACTATTTGCATTGGTGGTATGTATTGGGGATCTGTTGCATCAAGAGGTTCATCCTCAGCGACTGTGCTGAATGTATCTTCACGTCCACCACTAATAGATTGAGTTTCAACATCTGCTGGAATTTCAAATTCTACAGTTCCATCATCTTTAACAGTAGCTATTCTGTTCAACAATTTAAGCTGCACAATTTTAAAGATCAAATAAAAATCCAAATATATGGCTTATTTATTGTGAAGCAGATATTTGATTCAAAAAATCAACCTCCATGATTGAAAGAATAAAAACCCTAGGAAAATAAACAGACAAGTGATAGTTGTGATGATGACTATGAAATACCCAGAATATGAAAGACGTCTTAGTAGTTAACAAAAAAGGAGATTAAATGAAATTACAAGTAATGTTCTTAAACTTTTAGAAAAAAATTCAGGGGTAATGTAGCTATAACATGAAGATAATCATCTCAAAAAATTGAATGTAAATATTGGACAAGGAACAGTCATGAGGGTCCTCTTAAAACTACCTAGAATATTAAACTAAATTCATTATGATTTTAGGCTCAACATATCCCAAAGAACGACCAAACAAGCTAGCATAAGTCCCTAGAATTGCTTCAGGTCAAATTAATGCCTTCTAGAGATGGGCCTTTCACTCAATTTTATAGGACAAAGATTGAGTGTCCCAGGGACAGGCATTAAATGAGAAAAGCGGGTGTAGTTACCATCAACTTCCTTGAGCACAAATTTTAGAAGGATTAGCTATCTCAATCTTTTTCAAATAAGGCAAATTGTAATGATTCATAGAGCCAGAAGAAATCGCCACAATCTAAAATCTTCATGTTAAATCACCAAAAAATAAAGTAAAATAAATTAATTATAAATGCGAAATAAATAACATTTTCCACACTGTGTGCAACAATTACAGTAGAAAACAAATAAGAAGGGAATATTCACCTTTATGCAACCCAATTCTATACTATGTATCTTCCCAAACACTCAAATAAACTCACATTGGGAGAAAGTAAAATAGAGAGATTCACTAGTATCAAGTAATCATATAAGCTAAATGATTCTCCCACAAATATCGCATTCACATTGAAATACGAGAAGCAAACAATTAGATGACATCAATCACACTTTATAAAGCATGCATATAGTAGTTCACATTGTATAGAACATTGCTAAGGTTACATCATCACTGAGAGTGAGAGGCATGATTTCAAACATCATCAGTTAGTCAATGATGGAGTATAATACCTTCTGCTGGGCAGAAATCTTGTCATCAAAAAATTGAGCAGCTTCTTCAGCAAATATGTTAGGAGGTCGATGTTTCTCAGTTCTAGACTTTTCTAGCTTCAGCTTATCCCAAGTTGATTCCGCTTTATTACCTTCAGCAAGCATAGTACAAGGTTGTTGCTTCTCAGTTGCAGATTTTTCTAACTTCAGCTTATCTGATGTAGATTCTAATTTATCGCCTAAAGGCAATCTTTCATACACCATGCTTGATTCATATGTACTCGGGCCATCAGTTCCTAAATTAAGAAACATCACAATATAACACAAACACAAGCTTGCAATTGGAAGATCAGGTAATTAGAAAAAGGGTTTACAAAAATCAGATAATGGTCAAATTAACATGAAGAGAAAATGACATTAGATTTCACTTTTGAACTTGCAACTACATCTTCAAATTTATCATATGGAAGCTCCTTTTTCTTAATACTTAAATCCTCCTAATCACTTAAATTGCAAGCCTTCACTCACTGCGCATAATACTAATTCAGTTATATGTCTTTTTTAGTCTCTGTTAATGTGTTTTTATGTCTCTCTGACAAAGTTTCAAATAAAAAATTCCAGCTCCAACCTGCCAACTTTGCAAGCCCCTATAAACCATAAACAAGAAGAAAATAGATTATTTCCGGATGGAAATAAAGACCTGTCAAGTAGCGTCCCACTCTACCCCTCTAAAATATGGTTAAACAATTTCAATCTCAGTTTCAAGCTACAACACGGTAAACAGGGAAAAGGAGCTTCTGATGATTTAGCAAATATTTCAAAAAAAGTTGTCGTAAGTCTAAAACTTGCGATGCTTACTTTTGCATCTATATAGAGTGAACTATTGCTAGCATCCTCTTCAAATGTAACTACAAATTGTAAACCTGTAAAAACAGAATAGCTTCGTTCTTGTTGAATACACATTTTAATTGAAAACAAATAAAGATAGATAACCACTCTTCGATCCATAGCTAAAATACTCGTCTGGCTACCAGGCCGCAATACAAAACACAAATTCCTTAGAAATTAACTAGTTTAACAACTACAGCACGAAGACCAGCAATAACTATGAAAGCCATCTGACATGTAACTCGTGTAAGACACAAATTTATCACTTCCACACAATTTTTAATGGACACTTCAAATGAAAAAGAAGAATTTCAATCGAAAGAAGAAATCATTAAAAAAAACGAAATGAATGTATAATTGAGATCACAAATGAATACAATAAAAAATTTTAAGAAACTGAATAAACAGTACCTCCATTATTCACTAGACCACGTCCGATGTAATCAATACTGCCACCAGAAGCAGAATCGGAGGCAGAATGAATGGCGTCTACACTCTCCAATTCTTTGATATCGGCGCTAGTTCCGACGCCAATTTCCTGGTCCATTTTGATCGGAACCTCAATTGGAGCCGATGAAGAGGAAGAAGAGGAAGAGGAGGATGTGTTTCGGCGAATTTCCATTCCGCCTCCACCGCCGCCGGAAAAATCGACTGCTGTTCCAGATCTGCCGGTAGTTGGTGTGCGGTGAGAGATGCGTGGAGTGGAGGTGTGAGTTCTAGTCTGATTGGATTCCGTGAAAGTGGCAGATTTGGAGGGATTCTCTTTAAAGCGGAGGGAATCGAGAAGTCTCCAGAGACGAGCCACGTTCATTCGATGCGTACTCTACTCGTACGACTAGGCGTTAACGCAACTGTCCGATCTTGAGGGCAGTTTCGTCAATTAGAAGTTGTCGGTCTTCACTTGTCTTCCATAGACCTTGTTGAACATTAAAGTCATCAGCATATTAAAATGACACCTATTCTTTTTTCTGCCGATAACGGTTTTCAGAAAACAGTGTCGTCTTCACATGCGGGGTAATCATTGGCATTTATTTGGATTTCTTTTTGTTTCTCGCTATCTTTATTAAATTGCTTTATATAAGAAGTAAGTTTATTAATTTTTAATTAAGTGTTAAATAAATTATATTTTAAATAATCGTATAGTTTACTAATAAAATTGCATATTATTTAATGTCCTCATACTTTCCTTCTTGGCGGACTTTCACCGAAATATTGTTTTCATTTATGTGATATATTTTAAATAAATTATTTAATAAGTTAATAGCATATGTTTAATTTATCAAAGTGTTTTTAGTAAACAATAGTTGTTTACTTGCGCCAGGCAATTTTTAGAGGCATTTCATCATTGATTAGACCTTGCTTAGACATAATATGAAAGTTCTGTCATTAACGCGCATTCAATTGCAAGATGGTCTTAGGGGGATCAAATCCTTTTTCCCTTTTAATCTGACAAAATTAAAAAGATAAAATTAATTAAAAAAGATAAACATAAGGCATCATGTTATTATAATATAATGACGTATGTTCATTAAAATTATATTAGTATTTTATTTCAGTAGAGAAATTACACATAATTGATAAACAGCTAAGCATAATACTTTCGCTTATTATAATATTGAGTTTCAGAGTCACATAACAAAGTATATGTTAATAATTTATTTCGATATATAGATTACACATATGCCATTGTGACTTCATAAGACAAGTAACTAAAACTCACCTCAATTATGTCTTTTGATTGAGTTTTCTTTTCCGTTTTCTTTCAACATTTTCCTAATTGATCAATGATTCTTAATTTATTTATTGTTCAACTAATTAAAACTCGGAGGTTTTAACCTCATGTAATATAAAAGAGGTCAATGATTCGATTAATTTAAGAGTGGTCCAATTTTTTCTCATATCTAAATAGTTTATGATAAGATTCATGTCTCAAACTTGTCTTAAAAGTCTAACTAGTGGATTATGACTAATATACTCATTAGTAATGACCAAATATTTAATGGAAAATTAGGACGAGATCTGATTCGACCGCAGTAGAATTATTATAAAACTTTTTAGTATTTTTATTTCTCAAAAACCAATATTACTTTGATCTTATAAAATGATTAATATATAAATCATAATAAAGCATGAATCTTAATTCTTACCTTATTCTAAAGCTTGATTCTTTTCTTGTTGCATCCCTCGAATAGTTTTCAAAATTGGTCTATCTCAATTACCGTAATCACACAAGTATTCGATCTTTAATGGTATCTATCTAATGAGTTAAGAGAACTCTGCAACTCTTGCAAAAGGGTTAAGCGAGTGTTAGCTCCATTAAAGTTTAAGTCTATTTATAATAAGTTACGAATATTTTAAAATTTTAATTGAAGCTAGTTAAGCCAATTTCAATTAAATTTTACTTAGAATTACAAATTAAATATAAAATATTTAATTATCAATTTTCTCAAACTTTACAAACAAGTCAAACTTTATTAAAATATCTTTACTCTCTTCAATTTGTTTTTATGTGAGATCTATTAGGTTTGCAAACATGTTGGCAATGGATACAAGTTATAACATTAAATCATAGTTAGGATTAGATAAATTAAACTCATTTAATTTATTTTTAATTCTATAATTAAAATTTTATATCTATATATCAAGATTGGTGTCTTAGCATATTTGAGAGGTATCGTAATTTTACGTGTTCTTTGGCATATTACAAAGGAAGAAATTAGAAAAGCATTGATGAACATGAAGAGTTTAAGGATAGTGGGGCCTGA
Organism: Erythroxylum novogranatense; assembly: GCA_029891385.1. Lineage (NCBI taxonomy): Eukaryota > Viridiplantae > Streptophyta > Magnoliopsida > Malpighiales > Erythroxylaceae > Erythroxylum > Erythroxylum novogranatense. The sequence goes on from CM057231.1 coordinate 57,507,016, forward strand.
TGAGATACCTATAGAGATGTGGAAGAGCCTAGGCAAAGAGGATCTTACTTGACTAGCCAAGCTTTTTGATGTGATCTTTAAGTTTGCTAAAATGTCGGATGAATGGAGACTTAATATGTTAATTCTTTTATACAAAAACAAAGGGGACATCCAAAGCTACAACAACTATAGAGGTATCAAATTACTTAGTTACATCATGAACTTATGGGAAAAGGTGATTGAGAAGAAAGTGAGAAAGGATGTGTCTATTTTAGAAAAACTAGTTTGGCTTCATGTCAGGAAGGTCCATCACAGAGTCTTTACATCTCCTTAGAAGATTAATGGAATATTACAGGAAAAGACAGCGTAACCTATATATGGTTTTTTTGATTTTAAGAGGGTGAATGATAGGGTACCTAGGGAAATGATATGGGGGATATTTAGAAGGTAAAAGAGTTCCTATGGCTATTATAAAGGGTTATTAGGGATATGAATGAAGGTGTTAAAACTAAAGTAAGGACAATAGAAGGAGATATAAAGCATTTTTTATTAACATTGGGCTACACTAAAGCTCGTCTTTGAGCCCCTTTTTGTTTATAGTAGTAATTAATGGGCTCACCAAGAATATGTAGGGGTATATGCCTTGGTGTATGTTGTTTACGAATGGCATTGCTTTAGTAGATGAGACAAAAGAGAATGTCAATGTCAAGCTTGAATTTTGGAGGGATACGTTAGAGTCAAAGGACTTTAAATTTAGTAAGATTAAGAATGAGTGCATAGAGTGTAACTTTTTAGAAATAAGGTAGCTATCGATGTGGAGGTAAAGATTGCATCAGAATTTATACCATAAAATGAGTGTTTTATGTATCTAGGATCTATAATACAAAGAAAAGGAGAGATTAATAAAGAGTTAGTTCATCATATCAGATCAGGTTAGCTTAAATGGAAAAGTGTATCAGGAGTTTTATATGATAAGAAGATACCACTCAAGCATACAGGTAAATTATATCATTTAACAATTAGGCCGGCTTTGCTTTATGAGTTTGAGTGTTGGCCCATCAAATAGGTTCCTAGTCATAAGCTAATGGTGGCATAGATGAGGATGCCTTGTTAGATGTACTACTTTACTAGAAGAGATAATGTTAGGAATATGATGGTAAGAGATAAATTAAAGGTGACTAATATTATTTAAAAATTAAAAGAGACAAGACTTATGTGATTTGGACATGTATAGAGGAGACACTCATACTGTAACATCCTGCTATCTTTAGTTAGCGAGGTATTTTGGTATTTATGAGCCATACTTGATAGGTTTCAATTGCATTCATTGATCGAGCATGATCTTGGCCTCTAATTATAGAGGAACAGCTTATTGCATATGCATTTATTCTTAGATACGTGCATTCATGATTTTCGAGATTTGATTGTGACTATGGACCGATTTGACTGATTGGATTGGGAGTTAATTGAGAAATTAGAGTAATTAAGTTCAATGACGATTTAATACTGTTTATGGGTGATTGGTAATTTATAGAGACTTTTAGAAAATTTTCGGAAAGTCGGGAGAAAATACCGATGGAAATATTTGAGTGGTAATTGATCGATTGTTGATATAGTATTGAAAGGGTCGTCCAATGGCAATGGAAAATTAGAATTTTTCCGATAGAAAATTTATGTGTTAAGCCATTGAAATTGAGATGAAATTTGACCGATTTGGAGAGTTGGGCTATAAATACTAGGGTTGAAAGAAATTTGGGAAAAGTTTGCTAAGGCATTTTCCAGTTTTCTTCTTTCCCTTTACTTGATTTCGATTCCTCCCAACGGTGAGAGATCCTTTGATTTCTTTGGCTTCTTCCTTATGGTAATTAGTCTAATATGTCTCTACCGATTGATAAAGGTTGGAAGCCTTGAGATTGGTAGATCGAGGATTTTGAAGGATTTCTAGGGTTTCGTGATTTTGAGAGATCGTGGATTCGATCGTGATTGGTAAGTTTTATGGTTTTAATGTTGTCATTAATGGTTTCTCTGCATTTATGGCATTTATTATGTCCGATTGGGTGGTTGAGAGTGTTCTTGATGGGTTCTACTGGGTGTTATCGTGAGTGTGTAAGAGTTAAGGGATTGGTGATCGTTGTAAGCTTGAGGCTTTCATCAAGAAAGTTTGCTTCTTTCTTGCCTTAGATAGTACGATTCGTTGACTGATTGAGTTATATTGATGATTGGTTTAGATATTTGATGATTATATATATTAAGGTTTCCGACGATGAAATTGATGAGTTATGTGTGTTGATAAATTAAGGGAAATGGTTCTTGGAAGGAATAGAAGCTAAGGATTTGTTGTATTTTGTGTATCGAATTAATTGAGAGTTGTTCACAGAGGAAAATTTGGGTTAGAGTTTGAGTCGGAATGCGGAACCTTTGGAATTGTGTTTAAGGATGTGTTGGGAAGAAGGAGAACTGGTAGAGGCGAGAGCTCGGTGAGCAGCGAGAACTGGTAGAGGAGCGAGAGCTCGGTGAGCAGGCGAGAACTGGTATAGGAGCAAGAGCTCGGTGACGCAAGAGAACTGGTAGAGGAGCGAGAGCTCGGTAGACTGCGAGAACTGGTAGAGGCGAGAGCTCGGTGAGACAGGCGAGAATCTGGTGAAGGCGAGAGCTCGGTGACGGGCGAGAACTGGTAGAGGAGCAATAACTCGAGGCGGCTATGGGCATCTGGGTGAGCACCAGGCGCACCCCCAGTGCGACCTCCACCTAGTTGTCTCAAGAGGTGTGTTTGAGGTTTTGGAATTGGGACTTAGAAAATTACAAATTCAATCGACTAAGGATTTAAATTCAAATTGGAGTTTTAAATTGGAAATTGCAATAGAGGTTTTGACCGAATGAATAGGAAATGGTTATAGAGAATATGAATTGAGGAAATTGGTGAATTCTAGGAATGGAGCAATTATCGTCGATCAATGAACTAAGAGTCGGGAATTGGACCTAAGAGTCCAAATTGGGTATTAGCACGGAAATCGTGAACATGCATTGTACATCATTTTATTGAGACATATGCATTCTTGCATTTGATAAATCGAGCATCTAGTAATGGGACCGTATTTCTCTTTATTACAGAGGCACCGATTGGATGAGTCGCTCCACGGACATTCTTTGGGACTTCGAGCGTAGCTTCGGAGTTACTGGTGAGTAACCTATTGGTTTCTCAAATTTCAGGTGCTTACATGCTTCGTGAATTACATGCAAAGGTGAATTATATGACTACCGTATGACTCTTGGCATGTAATGGATTGAATTGCATGTTTCTTGAATTGAATCGTCTTTATTACGTGATCTTGGTGAACATCTTTGGGCTTTATAGCCACACACTGTAAATTACTGAACATGGTACTGCATGCATAAATGCATGATCACATAATGGAATGTGTCCCAAGTTGCTATTTTCACTGAAATGAGCTTTGAGCTCATACATTTATCTTGTGGGGCTTAGCAGGGAGAAAATCACAGCCGTCCACATTGTATCTTGGCCGAGCACTTGGGCACAAAACTGAATAACTGGAAAGAGTCACATATGCATTGCATTTACATGATTGACTGTGTGGTGACGACTACTGAAATACGTGATAATATGAAATCATGAGATCTTCGTTATTGCAAATTGTTCTAAATTACATTTTGGATATTAATTTTACGATTTGATTTATTGCAATTATTATCGCGATGCCATGTGGATTTTAGCGAAATTTTCTGGTAGTGAACCTTTATCGTGGGATCGTGTGGGCGACCTACGGGTTTCTCGATGTGTACCTACGATGAGGCGCTACATTAGTGGTATCGAGCAGGTTTGGCATCTTTTGGGCATAGAGTGTTATTAAGTGGAATCACTGTAAGAATAGCGGTGATCCGAATTTCTTATCTGCTTTAGGTCATCCGTAATGGGAGATCGAGTAGAAGCGACCAAATGACCAAGAATCTGTAGGAGCTAGTAGGAGTCCCTATGCCTCTTTCGGAGGAGTTACCTCCTCGAGTTCTGTGAGACAGGAGCGACAGTGCGATCGATCGCGCATGGCGGGCGATTGACTTCTATGGTAGCACCGACCTGCGGAGGCCGAGGATGGCTTGAGAGGACTGGCGAGTCCTCGACCGGATGGATCTGCGACCACAAGGAGAGGTTCGATTACTCTGTCTCCTTGCTTGAGGTCCTGCATATCGGTGGTGGAGGATGTCCCGGCAGGCGATACCACCGTGCCTGTACTTCGACATGGGGCGATTTTACGAGGGCCTTCAGGGACAATTACATGCCCAAGGTCTACTTAGAGATGAAGATGCAAGAGTTCCTAGAGTTGGGCGAGGACGAATGATTGTGGCGACTATGAAGTTGATTCAACGAGTTGATGGGCTATGCTTCGCGACCGATCTACTGAGGCCGACAGATGCCGGAGATTTGAGGTGGACTCACTTTGAGATTCGCACTTTTGGTGGCGAGATCCGATATGAGCTCATTTACTGAAGTTGAGCTGCATTGTCGAGATAGAGCAACTGCATGACAGAATCTGCCCCAGACCGGACGAGGGACCCGACATAAGAGACTGGTGATAGCTTGAGGCGGTCTTGGCAGAGGTTATAATAAGCGTCGAGCGAGCCCTTCAGTCCATTGGAGGGGCCAGACAGACTGGTATGGGCAGAAGGCGGTCGCCTGATCGCTAGTGGTGGCGGTGGCGCGGTCAGGGCAGATCGTCCCATATTGTGAGCACTTTGTGGCAAGAGGCACAGATGGAAGTCTGCGATGGTTATCGGGAGCTCGCTGAGGTGTGGCTCGATGGAGCACTTAGTGAGGAACCGCCGAGACTTTGGGAGCCCAGTCTACTATGGTAGCAAATCGGCGATAATACCACGGTCCAAATGAGCTGTGGTGGTGGATCGAGATGGAGAGGCCGGTCCGAGGCCGAGGCCGAGTAGAGGTTACTGTAGTGAGTCCGAGGGGCCAGTGGCGAGCGACAATCACAAAGTAGGGTCTATGCCATGACACGGCAGGAGGCCCAGACTCACCGGATGTTGTTGCGGGTATGCTTCTTATTTCGGCATAGAAGTATATGCATTGTTGGATCTGGATCCACCGTTCCTTTATTGCACCGCATTTAGCATGTAGACGCATGGGAATAGGCGAGAGGTTACAGATGGGTTGGAGGTGAGTACACCTCACGGGTAAGTCTGTTGTATTGGGAGAGGTATGTATAGGATGTCCGATCCAGTTAATGAAAGCGATTTTGAGTCTTGATTTGATTATATTGCCTCGAGAGAGATTGACGTGATATTGGGGATGGATTGGTTGGTGTGCATAGGGCTATTATGGACTATTACGCCAGGAGGTCGTGTTGGAATCTCCTGGCCACCCAGTGGTGTTTTAGAGGAGTCGGTCGGCGATTACTGCGAGGATGATATCCTTTATGGCGTCCCCGAGATTGATTCGAGGAGGATGTGAGCCTATTTGGCTCACGTAGTGGATTCTAGAGTGGAGCGGAGATTGGAGGAGGTTCCGTGGTGAGGGACTTTCCGGATGTATTTCCGAGGAGTTCTGGGTTTGCCGCCGAGCGAGAGATAGAGTTTGAGATCGATCTGTTCCTGTGCCGCTCTATATCGATCCTCCGTATAGGATGGCACCGGTGGAACCGAGAGAGCTTAAGGCTCGATTCTGAGAGCTATTGGACAAGGGTTTATCGGGCCGAGTGTTTCGCCATGGGAGCTCCTGCATCGCTTGTAAAGAAGAAGGATGGGACTCGAGGCGTGTATTGACTATAGGCGGTTGAATCGGGTGACATGAAGAATAAGTATCCACCGCCTAGGATTGATGATCTATTTGATCGATTCATGAGGAGCTCAGTGTTCTCTAAGTTGGACCTTGATCTGGTTACTATCGGTGAGGATTGCGGAGGCCGATGTGCCTAAGAGTGCTTTCCGAGTAGGTATGGGCACTTGAGTTCTTAGTGATGCCGTTTGGGTTGACTAATGCCCGGCAGCCTTTATGGCTTTGATGAATAGGATATTTCAGCTCTACCGGATCGATTTGTGATTGTATTTATTGATGACATCTTGGTTTATTCGAGGATAGTCGAGAGCACGCCGAGCATCCGAGGATTGTATCTTTGCGAGTCATGAGAGAGGTAGCGATTATTCGCCAAATTTGCTAAGTCGAATTTTGGCTTGATGAGATTGTATTTACGGACACGTGGTGTCGGTGAGGGTATCGGTGGATCCTCACAAGATAGAAGCGATGATGAGCTGGGGCCCCTAGGGTGCTGCGAGTTGCGAAGTTTTCTAGGATTGGCGGATATTATCGGAGATTCGTCGAGGGTTTTCGTTGATCTCCGCCCTTTGACGGTTATTGAGGAAGAATGTACCGTTCGGATGGGTGAGGAATGCGGAAGAGCTTTGAGGAGTGAAACATCGGTTGGCGATCGCGCCGGTGTTAGGTATTCCTTCCGGACCTGGAGGCTTTGTGGTTTACAGATGATGCCTCGCATCGTGGATTAGGATGTGTATTGATGCGGCATGGGAGAGTTATAGCGTATGCCTCGAGGCGATTGAGGCCTCACGAGGTAAATTATCCATCCATGACTTGGAGTTAAATTGCGGTGGTATTTGCCACGAAGATCTGGAGACATTATTTGTATGGTGAGATGTTCGGATCTTCACCGATCATAAGAGTCCGAGGTATCTGGCGAGCGGAGGGATCTCAATCTGAGGCAGAGGAGATGGGTAGAGTCTTGAAGGATTATGATTATGCGATTGAGTACCACCGGAAAAGGCCAATGTGGTGGCCGATGCACCGAGTAGGAGATCTTATGGGAGTGCAAATTTCAGATTGAGTTGATAGATTGCCTAGTCTCGATTCAAATGAGGCTGAATGTACGATTGGATCTGGGTCGATGGAGCACCGATTGCTACTCGAGGCTTAGGCCGATCTTTGCGTGACGAGATTCGGAGGTTCGAGGATCGGGACCCGGTACTAGTGAGGCGATTGATAGAGTTGGTGGTGTCGATTGAGTTCGAGTTGAGAGATGGGACAACGTGGATGGGACGGAGGTCGTGTGTGCGGATATTGATGATCCGAGACAGGGAGATCCTAGAGGAGGCTCATGTGGCGCGTCGCTATGCATCTGGTTCGACCAAGATGTATAATACTACGAGGCGGCATTTACGGTGGCTGGTATGAAGAAGCAAGTGGCGATGCGTGTCTAGATGTACGATATGTCAACGAGTTAAGCGAGCATCGTGCTCCGGTGGGAAAGTTGCATTCGTTGCCCATTCCGGAGTGGAAGTGGGGCGAATTACTATGGACTTCGTGATGAGGTTGCCTAGGACACCAAGGCAACATGATGCTATCTGGTCATAGTGGACCGATTACTCAATCGGCTCACTTTTTACCGATGAGGAGAGTAATACTCTCGATCGGTTGGCCCGAAGTATGTTGCGAGATTATGCGGTTGCATGGGGTTCCGTTGTCAATAGTTTCGCATAGGATCCTGTGTTCACATCGAGGTTCCGGAAGAGCCTCTGATCGCTATGGGTACTAGGCGAATTTCAAAGACCGCATTTCATCCTCGACAGATGGATGAGTGAGAGGACGATCAGATCGCCGAGGACATGCTTCGGGCATGTGTCTTTGGAGTTCGAGGTGCGTGGGATCGATCTTGGCATTGATAGAGTTTGCATACAACAACCAAAGTCGTAGCAAGATTGGATGGCACCAGTATGAGGCCTTGTATGGCGGTAGTGTAGATCACCATCAGATTGGGATGAAGAGGGTCGAGATTGATAGAGGACCCGAGCTGATCCAGATACTGATAGATAAGATAGATTGATTGAGTCGCATCAAGCGCGCTCAAGATGAACGAAGAGTTATGCGGATCAAGACGGAGAGATATAGATACGGTGTGGGTGATCGAGTGTTCCTTGAGTGTCTCCTTGGAAAGGAGTATTGAGATTTGGCCATAAGGGCAAGTTGAGCCCTCGGTATATTGGTCCCATGAGATTATCGAGAAGATTGGACCAAACACGATTGGCTTTACCGAGCGAGATGTCCCAGTTCGTGATGTATTTCATGTAAGTATGCTCCGACGGTACCGATCGGACCCGACACATGTGATTCCGGCTCGGGACATCGAGATAGCCGATGATATGAGTTATGTAGAGGCCGTGCGGATCATTGAATCACGGGTCAAGCAACCGAGGAACCGTGTGATTCCATTGGTGAAAGTCCTTTGGAAGAACCACTCTTCCGAGGAAGCTACATGGGAGACGGAGGAGCTTATGAGGAGCGGTATCCTCATTTATTTGATGGGACGGTATGAAATTTCGAGGACGAAATTTTTATTGGAGGGGTGAATTATAACATCCGTTCTATCATTAGCAGCGGTATTTTGGTATTTATGAGCCATACTTGATAGGTTTCACTTGCATTCATCGATCGAGCATGATCTTGGCCTCTAATTATAGAGAATGGACTTATTGCATATGCATTTATTCTTAGATGCGTGCATTCATGATTTTCCGTGATTTGATTGACTACTATGGGATTTGACTGATTGGATTGGGAGTTAATTAAGAAATTAGAGTAATTAAGTTCAACTGATGATTTAATCTTGTATGGGTGATTGGTAATTTATAGAGACTTTAGAAAATTTTCGGAAAGTCGGGAGAAAATACAGATCGAAATATTTGAGTGATCAATCGATTATCAGTATAGTATTGAAAGGGTCATCCAATGGCAATGGAAAATTAGAATTTTTCTCGATAGAAAATTTATGTGTTAAGCCATTGAAATTGAGAGACTGAAATTTGACTGATTTGGAGAGTTGGGCTATAAATACTAGGGTTGAAAGAAATTTGGGAAAAGTTTGCTAAGGCATTTTCCGCTTCTCTTCTTTCCCTTTACTATGATTTCGATTCCTCCCAACGGTGAGAGATCCTTTGATTTCTTTTGGCTTCTTCCTTATGGTAATTAGTCTAATATGTCTCTACCGATTGATAAAGGTTGGAAGCCTTGAGATTGGTAGATCGAGGATTTTGAAGGATTTCTAGGGTTTGGTGATTTTGAGAGATCGTGGATTCGATCTGTGATTGGTAAGTTTTATGGTTTTAATGTTGTCATTAATGGTTTCTACTTGCATTTATGGCATTTATTATGTCCGATTGGGTGGTTGAGAGTGTTTATTGATGGGTTCTACTGGGTGTTATCGTGAGTGTGTAAGAGTTAAGGGATTGGTGATCGTTGTAAGCTTGGAGGCTTTCATCAAGAAAGCTTGCTTCTTTCTTGCCTTAGATAGTATGCGATTCGTTGATGATTGAGTTATATTGATGATTGGTTTAGATATTTGATGATTATATATATTAAGGTTTCCGACGATGAAATTGATGAGTTATGTGTGTTGATAAATTAAGGGAAATGGTTCTTGGAAGGAATAGAAGCTAAGGATTTGTTGTATTTTGTGTATCGAATTAATTGAGATTTGTTCACAGAGGAAAATTTGGGTTAGAGTTTCAGAGTCGGGGATCTGGAACACTGGAATTGTGTTTAAGGATGTGTTGGGGAAGAAGGAGAACTGGTAGAGGCGAGAGCTCGGTGAGACGGGCGAGAATCGGTAGAGGAGCGAGAGCTCGGTGAGCGAGAACTGCAGAGGAGCGAGAGCTCGGTGACGGGCGAGAACTGTAAAGGAGCGAGAGCTCGGTGGACAGGCGAGAACTGGTGGAGGAGGCGAGAGCTCGGTGACGGGCGAGAATCGGTAGAGAGCGAGAGCTCGGTGAGACAAGGCGAGAACTGGTAGAGGAGCAATAACTCGAGGCGGCCTATGGGCATACTGGTGAGCACCAAAGCACTTCTCGCGCGACCTCCACCCTAGTTGTCCAGAAGAGGTGTGTTTGAGGTTTTGGAATTGAGACTTAGAAATTACAAATTCAAATCGACTAAGGATTTAAATTCAAATTGGAGTTTTAAATTGGAAATTGCAATAGAGGTTTTGACCGAATGAATAGGAAATGGTTATAGAGAATATGAATTGAGGAAATTGATGAATTCTAGGAATGGAGCAATTCTTCGTCGATCAATCAACTAAGAGTCGAAATTGGACCCAAGAGTCCAAAATTGGGTATTAGCACCGAAATCGTGAACATGCATTGTACATCATTTCATTGAGACATATGCATTCTTGTCACGGTAAATTGAGCATCTAGTAATGGACCGCACTTCTCTCGTTACGGAGGCATTTGGACCGTCGTTCCACGAACATTCTTTGGGACTTCGAGCAAGAGCTTCGGAAGTTCTGGTGAGTAACCTAGTTGGTTTCTCAAATTTACGGTGCTTACATGCTTCTGTGAATTACATGCAAAGGTGAATTATATGACTACCGTATGACTACGGCATGTAATGGATTGAATTGCATGTTTTATGAATTGAATCGCATCATTACGTGATACCGATCAACACGGGCTTTATAGCCACACACCGAAATTATCGAACATGGTACGCATGCATAAATGCATGATCACATAATGGAATGTGTCCCAAGTTGCTATTTTCACCGAAATGAGCTTTGAGCTCATACATCGCATCTTGACCGGGCTTGGCAGGGAGAAACTCACACGCCGTCCACACCGTATCTTGACCGAGCACTTGGGCACAAAACTGAATAACTGGAAAGAGTCACATATGCATTGCATTTACATGATTGACTGTGTGGTGACGACTACTGAAATACGTGATAATATGAAATACTGTAGACTGTACTGTTATTGCAAATTGTTCTAAATTACATTTTGGATATTAATTTTCTGATTTCTGATTTATTGCAATTATTACTGCGATGCCATGTGGATTTTAGCGAAATTTTCTGGTAGTGAACCTTTATCGTGGGATACGTGTCGGAGCGACCTACGGGTTTCTCGATGTGTACCCTACGATGAGGGGGCGCTACACATACGCTCCAATAGAAAATACTAGAAGATTTTACATAGACACTGTAAAAGGAAAAAAGGGAGTTATAAGAAGAATTGAGGGGAGGTGATTAAGAACGATACAACTCTATTGAAACTTATCGAGGACATAGCCCGCAATAAAAAACTATAGCATACTAGGATACAAATAAATGATCCTACATAAAAAGATCCTTATTCATAGGTCTTTTAGCATTTTTCTCTCATATTTAGCCTAAACCTTTAAATATGTAGTACTTATCTTTTAGTGATTTATACTAAGCTTTTCCCATAGCTTCTTCTTGTTGTTATTGTTAGTATTATTATTATTGTTGTTGTTGTTGTTGTGGTGGTGGTTGTTGTTGTTGTTGTTTTGTAATGTCTTTTTTATCTTGTCTATCTCAGATCGTATTTTTACTTATTCTACATTTTATTTATTAAGTTTTATATTATTTTATTATGATTATGATTATGATTACGATTATATATTTTATATTTTTTACTTTTTATATGAGTCGCTTAGAAAATAACTTCTTTACGAGTTAGGGGTGAGACAACGTACTATTGGACCTCCATAGACCCTGTGTATCAACATAATTTTTACTAGCTTGTTGTAGTTATTGTTGTTTTAGGTAACGATTAGCATCTAGCAATACATCATGACTACCCAAATATTTAGGAATGTCAAAGTGGTTTTAACTAACCTTTTTGTACATGATTTTTCTATATAATTCAATCCTTTTATCATATAATGTTCTAATTAGACATAGAGAATGAAATTAATGTCTACTATATTTTAAGCTCATTCATATTAGTTCTCCACCGTTAGCAATTGATTCAATTGATGACATTTGTAAACTATTTACAAAAGCATTAGTCCACCTTGGCCAAGAATTTTCCGAATCAATACTAGTTAAGATTATTGAAATATTCTCCCTAATTACTTTTTCGTGATGGACCCTATCTTGATCACATAACTATCTCCATATAGTTCAAGCTACATTCAATGCATTAAGAAACACATTCTAGACATTATAATGAGTTGTGTTTTTTAGAATCGACGAACTTCTTTCTTCTAGGACAACGAGATGTATGACACCTAAAATAGATTGTGAATGATTTTCTAACTTAAACATGATGCATCCCCTTACTATAATACTAAGATACAAATCACTTAAAAATATATTAAAAAGTTTATTTGACTAGATAAATTACAGATGTGTAATATTTTTAAATTTATAAAACAAGTAGACTAAAGATTATATTTTTATATCATTACAATTAATTTTTGTTTTTTACTCTATAAACTACTTAAGATCACCAAATGATTATTGTTATAATTACACGATTTAGTCCTAAGGTAATTAAAATGAAATTTAAGGATCACTTTTTCATCTAATGATAGTGGTCATTTTTTCATGCCTTAAATAAGTTTGTAAAATGATTTTGTTATAATAATAAACTATTAGAATAATATTGAGTTGTCTAAATGTTAATGGATAAAGCAAGGTTACAAGTTGAAGTTCATTGAAGAAAGTATAAAAATGGTTTGATTTTAAATTTCAAAATTGAATATTTATTTTGATTGATGAACATTTACACCTGCCTTTTTAGTCAAAATTATGTTTTCACTTTTCCTATTTAGCTAACGATATTAGGTGGGATAATTCGACCTATCACCAACTTAGGAGTTTTACTTTTTGAGGAAACTCTACTCTATTACTATACTAAAAGCTATGACCTTGCCTTCTTCCTCTACTATTAGATATTCAGCAAATACTCCTAGCCCTTTAATTCATAGCAACTCAATATTACTGCTCCTTTGAAAACTAGTAAACCTTCTTGTAGATAAATAATATGTGTCTCCTTTCCACAAACTAAGTTTATACCTCCTACTTTTGGAAATGGTTCACATGTTATACCTCCCTTAGTGGAGATTTTACATGAAGGTGCCAAAAGATGGTCTCTATCATTGGTGGAGTACTTTATGGAAAAAAAGATTTAATTTTTTAAGTGCAATATTGGGCTTTATCTAATAGAAGAAGTTGGAACTAGTATCTTGACCAATTAAGATAGTGTATTCATCTTGATTCAATAGTAAATCAAATGTAAATAAGGTTCTAGAGATTATACTATGGTATGTACAATGATAGACACTCATTTGACTATAATTATACACTCATATTTAATGTGTTTTACTTGTTATTTACTAGTTTTATAGTATTTTGGTACTTAATTCACTTGAGTGTATTTATAAGTGATAATTGCCTTTATGGACCAAAAAGAAAAGAATTCAGATGAAATTGTGGCATACAACGAAGATTTGAAGCAAATTGGACCAACATAACCATGTACAGTAACTATATAAGTATTTGCAAACGTGTGAAGAATGGAAGAATATTGTTTCTAGTTGTGAGAAGTTACACGCTTGTGTATATTGATATACACGACTGAGTATGTTGCCCATGTAAGCCTCTATGCCTTTGTAAAATTACAAATTTAGGTATTTTGGAGATAAATGATCACCTACACAACAGTGTATGTTGATCGTGTAAATCCTAAAACCCTAGTTTTTACTGTAAAAGAACATAAATGGAGGCAAAACAAGAAAAGGCAAGTTTATACGTAATTTTGAGCCATAAAGAACATAAAAAGGTGGCAATTCTGATTAGAAGAAAGAGGGAGATTTAGAATTATGATTTATTTGTTTCTAGTTATTCTTCTTCATGTTTATCTATAGTTTTGTTTTCTATGAGTAAGAAATAAATTTGTTTAATTCCTAGGTGTGATGAACCTAAGTTGCGATAACAATATGATTTATTGATTGATTTATTGAGATTCAATTTTGCATTTTATTCTTGATCTAATATATTCAAAATATTAGTTCAGGATTTGATTTCAAATGATTGAGTTTGAGAAATCCTTTTTTATGAATAGATCTACTATAATTAGAAGGAGTTGTATGCTAACCTAGAGATAGGTTGACATAGATCCTCTGAATTAGGGTCAAACTTAATAGTAAAATTCATGGAACAATAACGTAATCACGGAGTTTTAACTAGAAAGATTTTCATTAATCAACTGATAGATTAGTTGTGAGTTGTCTTGAGAGAGATATTAATAATAGATAGGATTTTCATGGTCTAATAATAATACAATTACAAGCTAAAAGGATAATATTTAAGTATTCTTAGGAGGATTCATTACCTAAGTACTATTTATTTGATATAGACTTTTCCAAGTATTTTCCTTTGTCTTAAGTTTTTATTGTTTTAATCTTATTTTATTTTTTAGTTTAATTTTAATTATATCCACAATTTGAATCAATGGTTAGATAATAAGAAAAGGGTAATTACTAGTAGCTATAGTCCTCGTGGGATTGACTCATACTTACTCGTGAGAGCTATAACTATGATGTGCTTTTGCGGTTTTAACATCGATAAATTTCTTTTAGGTATAGAAAGCATCAATCATACAATAATAATAACAACATTTCAATAAAATTCCCTTGAGATGTAGGTCTAGTGAGATCTAAAAGTACACAACCTTATCCCTAACATCCCCTTAAAGAGGCTTGTAATTGACATGATGACAATTAAAATGAAAAACATTCCCTTGTAGGTGAATCGTTATGACATACCACTTAAGTAATGATCAATAGAGGGATTAAGTCATTTGGGTAGCTCCTTGGGTAGGCTAGTTTGACTAGATGAACACATAAAAACACTTAAAAGGATTTGTTATGAAAAAATATAGATGGAGCCGCCATAATCTCTATAAGTATTCTTGCATTTCTTTTCTATTTCTTTTAATTTTTGTTGTTCTACTAGTTTATGTTTTAGTTATGTTTCCATATTGAGGACAATGCGCTATTCAAGTGTGGGGACATATATGCACTTGCATATCATTTGTGTGTGAATTTACATTTGCATTATGATAGTTTTTCATTATTTAGAATATTTGCATTGTGTCATGTAAGCCTCTATGCCTTTGTAAAATTACAAATTCAGGTATTTTTGGAGATAAATGATCACCTACACAACAGTGTATGTTGATAATGTATATCCTAAAAACCCTAGTTTTTACTGTAAAAGGACATAAATGGAGGCAAAACAAGAGAAGGCAAGTTTATAAGTAATTTTGAGCCATAAGGAACATAAAGAGGTGGCAATTCTGATTAAGAGATGAGGGAAAAAAGAAGAATACATTATAATATTAGATAGATAACAACATTCAATCTAGTTTGTCGGAAGACCTATTAGAAAAAAAAGAGCGATTTAGAATTATGATATATTTGTTTTCTAGTTATTCTTCTTCATGTTTATCTTTGGTTTTGTTTTCTATGAGTAAGAAATAAATTTGTTTAATGCCTAGGTGTGATGAACCCTAAGTTGCGATAACATTATGATTTGATCTTTTATTTAATGCAATTTTATTGATTGATTTATTGAGATTCAATTTTGCATTTTATTCTTGATCTAATATATTCAAAATATTAGTTCGGATTTGATTTCATATGATTGAGTTTGAGAAATCCTTTTTATGAATAAATCTACTATAATTGGAAGGAGTTGTATGCTAACCTTGAGATGGTTGACATAAATCCTCTAGATTAGAATCAATCCTGATAGTGAAATTCATGGAACAATAATGTAATCCTGGGAGTTTTAACTAGAAAGATTTTTATTAAATCAATTGATGGATTAGTTGTGAGTTGTCTTGGTAGAGATATTGACAGAAGATAGGAATTTTCATAGTCTAATAATGAATAATACAATTACAAGATAAAGGGATAATATTTAAGGATTCTTAGGAGGATTCATTACCTAAGTGCTATTTATTTGATATAGACTTTTCCAAGTATGTTCCTTTGTCTTAAGTTTTTATTGTTTTAATCTTATTTTAGTTTTTAGTTTAATTTTAATTATATCCACAATTTGAATCAATGGTTAGATAATAAGAAAAGGGTAATTACTAGTAGCTATAGTCCTCGTGGGATTGACTCATACTTACTCGTGCTAGCTAAAACTATGATGTGCTCTTACGGTTTTAACATCGATAAATTTCTTTTAGGTATAGAAAGCATCAATCATACAATAATAACAACAACATTTTAGTAGAATTCCCTTAAGATGTGGGGTCTAGTGAGATCCAAAAGTACACAACCTTATCCCTAACATCCCCTTGAAGAGGCTTGGAATTGACATGATGACAATTAAAAAGAAAAACATTCCCTTATAGGTGAATCTTTGTGACATACCACTTAAGTACTGATCAATAGAGGGATTAAGTCATTTGGGTAGACCAATTTGACTAGATGAACACATAAAAACACTTAAAAGGATTTGTTATGAAAAAATATAGATGGAGCCACCATAATCTCTATAAGCATTCTTGCATTTATTTTCTATTTCTTTTAATTTTTGTTGTTCTACTAGTTTACGTTTGTTTATGTTTTAGTTTTAGTTCCATATTGAGGACAATGCGTTATTCAAGTGTGGGGATATATATGCGCTTGCATATCATTTGTGTGTGAGTTTGCATTTGCATTATGATAGATTTTCATTATTTAGAATATTTGCATTGTGTGAATGTTTCAATGGAATTAAAAGGAATTATATTATCTATGAACATGATCATTTAATTTGTAAAGAAACATTAGCTTGTGAAGTTTTTGTTTTAAGTATTTTTGAGGTGAATGTGCATATTGATTAGAACATTATACTTATTATTTCATTTTTATGAAACTTGTTTGGATGTACTTATAATTAAATTCTTTTAAATTTGTAGAAACCATTAGTAGTCTTTCATGGGGTGATTGACTAGCAAGAATTGATGTAAGTGGAAAAAAGTGTTGAATGAATATGCTAAATAAATTTCCTATTCCACTTTGTTAAAAATGGGTTGATAATAGAGTTGGTGGCTAGTTGAGAGTTATGATATAGTTGAGTAACTAAGGGCGTTAAAGACAAAATTTTATCTTCAAATCAAAAGGATAGAATGACACTCCTAAGCTTGATAAAATATAACCTCGTTGAGTAACTGTGAGACATTTATGAGAAGGTATTTGCCTTCATGTCAAAAGACTAGTTTATCGTTAAATGAAATATTAAAAATATGATATTTTCAATAAAATTGAAGTTATTTATCTTCTTGTTAAAGTAAAAAAAAATTCACGAGAAAGAATTTAATTATGGACTACCTCTTTGATTGATAAAAGAGAAAGAATGAAGGCTTACATGTGCCATAGATGTATAAATGAGTGTTAATATTTTGGTTGATATGTGTATTTAAATCAAAGCACTTGAAGATGAATGGGATAAGTTAGTCTATTGGAACTTTTTTAGTGATTGATATTTATGGCTAGGTTAATTTCTTGAGATTTGATGCCATTGTACCATTATTATATTATTGCATGATTATGTGATTATTTATGTTTTATGTTTTATGTTTTGTTTATTTTGTGGTTTTCATTTTTCTTGGGGACAAGAAAAGATTTAAGTGTGAGGATGTTGATAGGTGTGAATTATAGTGTGTTCTTTAGGTTTTATCAGAAGCACCCCTTACATCAAGGTATACTACACCTAATACCGAAGGTCATTCAATACATATCCTACGATAAGGACGAGCTACGATCGATCCTTGGTTTCTCTTTATATGGCATGGTGACATAATTCAGTAATAAAGCATCATAAGAAGATCACAATATTTTAAAACCAACTTTTCTTTTTCCTCATTTCATTTCATAAAATCGAAGTCTACATTGACTTTCAACATTATCCATATGTACATCATCAGAAACCTAATACAATAGTACTACATGAATGAGGAAAGTGCATCAAGTTATCTAAACCACCCAAAAGAACCCCAGCTGACCGACCTTTGAGCCATGATCTCTCTCACCAATCACAATCTACCCGGCACTTAGAGCCTCTTTAGTAGTTAGAGTTGTCTCTCGGTCCTGAAAAGACAACGTTGCAATTTTGATGAGTTTTGCGAACTCAATGAGGTGCCTATCATCGATGATTCACTCGATTCATGCATCATGTCATTACATAACATATTAATCACATCATAGCATAATCATAATGTATCACCTCTCACCTTCAGAACAATCATATCGATACATGAAGCTGCAGATCTCAAAAATTGGTAATCCATTATCTTACCTAGAACCTTTCTAATATTTTGTCACAAATTATATACCAATTTTAAAATTTCTTTATTTTCTCACGTATATAATTATTATATTACAGGACACAACGAAATAACAGCCATATGAAAAACCTCATTAGTCGAAGATCTTACTTCACATATAATCCTCATATATCTTACGGATCTCGCGAATATCACCAAGATTATGTCTCTACATTTTACCCCAAGGTAATCGCATTTACGTATTCGGTGAGATATTGAATTTAGAACTTCTTCCTCCGAAAGTTCTTATCGGTTTTCCTAGATATCATAGATTGAAGCCAAAATTTCCTTCCATCACATTTTGCAAAATTTTGGTATATGGCATGCAACAAATGCTTCCGTCTCAATTTGTTGCATCTGGAGTTCTCTTCACTTGCAATTCTTGTAGAAAAGCGAGCAATGAGCCAAGGTTTCTACCTTCTATTTGCAATCTTCCATTTATTGCTTATTCCTTAAAATGCGCATTCCGTAATTTTGCATCACTTTTTACTTCCATGTCACCGCACTTCTTTTTGTCCACACTCTTCCTTTTCACTATTCGACTTTATTATGCAGATGCCGCTATGACATGGATTTGTTGACGATACGAACTATAACGGCTTCCATTTTAATGACCTCATTGAAAAACTATTAAAATTCACCACCGTTGAGACTATGAAATATTACAATGAGGTTATATTTTCCTTCCTTCTTTCATCTACATTTCCAATTTAATCGGACAAAATATGTTGATGTACTTATTCCACTAACAATAGAGATTTTTTGTTTTTCGTTATAAGAACATGGATCTCTCGTTGGAGAAACCGCACGCACAATTGAAAACCGATACCTTTCTTCTCCGTGTGAAGCCAAAAACACTCGGTCTTCGATGGCGTGCAACGATTCTCGTTGTTCTTCGCCACAAAATCGATGCTCATGAACTACAATGACTTCACTTTTACCCATCTCAGGTCCTTTTTATTCTTCCTTCATCTTGATTTTATCTATAACATCATCTTTGATTATTTCTGTATGTGCCATTTAGTTTGCAGTGATCTCCCTTTATATCGCTTGCTTAATATATACTCATTTATGATATTTTCAGAAAAAATCCTGAATCTTCTTCATCGGCTAAACAATGCCTCGAAAAAAGATTATCCGATGTTGAACACAACTCGCCGTCACAAATGGATAAGCCGATCAGTAGCACGAATGTACGCCACAATCGGGCCGCACGATCCACTACGAGACACTTTCGTCGTAATAGGAAAAACCCCAGATTCTCATAAACTTTTAATGTCACATTGTGGTATCTTTTGAATGATTTTAGACGATTTTCACGCTAATCTACCTCTGGTTTAAGGTTTATTAAATTCATTATTATTATTCAACTTGATTCATATATTCGTGTTTTTTTATATAATCATAATAACGGTTCATGACATATTTGTTTTTATTAATATAAGCCAAAATGTTTTTAAACCTAACAGAATAATACTATTTACATAAATATATTAAATAATCGTCGACTCAGACTCTTATTTATAACCTTTGTGTTCAATTGCTTCTTGAATCTTCCTTCTTCAATCTTAAAAGAAGCGCTTATTGATTAAGTTACATAACTAACTCAAACCGATTCTTAATTCGGAGGTGGTTTGCTTTAAATACGCTTTCCATCGCCTCGCTTTTCTTTCGTTTGTTTTTCCTTAAATACGCTTTTCAACTTTTTACGCTTTTCAATAGCTTCCCTCTGCTTTTCTTGATACATTTTCATCGTCTCCGTTTTCATCATTATTTGTACTTCATCAAATGAATATCATCTTTACAATCGCTACTTGAGGATTGTATTTACAAGAATTGTAATATTAGATTGTATAATATGGTAACTACTTCGTCTCGGTTTCAGTTCATCGACATATCGCCGTGTTATTTTTTAAAGTAAAGGCGAAGTCAAGTTAAAACGATAGATTTTTTAGCTTTATTACGATGAAGATAGCTCTACATAATTCGCTTTATTACTGATAAGATAGCTCCACATAATTCGCAAATTATTTTTCTCTCAAGTATGGCTCATAAATGCCTTTTGCTTGCGTCTCCTTTTATACATGCTCTTTTCAACTCGACTTGGAACTATCGCTCAGCCAGGTTGTCAAGACAAGATCCTTGGAACCATACCTCTGCCTCGACCATCGATCGGCCAGGTTGTCAACACAAGATCCTTAGAACCATCAATCGACCTCGACTATCGCTCGGTCAGGTTGCCAAGACAAGATCCTTGGAACCATAGCTCGGCCTCGACCATCGATCAGTCAGGTTGCTAAGACAAGATCCTTGGAACCATCGATCGACCTCGATTATCGCTCGGTCAGGTTGTCAAGACAAGATCCTTGGAACCATAGCTCGGCCTCGACCATCGATCGGCCAGGTTGCCAAGACAAGATCCTTGGAACCAGCGATCGACCTCAACTATCGCTCGACCAGGTTGCCAAGACAAGATCCTTGGAACTATAGCTCGGCCTCGACCATCGATCTCGATGCTCATGAACTACAACATACTTCACTTTTACCCATCTCAGGTCCTTTTTATTCTTCCTTCATCTTGATTTTATCTATAACATCATCTTTTATTATTTCTGTATGTGTCATTTAGTTTGCAGTGATCTCCCCTTATATCGCTTGCTTAATAGATACTCATTTATGATATTTTCAGAAAAAAATCTTGAATCTTCTTCATCGGCTAAACAGAGGTGCCATGAGGTTCACGTTCCTCACGGGTAGGAGTGTCCTTCGTTTGAGGATTATGCTGAGCCGATGCTTCTCGCTGCTCTCAGCCTTTCTTTAGAGGATATGAGGGAGAGGGCTGAGGGAGAGCGGACCTTTGTTCCCGATGAGGAGCTGGACCTTAGGTCAGAAGAGGAAAAGGATGTCTCTCATTGTCTCCTCCTCATTCATTGCTGGCCCTTCCTCTGCCGACCATTCGATCGCTCTGTTCTTGGCCTTCCTCTCCTCCGAAGGATCAAAGTGATTGTTTCCCTTGTAAGACTCATCTGGTCGGGCTTGTGACCAAAACTTTAATTCAAAGAAATAGAAGCTCGTTTTCATTACCTCTTTCATGTGTTAGAGATTAGGCGATCCTCTCAAATAGCGGTCGCGAATGAATGCACTCGATGTGTGTCTATCGGGCGAATTAGGCGGCGATAATGAATCCGAATGATCCGAGATTTTATCTTAGGATCCTGACCCAGCGTAGCCGATCGATGTCGAGGTCGAGCGATGGTTCCAAGGATCTTCTCTTGGCAACCTGGTGAGCTATGTCGATCGACGTCGATGTCGAGCCATGGTTCCAAGGATCTTATCTTGACAACTGCCGAAACATGTCGATCGACATCGAGGCCCAGCGATGGTTCGAAGGATCTTGTCTTGGCAACTGGCCGAAGCGATAGTCGAGGTCGATCGATGGTTCAAAGATCTTGTCTTGGCAACTGGCGATCGATGGTCGAGGCCGAGCTATGGTTCCAAGGATCTTATCTTGGCAACCTGGCCGAGCGATAGTCGAGGTCGATCAATGATTTCAAAGATCTTGTCTTGGCAACCTGACCGATCGATGCAAAAATCTTCTTCAAGCTTTGGAATAAATAAAAACGTTCCCAAGGCAAAGGCACCCAAACAGAGAGGAGATAATCAAAAATCTTCCTCATGCTAAAGCTCTGATAACTACTTTGACTTTACTGTCATCTTATTTTGACTCTGCTTCGTCTTAGTTTCTATCGTTTTATGTTTTACTTTCCGTAGTTGAAGTTTTTATAGTGTTTAGTGAATTATGTATTTCTCCGATTTTAATATATGTTGTACTTAGTGTTTGTGTCTTGCTGGTTTATATTCTTTCTTTTAACTTATGTGTTCCTATCATTCTTTCTGTTTTTATTAAGTAAGAATGTTGGCTGATGAATGCGAAAAATGTTGCTTTACGAATTGTGTAATTTATGCAAGATTTATCATCTGAAATGGGTCGGATGAATATAAACTTAGGTCAGGAAAGACGTTTTCCAATAACCTAGTGACGATAATTGTATATTAGGAAACTATAATAGTAATCAGAAAAATGTTAGTATGTTGTTTAATCAGAAAAGAACTCACGTATTAACACATTGTTACAGTAAGATAGCTCTACAAAATTCGAAAATTAATCTTCTCTCAAGTATGGCTCATAGTCTACTTTTGCTTGCGTCTCCTTTTACTTACGTCACCTTTTGCTTCCGTCTGCTTTTCCTTTCGTCTGTTTTTGCTTCCGTCTACTTTTGTTCCCCTCTGCTTTTCAACTTCCCTCTGTTTTTCTTCTTTCGACTGCTTTTCAGCTTCCGTCTGGTTTCTTCACTTCGTCTTATTTTTGCTTCAATGCTTCATCTTATTCTTTCCTGCATTTTTGCACAGATCAGCCTTGTTTGTCAATTTTTTTGCCAAGCTGTTGAAGATTTTCCATTAGATTATCTGTCCAGTATAAAAACATTCTTCATTCTAATATCGACTAAGTATTCAGCTTCCGTCTGCTTTTTCTTCCGTCTACTTTTCAACTCGCATATGTTTTTCTTCTTTCGTTTGCTTTTCAACTTTTTACTTTTATCGTCTGACTTCTATCATCTTACTTCGACATCGTTTTACTTTCGTTTCCTCTAACTTTAATCGTCCTGCATTATCTGTGCAAGATAACAATATTCTTCATTCTAATATGCATTAAGGATTATTCGCAAAATTCATCCTTTCCTCATAAAAGATTGGAAGTCGAATTGCCTAACCTTTCGATCCAACTTCTCCTTAATTTCTCCTTCATGTTACCGCCCCGTCTTACTTTAGTCTCCCCACTTCGTCTTATTTTTCTCTCAGGACTTCGTCTTATTTTTGCTTCTCCGCGTCCTCTTACTTTTCTCTCCGCGCTTCGTCTTACTTCTATATTTCCACTTCAACTTATTTTTGCTTCTTTGAGCTTCGTCTTGTTCTTCTTTATTTAAAGCATTGAGTTGGTGTCATTTCAACTCGCATTAAATTTCACTTACCAATTCTATAATCCTTCTTGGATCATGTTACCGCCGCTTCATCTTACTTTAGTCTCCCCACTTCGTCTTATTTTTCTCTCAGGATTTTGTCTTATTTTTGCTTCTCTGCTTCCTCTTACTTTTCTCTCCACGGTTCATCTTACTTCTATATTTCCACTTCACTTATTTTTGCTTCTTTGAGCTTCGTCTTGTTCTTCTTTATTTAAGCGAGTTGAGTTGATGTCATTTCCAACTCGCATTAAATTTCACTTACCAATTCTATAATCCTTCTTGGAATATACGAATTGACTAATCCTTCTTGGAAAACATTAACCTCTTCTATTTCAACAAACAAAAAACAACCGTTCAGCTCACTAACCAATTCTTTTCTCCATGACTTTTTTTATCCCAATTTTCCAATTTATAATGTCTCCATAAATTTGTTAAATAATTATGACATTTATAGACTAATTTCATTATTTTAATGACAGATATGAATTCCACCTATTTCAATCGCTAAAGATATTTGAAAAAAAGCCATAAACAAGACATATTATCGTCAAATTCATCAAAGAAGTTAACTTCGAGACTAGGAAATTTTTTGAAGCACAAATTAAAAAACTTATAGATTAAGGTATCTTTATAATGCTATTTTAATCTCAAAGATAGTCATTTCATCTTATTTCTTCTCCCAACCGATGATTATTTCATTACATTTGCATATTATTTTTTACTTAACTATGACCTTAAAATTTCCTCGACGTTTAAATTCAGTAGGCACTTTCACTGCGCATTTGCGCAGAATTATCCTGCTAGTTCATTTGTATTAACCTAGCTTTAGTAGTTTTTTTTTTTTTTTGCATTCTTTCCCATAGGGTAAATCTATAATTTGTTGTTATATATTATAGAAGGCATTAGGTAAATCATTACATATTTCTTTTCAATAATTTCTTGTAAATTTTAATATTTGTTTTATTTTTATCTTGTAATTGTTTCCTTTTCTTTCAATTACAATATATTTTGTTAGTATGTTCATTGCTTTTGTTTGGCATTTGTTATGTTGTTAAATTGGTTTCATAAATAAATAAAGCTTTAATTAAAATTTTATTCCTAGTTTTATTTTCTATGTAAAAGGAAAACATATAGTTTATTTACTTTATTAGAGATACTATGGTAGTTTACTATGTACGAGGTGATTAGCTTTATTAATGATCGTCTATGATAACTATATGATGTATATGTCTTCCACTTTAATAAAAATATTTTCAAAAATTCATTTTGAAATATGAAAGCATTAGTTTTATAACTTATCTTTAGTTTTGAATTATTTGTCGCTTTAAGTATTTCTTAGCTTTTACGTAAAACTTTATAGGAATTATTCCTTGTTTATACAATTTAGATCTACTCTAGTACCAAATTGTGCAATAGTATCAATTTTAAAATCTTCACTTATTTTAAGCATTATCCTAATCAGATATTTATGAGAAGTTATTTAGTTTAATATGAATAAAAATCTTCTAGTAAATTTTTTTAATTATTAAGTTCAAGATTTTAATTAATTTCTATATTTGAGTCAAGTTATTCTTTTTTTGATTTACTGAAGTAGATTCTTTATGGTTTCACTATCTACTTTTCTTTTTTTTCAAAGTGGTTTTAATTCTTGTTTTATCATTATGATTTCTTAGTAGAAAATATATAGTGTTTATTTACAGATAGCAATGGGTTGGCCCATAGCCTAAAGGGTTTATGGCTATTGACCCAGCCCTTCTATACATTTTTTCAAAAAAACAATTGCAAAACCACATTATTTTATACCTTCCTTTCAGGCCATAAACTATGATAGTCATTGCCCGAGCCTAACCCTTGGCCCAGTCAAACTCAGGCTAGGCGGGTCGAGCCAAGATTGCCCTCCCTATATTTATTTTAAAATTTTCATTTTTTTGGCTTTGTATAATATATTTGTTAAATTGCAGGAGGAGGAGGAGGTTAAAGGTAGGTTTTGACTAAGGGTCTCAAAGGATTATTGGAGTTTCATAAAATAATACTTTTGTAATTGGGGATTTTGAATATGATTAATAACTTCTAATAGGAATTTTTGATATTTTATTAATACATTAATTTATTTTTCTTCTTTTATTTGTTTATTATCTATTCAATCACTATCTTGAAGCTATTAGTTTCTCAAAGTAACACTTCATTATCATATTCTTCTTTGGAGAATTCTTCCAAGTTTTCACAATTTGTTATCACTAGGGCTATATTTTATTTAACACTTCCTATTCTAGTTCTAGGCTTTGGAGTTTTATTAATTATACAATATCTTACTATATGGACTTATTTTACCACACTTTTAACATATTAATTTATTCTTTTATAAGGAAATTTAATTTAATTTTTGTTAATTTTGGGTTATTCTACATTTTGCACATGTTTTTATAGTTATTACTATGAGAGATATCAAATTGTTAGCAAAATGATCATAACTCTTTTAGTTTTAACCATTTCATATTTTAATTTTTTGAAGTTTCATATCTTGAGGATGTTTTAATCCTTCTTTTTGATATAACTAATTATTTCTTCATTGGTTAATTTAGTAAAGGGATTTTCTCGTTAAAACTTTCTCTAATTTATTTCTAACTTTTCCCCGAATAAAGGAGGAAATCTTGCTAAGAACTTCTCCTTCCAAAAGCGATGGTTAAAGTCTTCCTTAAGCATTGCTTTAGTTAAGAAAATATCTTTATACTATTTAAAATTTGAAAGGTTTTACACCTAAGATTTGATAACAATTCAGTTTTTTTATCTTTTAAGTTTGATGGGCCACCTATGAAATGTAGGGATATTACTAATGCAATGTATCATATGTGACTCTGTCTAGTGGTAATCTCACCATCCTTTTAATTGCCCCAAAATGATTATAGCATGATAAAAGTGTTTGATTGTTTCTATAAGCATTTGTATCCATAGTTCTTTGTTGTAATGTATTTAACATGTTATACCCTGACATACCATCTTTATTCCACTCATATACATGTATTTAATCGTTAACATACTCAAACATATCATCTATATTTCTTTCATATACAAAAGATGCATTATACCTAGTTTGTTATAAATTATCGTCAAAGGTTTCTCATTCAAATAACCAAGTACTACGGACTGATATGTGCCTCTAAAAGTATGAAAAGAACTAAACTTCATAACATGACTCCATTAATATAGAACATTACTATTATCAAATGCTTTAACTATACTGAAAAATAATTCCTTTTCATTACCAACTACGTGGTTTCATAATATATGCCAATTTGGTTTAGCAATGATAAGCAATGAATAATAACTTCAATATCATAATATAATAAATAAGAATTGAGAAAGTGCTTTCTTGAGGCGTTTTTCGATTGACAAATTATTTATTATTCATCTTAGTTTATTTCATTATTGTTATTATTATTATTATTATTATTATCTTTTTTAGTTTCTTATTAGTATTAGTTTTATCATCATCATCATCATCATCATCATTATTATTATTATTATTATTATTATTATTATTATTATTTGTGTTATGGGGTTTATTAGTTTCAACTTTTAAGGATTTCCTAGGATAGCATGCGGGAAACATAAGAGATATGAGTTAAGAGGGATGCCTTCAAATCGGGCGGATGGAATCAGTGTAAGCGGTCGTCGTCAACTTGTAACAATAAAGATGGAGATGATTTAATAAGGATAGGTTCTTGGAACATGGGGACCCTCACGAAAGTTCTTGGAATTGGTAGAGATTTTAGACAAGTATATGATGTAAATAGCGTGCATTCAGGAGACTAAGTGAGCAAGAGCTAAAGCAAAGGAGATAGGGGGTTCAACTTATAGTACTCGGGAAGTGTGCAGAAGCAAAATAGGATAGGTATCTTAGTGAACAAGGAACTTATGAATAGGGTAGTGGAGATCACAAGGGTCAATGATAGGATAATGATGGCAAAATTTGTTTTAAGCAGTGTGGTTTTCAATATAGTATGTGCATATGCACCTCAAGCTGGCGCAGACAGACAACAAAAACGTACATTCTGGGAGATGCTGGATGAGATGCTTTTACAAATCTCTAATACTGAGCAGATCATCCTAAAAGGGGATTTTAATGGGCATATAAGGGCAGATTCAAACGAATTTTCAGGAACCCATGGGGGCTTTTGATAGAACATTAGAAATGGAAGTGGGATTGATTTATTGGATATGGCTATAGTATATGAGTTAGTAATAGTAAATTCCTTTTTTTAAGAAAAACGAAGTGCACTTAGTGATGTTTCAGAGTAACATGACCAAGACACAAATTGATTATATCCTTGTTAAGATAAAAGTCAAATCATGGTGCAAGGATTGCAAAGAACTTCCGGTCGCATGCCTATCAACTCAACATAAATTGTTAGTTTTAGATCTAGGAATTATGGGATGGAGGGCACGACAATTTACCAAGCAATGTAACAAAATTAGATGGTGGAGGCTAAAAGGGACCATGGTGGGACATTTTAGGACTCAGGTTGGTATAATACAATAGGGGTTGTGAGTGGGGATGCGAATCAAATGTGGTAGGGAGTAGGCCCCATAGTGAGAGAAACTGCCACAAAACTGCTAGGGGTATCTAGAAGATAGGGGGCAGATGGAATCTTGGTGGTGGTCAGACAAGGTTCAAGGAACGGTAAAGGCAAAAAAGAAAGCTTTTAAATATTTGTTGGCAAGTGCAACAGAGGCGGAGCGGGTAACTAATAGAGTAAGGTATAGACTAGTAAAACAAAAGGCTAAGAAGACTATTGCAGTGGCTAAAAGAGAAGCTTATAAGAATATGTACAGGGTTTTGGATACGGTCAAAGGAGTACAAAGAATTTTTAAGATAGCAAGAGATAGGGCTTGTAAGATGGAGGATTTAAACCAAGTCTTTCGTATGCGTGATGAAGCAGGATAGGTGCTCACAGAGGCCCAAGACATCAAACGTAGGTGGCAGAGATTCTTTTATAACCTATATAATGAAGACATATTGGTTAACATAGAGTTAGACGAACCTCCAGTGTTGGGACACTTTCTAAGCAGGCACTCATGAGGGAGGATCATAAGGGGAGAAATTGTAAAGGTTTTGAGGGGGATGGGGAGCAGAAGGGTCGTAGGGTCAGATGAGATCCCTATAGAGGTATCGCAGTGAGTAGGAGTTATCGGTATTGAGTGGTTAGTTCAGCTCTTTAATGTGATCCTTGAGTCAGTTAAGATGCTGGATGAATGGAGATTGAGTAGGTTAACTCCCTTATACAAAGCCAAAGGAGACATCCAACAATGTCACAAATATCGAGATATCAAATTACTAAGTCATATCATGAAGATATGGGAAAAGGTAATTGAAAAGAGAATCTGGAGAGCTACTTCTATATCAGACAACCAATTCGGATTTATGCCTGGTAGGTCTACGATAGAAGCAATAATCTGCTTCAGAGACTAATGGAATGCTACGGGGACGAAAATAGGATTTGCATATAGTTTTTGTTGATTTGGAGAAAGCATATGATAAGGTTCCTAGATAACTCATATGGATGTGTTTGGAGGCAAAGAGTATTTCTATGACTTATATCATTGTAATTAGGGATATGTATGAAGGAACATTGACTAGTATAAGGACGATAAGGGGTGACACATAAGCATTCTCCATTAATGTAGGACTACATCAAGGCTCGGCCTTGAGCCCTTTTTTGTTTACATTAGTGTTAGACATACTTACCAAACATATTCAAGGAGAGATGTCTTAGTGTATGTTATTTGTTGGCGATATTGTCACGATAGATGAGACCAGGAAGGGGTCAATGCTAAGTTAGAGCGTTAGAGAAGCATTATAATCAAAAGGATTTAGAATGAGCAAATCTAAGAAAGAGTATTTATAATGCAACTTTTTTGGTAGCCAGATGGTACAAGAGATAACGGTAGCAATTAGTACTAACATCATACCACAAAATTGAGATTTAAATACCTCGGATCTATCATTCAGAGAGATGGTAATATCGATGAATATATATTACATCATATTAGATCCAAAGGGTCAAATGGCGAAATGTATTAGGTGTTTTATGTGATAAAAGATCCTTCTAAACTCGAAAGGAAGTTACATAAAATGGTGATTGACCAACAATGTTATATGGGCAGTCTTTGGGCTACTAGCGTAAACATACACGACGGTTGTTGGTAGTAGAAATCGTATGCTTAGGTAGATGTGTGACCATTACCAAAGAGAGGGTCGAAATCTTGTGGTAAGAGATGATTACAATTGGCTAGTATTACGACAAGTTAAGAAAGACAAGGCTTAGGTGGTTTGGACATATAGGCGGGATGCTTGATGCGACGATGTGAGAAAATAACCTTACTAGCTATAAGATGAGAAAAGGAGGCCTTACAAGAACTGGAGGAAAGTGATTAGGAATGATATGTCGAATTGGCCTTTATTGAGACGGTGGCTAGAAATAGAAAGGTTTGAGGTGATTAGATCAGGGTAAACAACACCCTTTAAAGTCCTGGCGTATGACCTGAAAAACCAAGTCGTAGGCCCGAAGGCCTTGGCCAAAACTTACGACTCGTAGATACAAAAGATTTCGGTCTAAAATCGAAGGATTGTCATATCCTCGTGGTCTCTCAGTGAAGACTCCTAGCGTAACTAGTGACAAGAAGAGCCGATCTTTGTAGTGTGTAATGTACTAGCAGAGCTGGTCTACTTCAAGTATTTCCTTATTTATTGTTTGAACCTTTATTTACTGATTTTTGTAGAATGCCAGTTTTTATGTATTTACTCTTTTATTCTGCATAACTTTTTTTTTGTAAACATATGCATGTGGGTCTACTGTAAAGCAGTCTCTACAATGTAGGAGTAAGGTTGCTTACTATCAAACCTCCTCAGATCTCGCATCATTGTGAAACTTCAGACTGAGTGTGATGATAATGTGATTGACTAGTAGGCAGTGTACAGATGACATCTATACTTATCAAAGAGCTTGAGCGCGTCACGATCAATAAAGACAATAGCATAGACTACGTAGAAGATTCCAGGTAAATAACTTAGAAAAATCAATAGCAAGTACAACCAATAATCCACCTAAAACTAGAAAGAAATACCATTTCCAAATCTTTTTAAAAAATCTAAAATAATGACTGAGGGAGTGATATGTATACTACAACTTTCATGTCTGAGATAAATGTCATGTAAGAAGCAACACGGCGATCATGATCTCACAGTTTTGCATAATTTTCTTTGTAAAAATCAACCAATTGGTTGGGTTACAAAAGTACTATTAAGTATTATAAAATGATTAAGTTTTAGTTAAAATTTTAGTTAAAAATTGTGGTTATTCCTAATAAATTTGTTAACGTACGTAGATGCTTTCCAACTAAAGAGTCTTATCTACATGGCAAATCACATTAATACTATTAGTTATAAGATTAATAGTGTAACAAATTGAAAGCTCCATTATTTATGATATTTCTAATTAATATTACAAAATCACATAAAGTTTAAGATTTTAAATATAATCCATCCTTTTAAATTTATACATTGTTGTTTAATATTTAAATAACATAATATTGGGAGGTAAAGAACGTTGTTATTTCATTAGAATAATTAAATTTTAAAATTTGACCTTAATATTGCCATTCTATGTACCAAATGACTAATCTTTTAATTCTACTTCATTGTCATATCCTTATATTAATTTGTGCGTGACATTATTATTTTAATAAAAGATAATCATATTTTATAAAATGGATTAAAGAACTCAAAATCTTTACAGATTATTTATACCATCTTTATATTTTATGTGACTCATGTGTATCTATATATGTGTATGTATTCATGTGCCATTCTAAGAGATTGTCCATAGTGTGTGTGTGTATAATACTTTAATGGTTTTTAAGAATCAACATATTCAAGAAGCTCCACATAAATATTGGCGGGTTTTGTTCTTGTGTTTTATCAATATTGACAAAGGAACGAGCGGAGGAAGACAAGTTTGCTCAAAGCATCAAAATTAAGAATCGAACAAACAGAATAATAGCATTTCATCACAAGTTATATCCTAAGATCACTCATTCACAAGAGTCTCAAATAGCAGGGTATGCAAAGCTGCCTGAAACAAACTTAAAACTTATTTTCAATGTTTCTGGAATTCGAAGTTTGTCAGCACCAGCAATTAGGCTGAAGATTTGGTATAAAATCGGATGCCAACAGCCAAGCCCAAGATTACAAGGGGAGCTAGGAACTGGAGCAGCCTGATGATGAACTCTGGGGTCTTGTCTTGGTTATAATGAGGCTGCTTGGGCGGAGTGTACTTGACCTTGGTGGGTATTGTAGATGTATCAATATCGCCAACATAGAATTCATCCATCATTGATCTTGCACTAGTGCTGTGCCCAACATCCTCAAAGTCATCAGTGGCATCCTTTCCTATAAACCACAGAAATCAAATACATAGCAGCGTGGTGAGCAATCATCTCACAGTGACTTATCTTCAATTCGCAAAAAACCAGTATGTCTCCATACCCGTGGCTGACAACAGGACTTCGTCACCACCAGGATGGTCCTCCAAAAATTTGGTCACATCATATACCTGTTCCATAAAATCCAAATTTGAAAATCAAGCGTATACTTCTAGAAAATACACTTTCATGCCAAGGCTCGATTGGATACAGCTTGCTTATTGAAGTATCAAGATTTCAAATTCAACACGTCTCCTCTTTTCCATTTTGCATAGCAAGTAATATAGTGCTTTAACACATTTTGTTCGACTACCTATCTGGGCTGTAATAGTAGATCAACACATTGTTGAATGGCATCCTTTGGATGTTGAATGAGGCTACTAGATTTTGGTGTCATATTATAATATGGCATACCATAAGTGAAGCGGTTTCAAGATCAGACATAGTGTTAGGCTTCAACCATTAAAAAAATATAAAAGGATCATAAAAGTACTCTATCCTGTTAAGCAAATTGGATAAACAGATCCAAAGTAACAGAGTATAAACTGGAGAATACCACATCCCCCAAAAAAGAGGCCTAAAATTGAGACTTCATGGCTGGCTCAAAAGATACTCGACAACTGAGGTTTGTGGGTATTAAGAAAAATAAGAAAGCTTGCTAATAAATAAACCTTTTTATACAGGATGTGATTAATCAACGAAGAACTATATACCAGTTTAGACCAATTCAAGTTGAGGAAAGTAAGGAGAAGAACAATAAATCAATGCTTCGTAAGCAATTAAGAAAGAGAACACATTTTCATATTCATCATCGTAAAGGGCAGATGTGCAAGTAGTAATAAGGTGATCTCTGTAATTAAATTTGAAATTGGCAACGAAGTTAGATAACATACACAACAAGAAAAATAGAACAAGCAGAGCGGATACAAACATCTTGAACTGAATAACAATCATTACATGAAATACCTAAAAAAATTTTCAAATAACGAACTTGAACCCAGATACCAAAAGCACTAATCTCCAAATATCCAGTAAGCAAAAATGGCTAAATCTATTCTGATACCAAGTGATTATCATAAATACAATTGGATAGCGAAACAAGGACGACATACCTTGCCCTCAATAACAAGCCAACAATCCTTGCGGTGGTTGTGGCCAGAGACATCAGCTAGAGTGAAGACCCTTGATTCACCACCCATTTGATGAGTTACAGAACGAAAACACCAACCTTGGATCCTGGGAAAAGCTTCGAGTGGATTAAAGGAGAGTGGGAGAGTTGGTGAGGTCTATTGAAAATGAAGGTTGGTAAGGGGGTGAGACGGCACATTCACCAACCAAACCAATTTTTTTTTTGGTTATAAAAAGAGAATTTATGATAACAACATTGTTGTTGAATGATGAATTTTAAAAAATAGGGTACTAATGCTACTCTGAAATCACATTCGCAAATATTGGCATTACATTTACATTGGGTAGGGCAAGAAAACACAGAAGTTGATGGTATGTTGTTAGTCTTAAAAGAAAGAAACGGCTTTATACAATTAACGTTGTGTTAATCTTAAAAGAAAGACATGCCTTTATATTATAAAAATTAATTAATCACACTATTTTCACTTCACCATAATGAGTTGGTGGAATAGTACTATTCCATTCCTTACAACTGAGCAAAATTAGTAAGGTATGACAATTGCCATCTCGTAGCAATGGCGAATTCCGAAAGACGATTGGGTTGGTGGGTCATCAAATTCGGCCACCATCCCCCAAGGATAAGGATTTGTCAAAAACATAAGTTTCTCGCTGTAGGTGATTTTGACGAAGCTAACTATCGTATCTATTGCTGACAATAACATTAATTGAAGGCCCAACTCAATACACTTGTTAGGTCCGATCAAGTGGAGCGGATCCACTTGCTTCTCAAGTGGGAGAGTCGCACTCCCATCCCTTTCTTTATGTAATGCTTATGGGTCGTTTGGTTTCACTTCTATTTTTCTGTTGTTATTTTTAGTTACATTTATTTTTTTAGTTTTCGTTTTTCTAAAAAACAAAACCTCATTTTGATTGAGATTTGTAATATAAAAACTGAAAACAAAAACATGTTTGATAGAGATTCCTAATAAAAATTGAAAACAAAAATATGTTTGATTTTATTATCATGCTTCTATTCTTTTGTAATTATACTATTATGTGTAATAATTATAATATAATACATTATATTTTAAATTAATTAATTATCATTATAACTAAAATTAAATATATGCAAATCAAATATTATTAAAAATTACACATTAATTGTATATAATAAAATTACATAAATTAGAAATTATATTAAGTTGTTCTAATCAATAAAATATGTTCATCATAATTATCAAAAATAAAATATATCCATCATACTATGATTCTTGAAAACATAATAATACTATCATTTACAAAGAGAAACATAAATTAATTAGAAATAATATAATCACTCCACATTTGTCTAACAATTTCATTTCGCTTCCAAGACATACCTTGAAGTTGTGCTGGAGTGATATGATACTCCACTTGAGAACTTGCATCTTCATTTTCACTTCCACTAATTTGTTCTTTATTTTCGGCACAACCTTCAAATAATTCATCACTTTGTCCACACATTCTAATATAATTGTATATAACACAACAAGCAATACTGACGTATTTTTGTTTCTTCATATCATATCTTAGTATGTTTTTAAGTATAGGAAATCTTGCTTTTAAAACGTCAAAACATCTTTTAATAACATTTCTTAATGAAGAATGCCTGTAGTTAAACAATTCCTGAAGACCTTGATGTCTTCCTTTACCTCTATAATCTCGCAAATGATATCTTTCACCTCGATATGGTGAAAGAAATCCAGGCATATTAGTTTAACCCGAGTCAATCAAATAGTACTTACCTAACATAGAAAGAACATAATATAACAAAAAGTATTAAAATTAATCATAATTACTATGTTTATTTAAAATAATATAATACTTTGTGGAGACATAGAAAATTGATTCGTTGGATTTGTCACTGTTTCTAAAAGAACTTAAGAGTCATTTGCAGTACCTTCCCATCCCGCTATTACATATGTAAAACGCATGTCAAATGAGCAACAACACATAATATTTTGAGTTGGATTAATTCTTTTGCCCCTGTATGGTATTTGTTCATCGGTCGGATCATGTGCATCAATATGTGTACTATTTATTGCTCCTACACAATCATAAAAATTAAAAAATATATTAAAATAAAATTTAACCATAAGGACGTAATTGAAATAGTAATTAAATATATGAATGTACCTGAAAATATAGAAAGAATTTTAAATTATGTTGAATCTTAGGAGGTGTATTAGTAAAAGATAGTGGAGTAATGACTCTTTTTACAAGACGATTAACTGCATATAAAACTTTTCGAAAATACATTGAAATTGTCCAGGTCGAATGTTGAAAACGTTCTGCATTGACTCTAGTTGTCTCACCATGCCCTATAGTCATCAAAAAAACTGTCACTTGTTCTTCCACAGTCAAATGATTTGTTGCCTTTAAGCCTCCTAAACTCTTCAACTCATCACATAAGCTCAAGAAGATTGTCTTTCTCATTCTTAAGTTTTCATAAATCCTTATAGGATTTCCATTCAAAAGTTCTAATATCCAATCATGACTTGGTACTTTTGTAAATGAAAATATTTGTTCTTTCCTGCAGCTACAGCAATAATGATTACCTTCTTCAGTTCATCATCAGAATCTGATTCGAAATATGATAAGAAATCCATGTATCTACAATGTCAACATTAAGTAATTAATAAAATATTCAATCAAGTATATTTAATCAAATAAAAATATTCATACAAAATATAAACTTAAAATTAAGTAAACTATTCATACAAAGCACAAACTAAAATTGTTTAAAATATAGAATAATGTGTCAAATCAATAAAAATTCGATTGGACTGTGTTGGCTCCTAATGTTGAGGAATATAATAGTTCTATTGCGAGGATGATTGCTGTTGGTTTAGGGTATTTTGTGGTGCGGAGATGTGACTATTGATAGGTTGAAGTGGGGCGATGAGTTTTTGAAGAAGTGGATGGGGAAAAGCTCGAATCTTGAGATTAGTTTTGGGGCTATGAGAAGAGTTAAAAGGTTCGAGTTTTTGTTTTGTCTTTTTGTTTATGCATAGTCAGGACAAAGTTTCAATTTATTTGATTTCGTTTGAGTTTGATGATTAAATTGGAGTAGTTTTGTTACTGCCGTACTTTTTTATAGGTGGTTTGTCTTTTGAGTGGAAGGCTTATTGTAATTGCGGATGGCTAATTGCAAGGTTAAGAAGATGACAAAAATGTATGAGAAAATGGCTACTGGGATCCTTTCTAGAGTGGTGAAAGTTTATGGCTTTTTCACAAGTTCGATTGTGAACTCTAAAGCAGGCAAGAAATTCTTCAGTCTCTTGCCTGAGGAGATTGTTCTTGCTTCTTTGGATGGGTTTAGTAAGTTCCTCATGTCTCACTCTTTCGCATGTTTTAACATGCTGGCTCTTTACTGTAACTTCTTTTGAAACTTCTGAGGAAGACAGAACTGGAACATTTGTAGTGAGCTCTTTCCATTACAAATGTTGTCAAAGCTTAAATATCAAAGGAATATGAGATGGCTATCTTATAATTAACGTTTTCCTTTCTTGGTTTGGAACTGTGGTCAAGTAAAATCTTCATTAGTTAATGCAAATGTGCTAAAAATCTTGAAAAAGTTCATATGGAAGGTAGTAAATCCATGACACTCTTATATGTAATATATTGTAATTTGCATATTGTTTAGTATACTTTAAATATTATTTCCATAAATAATTTTAGTATAAAATAAAATATAGTTAAAATTAATAAAAGTATTTTTATTTTATTTTGCCAAACAGTCTACTGTATGAAACTCTTTTTAAAAAGTTATTTTTTTAATTAACAGCCAAACAGTCAACTGACTTTTTAAAAAAGCTCTTCTCAGAAAATTTCTACTGACAAAAGCTTTACTGATATAAGCTCATCCAAACAGGCTCTTAGGCTATAAATACTAGTTGTGGTCGAAGATTGAACAATCTTTTAGCTTTCAAGTTTTTACTTACAAAAAAAATTATGTATTCAAAGTGTGATACAAGAGATCAAACTCTATTGTAATAAAAAGCTCGCAATATCTTTTTAGTGAAAGAAAGAAAAGATTAAGAGCCTGGAGAGGCTAAGATAGCAGAAAGAATACTTTGTATAAGAGACCTGAAGAGGCTCTAGAAGGGAAGACAGAATACTTGTAAGATTGAAGAAGTATAGTAAAATCTCATATGAACTCTGAGGACTGGACGTAACCCAAAGTTTGGGGTGAACCAGTATAAAATCGCAGCGTCTATCTTTTAACCCTTTACTTTAATTTTTTTTATTCTTAGAAAAGTATATAGAAGTTATTTGCGATTTAAATACGTAGCTATTTTAGTATAACATCTTTGATATTCATTTATTAGTTGAAAAAGTTCTTTTCAAAGAAATATCAAAGGTTTTTGTATTCATGAAAAGATTACATAATTCAACCCCCCTTATTGTGTATTGTATATTGTACATGAATTCTATATTAACAAGTGATTTACTTCAAAAACTTTAATAAGTTATCATTTTTGTATAATGAGGAAGGCCAAAAAGTTGAGGGGTAAAACACTTTGAAGGAACTAACTCTAGGGATGACAAGGGGTCAGAGCAGGTCCATAGCCCATGACTCGACCCCCAATCACTAGCCTGCCTAGATCAAATTTATTTTAAAAATAAAAAATAAAAAACGACGTCGTTTTTAACAAAATGACGTCATTTTATACCTTCTTATTGGGCTACAGGTTGGGACAACATCAGCCTAAGCACGACCTATGGCCTAGTCGATCAACCTAGGCCGTAGTCGGGTTAGACCACATTTGTCATCCCTAACTGGGTCTTAATTATTCCCAAAAGGTCCTAGGATCTACCACTTCTTTTACTACTACTATACCTTTTGAAGGTTTCATTTCCAAAAGCATCTCTCATAATTAAGCTATAGAGGTAATGAAATCAGTTAAATTCCAAAGATTATGGTTGTTATCTTTAGTTTTCATCTTAATAAGGCCCCTAGCCTAGATGGATTCAACACCTTTTTCCAACTATCTTGGCACCTAATTATGCATCAAGTTTGCTAAATAATCCAGGAATTCTTTAAATTAGTAAGCTCCTTAAGCAACTTAACCTGACTTCTATTTATTTTCTCATCAAACTCCCTGTCTAATTTTGTTCAAATGAGTTTAGACCTTCTCATATTGTGATACCCTTTGATCATGTTTAAGACAATAGTTAAAAGGCCTAGTTATGTTATGGCTTTATTGATTTGTAGATCTTGAGGAGCCTTTATTAAAGGTATGAGCATTGATGATAGCATTCTATTGGTTCATAATTGTTCAAAGGCTATCAAAAGTAAGAGTTCTAAGTCATATTGTAACATAAAACTGACTTTCATATGGCTTTTGATAATATCAATTGGAGCTTCATCCTTCAGGATCTTAAGGTTTTTGTTTTTCCTAATAAGTTCATATTTTGGATCCAACAATGTATCTCTGTGGTTACCTATAACATCTTGATCAATGGTAAACTTACCCCTGCTTTTAAGAGTGGTAAAAGGGATCAAGCAAGGTGATTTTATATTACCTTACCCATTTTCCATTTACATTGAAGTATTCTCAAGACTTGCTAACTTCTATATTGCAAAAGTTCTAGCTTTCATTATTCATCACAAGTACATAAAAGAAGGATCTTTACCTTGTCTTTTATTGATGACTTATTTTTCTTTGGCAAAATTGAGCCTAATTCTTTAAAACTACTTATAAATTCTCTTAAGAGCTTCTATACTCTCTTAAGTTTAAGCTTGATTAAGGAAAAGTATTTATTCTCATCTCTAACGTAGTGAGTCACTAAGCTGACTTTCTAGCTTCTGTAGTAGGTTTAAAATTGGGAAATCTTCCTTTCAAATACCTTCACATTCTAATTACAACTAAGAGATCAACTTTTGTAGATTATCAAACTGTCATTGACTTGACCTGTAAGAGAATTGGGAACTAGGATAATAAAAGCCTATTTTATGTTAACAATAATCAACTTATAAAGTCTATTCATATTAACCTCCATGCTTATTGGCTATCTCATATGGCAATTCCCAAGAGCATTAACAAGGAACTAGAGAAAATTTTAAGAAATTTCCGTTAGAAAGTGGATTCTTATAGGAAGGCCTATGACAAAGTAAAATAGGTATATATGTCTTGCCTAGAGATGAAGGTGGTCTAGGAATCTGACTTATTTAACTGCGTAATCATGTCCTACTCTCTAAAAGGCTTTTGAGAATCTTGATAGATAAAGAGGCCATTTAAGTTAACTGTGTTTATTCTATAAAAACTTTAATTTTGGGGAACTTAAACGTCATGTAGACTATTTGTGGACCATGGTTAACATCCTAAAGTTAAGAAATATAGTACTTTGTAAGAACATTAAATGCATTATTGGCAATGGTGAAACCAGTTAGATGTGATATAACAATTAGTGAAATATTGGTCCTCTTTACCTACTCCTTGATTCTTTTAAACTAATAAATACGATGCAACCAAAAGATAAAGTATCTGATATTATTTATGGTAATGAGTGGCTAATCAAACAAAGGGGCTTTCATTTCATTAAAGACAATCTTCTAAGGAATAACTGCAATCAATCAAAATATGATACTTTTGGTCGAACTAGGCATTCCTCTAGTATGTTGAATAGCATATCAACTTATTAAATCTTTAAAAATCCTGCCCCTAAATTTAATTAGAATAAATTGATATGGTGATATCAAATCCCTTCAAAGCTCTCCTTTATAGTGTAGCTTGCCATCAACAAATTTTCTACTTCTGACAAGATTAAAAGCTTAACTCCTTATTCAACATTCTCCAAACTTTGAAAAAATGAAGATGAAACTATAGATAAACTTTTTAAGTGGGTTTTCTTTTAAAAAATATAGAATTCTATTCAATAACTAAATTTCTACAACCTAGATGATTGGGATCCTTTGATCTCCTGATCATTTTAGAAATTGTATTTGAAGGATGATGCCTTTTTTATCACTAAGATATATGTCTTTGCCATTACATATGCCTTGTAGAAGGAAAGAAAGGAGTGTATATTCAATGTCAAAAGAATACCATAACATTTTGGAATGGATTAGAGGTATCATCATGTCAAAAGTGGATACTAGCTTAATATCCCTTGCAATGGATACTCGATAGAGGCTTTGATCCCTTTACTCACTTATTTCCTACTACTGAATATGCCAAAAAAACCTTGGTGCTGAAGCAGTAATTTGATGGAGATTATGTGATTCCCATTTAAATGACAAAGCTCATTTGAAATCTAGTGCCCCAACATTCCTTTATTGCATTTTCAATTATACTTCATACTTCTCTTCTAAGGAGATGAATCCATAATGCAACTTCTCTTACCTGATCTACTCAATCATGAACTCTATCACCTTGAGATAGTATTGGCTATTACAACAGTATGTAGGTTTTCAAAGGAAAAAAGTGCATGCTAAGTGCTTATGATGTGTTGTTTAACTGGACTGGACATATTCAATGTTAGGATATTATTGCACTATAAGATCTCTTAATTGAACTGTAATGGTTTCATGCCTCTTTTGTAATTCTTTCTAGAGCATTTATAATAATATTATTCTTTAACTTATATATTTTTATTTTTTCTTCTTCTAATGTATTATGATGTCATTAATAAGAAAATATGCATAGAAACTATCTAAATTTTTAAAAAGTATTAAAATCAAATTTAATGACAAAATCATTCTAATTTTGTTCATTTTCTAAACTTGTTGGTATGAGGTAATTTAGTAATTTGGTATCACATGTGTAATGATTTTGTTGACTAAAGAGTAAAGATTACTAAAATTTGAGTCTTAAAGTTAGCATCTTGATTGTTGATGTAATCAAGTTCTATGAGGTTTCATTCTCTCTCTTTAATAAGACCTAATAAAATATAAATATTATTATTATTCTAGTAGAATTACTAAAATTACATTTTCCTATATTTCCATAGGATACTCTATGTCTAACTCTCTTTTGATGTCTTATCAAAGAGAAAAAAAACAATTAAAAAAATAACCAATCCTAGAATGCTTAACCTTTTGAGATTTTTTCAATCCAGTGCCTAAATTTTTAAACTTTTCAATTGAATGACCAACCTTTTAAAACCTTAACAATTTAGTTCAAAACATTAGTTTTTGTTGATGTGGCTAATAAATGGGCATCCAGGTAGCATTTAGTACACATGTCATATTATTAAAAATAACCTGTTGAACTAAATTGTTAGGGTTTTAAAAGGTTGGTCACTTAATTGAAAATTTTAAAAGCCTAAGTACTGAATTGAAAAAAAAAACCTTAAAAATTAGACACTTTTGAATATGTCATCTAAAATAAAAACTATTCAGGTGAATGACTTCATTGGAGGCTTGAGCTTCCACTTCCACATCCACACCACATACATAGTTCCTCCTTTATGTTGAGTTGAGCTTCCATGGCAAGCTCTTTTCACTGGCTAAGGCAAATATTATTCTTATTGTTGAGCTTTAAATTATTCAGATGTTCCATGCTCTCTAATCAACACCTTCAATTCATATTGGATGTGACATCTATATTTTTGGTTTTCAATTTTATATATCTTTTGTCTTTGACAGGATAGAAATTATAGATTTACTATTTTCTTATTTTTTATATTGAACTTTTACTCTAACTATCCATATTTGTATTCCACCATCTGTTTACTAAATTTTACTTTGTCGGGATGTACAGTGAAGAACATATTGTGATTATGAACTATGGGCCAAGGGTCTCTTATATGTTACTTATAGTCTTTTATACTTGAGATATAAGATGATATATTAAATGGACTTCAGGTGTGGAAAGAATAAGTTAGGATAGTAACCAACACTTATGGCCTTAACTTTATCATAAATTATTTTTTCATTTTTGAGTCGACCTAAAATCCAATCGAGTCTAGACTAATTGGTCTAAGCGTAATCAAACTTTAGGAGATTCGAAACATGTTCAAAGATGAATAATGGGGGGTTTAGAGATGAAAAGTTAGAGAAAAAAAATTAGAAAAAAGTAGCAGTTTAAGATATAAAGTGAGAGACAGCCGATAAAGGAAACAGTTGATCTAAGATGGAAAACATACATTAGATTTAACATGAAAAACAAAACAAAACAAGTAGAATGAAAAAAAATAAGTTGAGTCACTCACTAGTGTGGTTCCACTTTAATTCTTAAATGAGTTGAACGTGATACCATAAAAGGTTGTAACTTAAAATGTTAGGTTTTTTTTTTATCTTTATAGTTTTCATTATATGTTGCTAGAAATATTATTGATGGGCTTGTCATATTCTCCCTCAATATCCTCTCAAAGCACGAATGTAATGGAGCAGTTGACAAATAGTTAGATTTCAACCTATGTTTTTGTTTTGTTTTTTTTTACTTTTAATAAAGGTAATAAGCAACAACTTGGATTGTTTACCTAATTACTAGGATTAAATTTAGGCTAAGTTGTGTAGCCCAAAAGTGAACCCAACTGAAGACCAAAATTTTTAAATTAAAGTTCAAATTCATTTAACTCAAAATAAAATCGTTGACTTTGAACTGAATTTGTTGGACCCCGAATTCTTTTTATTATTTCTTATTGATGTCATTAAGCATGATTGTGTTAATCTTGTGATTAAGGTTTAGTTTGATTAAATTGGGAGTATTAGTGGATAATTGAGGTTTAATTGAGCTTAATGTGGTTTGAAAAGATAAAAGTATTTGAGGGCATTTTGGGAAGATTGCTTAAGTTGGATAGGTTAAGGCTTTGCATAGGAGGGCATTTTAGTCTTTGTCTATTCCTTTAGATTTAAGTGAAAGAGTTAGAAGAAAGAAGGAAAAATAAGAAGAGGAAAGAAGGAGAAGTCGTCGGTGGAGGAAGAAGAGAAGAGAAAAGAGAGTTTCGATCCTTGAGGTTTTCGACATATCTAAGACGCGTTTTGGTAGTTTAGCCGTTTAATCTTGTTAGTAAGATTAAACCTAGAATTAGAGTTGAATGTGGGAAATCGGTGGGTTAAGGTTTTAATGTAAAAATAGATAGATTTCCTTGAGTTGTTGGTTTTGTGACTGATTTCGAGGCTTGATTGAGTTAGAAATGTAGTTTGAGACTTGAATCAAGGTTTAGGTGTGTTGCATTTGTGTTTAGGGAAGGATTGAATTACGGAAATGCTGGAAATCGAGTTCGGAGTCATTCTCCAGGCCCGCACATCGCGACGTGCGTATGAACACACCGCGACGTATGAGTTCGTCGCGACGTGCGAATTTATATTCGCCGCGACGTGCGAAGGGGTGTTCGCCGCGGCGCACGCTTACGTGCACGTCGCAGCGAGCACAGGCCGTTCGCCACGGCGAGCCCCAGTTTTCCAGCATAGAGGAATTTTAGTCTTTTGGGCATATCTTTTGCTGTGGATGTCCAAATGAGGTGATTTTAGATTCATTGTGATCTAGAGTTTAAGGGCTACAAGTTTTGTGAAGAAGGGAAGTTCGGAATTGACCTTTTTAGATTCAAGATTTTAGATGGGAGTCGAGAGTAGATTGTTAGTGTTAGCGTTTTGATTTTCGAAGCTTATTGATTATTTCCTTTGAATACTGTTTGATGGAAACTTGGTTTATTATAGGAAACCAAGCCGACCTGACCTAATCGCAAGAGAAAGGACAACAGTGAGTTGGATTCTCGAGCGATCTTAGGTGGGTAATACATTTATGGTTATTGTGTGTATGGGCAAATTGCCTTGTGTGCTTGCATGTGTATGTGGCATTGCTTGTTTTGATTTATGGATATCGTTGCAAATGCATCGAGATTGTGATTATGAGTTGCCTTAGCAACTACTATGGCATTTTGAAAGAACGAAAGTAAGAAACCTTTGATAAAATGCTTTGAGCATGAATCGAATTGTTATGTGCTTGTTTGGGTGAGAGAGTAACGGATAGATAGTCACGTGCACGT
Organism: Erythroxylum novogranatense; assembly: GCA_029891385.1. Taxonomy (NCBI): domain Eukaryota; kingdom Viridiplantae; phylum Streptophyta; class Magnoliopsida; order Malpighiales; family Erythroxylaceae; genus Erythroxylum; species Erythroxylum novogranatense. Next base: position 57,550,761 of record CM057231.1, read on the forward strand.
CGATGTATAGCCTTTACCCGGCTGCCCGCTTGAGGCAACGAGATCCTTGAGAAATCGAACTCAGATAGTTTACGGTATAAACTTCGATTTATCCGGATCGTTTTACGGAACTCTCGAGCCATTTGTTGTGCATTGCATTATCGATTTGTTGGAAATGATGCATAATAATTGTTATATTGTGAAACAAGAATTTCATGACATATTCTCTTGATGGATACATGAATGTGAATCAATTGTTAAGTGTTGTCTATATTTGTCTATGTATATGCTTGAATGTGTGGCTCGTTGCCAATGGCTATAAATGTATATGTCACTAAGCTTCGCAGCTCACCCCATTATCTTCCCCCTCTACAGGTACAAAACGAGACGATCGTTGACCTTTGTAAGACATCGGAAACTCCAAGATATTAGGAGCTTTGGATTAAGTTAGTGTTTTTGGTTGGCCCTTCGAGCATATCATCATAGAGCATATTCATGTATTTTGGATTTAGACTTTATTTTGTAATATGCTACTTTGAGAATGCTTGTTTGAATTTCCTTCGGATTGTTATGGCATGAATCCCCTTGATTTGTGGGATGTTTATTTTATAGATGGAATGCATGTGTATAATGCGTATATGTATATGTATGTTTGTATGTATCGAATTCTGTATGGATGTTGAGATCGGGTCCAATAGGTTTGGAAGCTCGTCGCTGGCGCAGTCCGAGGGGCCACCTCGGGAATAAGGACCCGGGACTCGGGACCCGGGACCCGGGCCCAACAGAATTGAACTAAATTAGGCAAATTTTACATCTTTAAGAAAAAGAAGTGCAGAAAAAATTGTTGTAAAGTCTGTAAAAAGAGATGCCTTACATCGGCCAATAATAGTTAAGGGTATTGGCAGGGTTAAAAGAGACATAAATTATTTAGCTCTCATAACTGCCTTCTTGCCTCATTCCAGTACAAATATAAAAAAAGAAAGAAATATTTTTTTTTCATATTTTGGCCTTCTATTTACCCAATTATCTATTAAAAGAACAATTATTTAAAGTAAGAAAATCTTCCTGCTTCTCTCCTGAACATTTGGACTTATGGTAAGTCAAACTTTCTTTTAACTTGATCATTATTTCCTTTTTTGGCATCATCCACTTCTAAGCTCCTTTTCTTTCAATAATTGATTACTAGTTAAGGAAACAAACTAGGCGAGAGAGATCCAGCCTAGCTAAGAACTTGGTTATGAATTCATCGTCCACCATACCATCAACCACCTTTACACTTCAAACTCAGCCTCATTCCTTCAACCAATTAACTCAAACTATATCCATTTTCCACATATATACCTATCTCCATCTTTCATTGAAGTAGGTTCAACCACAAGCCAACTTCTACACTCTAGCTCCACCAATCAACCACTAGCTCTAATAGAGTCTCAACTGTTAGGTAAAAACCTTAAGCTCAAGGTAACTGAGCATAACAAGTTGAAGATTCAAGGAATCCACAAAATCAAAAATTATTCTTGTTGTTAAAAGAAAGATGTGGTCTCAGGTAGTTAGAGAAGCCTCTCCTTACTCTAAACAGAGGTACATAAATCGAATACTAAAATATGATCCTATTTTAATCTCTCCACCTCTAGAGGTTCTTCAAATTGGAGCCATTAGATGGAGCAACACTCTTATTGGATACTTCTCAAATATAAGATCGTAATTTTTGTTAATGAAAATTAGATTAAAGATAAATGGAACTACCTTAGACTTGAGAAAACTCTCATCTTAAAAGAGGACTTCTTTTTGTTTAGCACCAATGAAACCAATTCTTTGAAAGCTTTTGAGCAGGGCCATTAGCATGTTAATAGAAAGCGACTAATGCTCCAATAATGGAAACTAAGCATGATGGCAGGAGAAAGTTGAACGTAACTCCTATTTAGGTTCATTTTCATAATATTCCCTTGGAATAATAAACTACTTTATGGTTAAGCTATCTACCTAGCTTAATTATAAAGCCTATATGCATAAAGGAAAATACTACTTCTTTAGGTAGAATAGGACATGATAGGATATATATTAAAATAGAAATAGATAAAGAACTTCTTGAGACCTTAAAATTGAAGAGACAAGAGTAGGATGACACTCTGAATGAGACTAAAATCTCTACATTCTACTAATGGAAGCCTCTTAAAAATAAGCAAAAGGCCACATAGAGACCTACAAGTAAATTGTTCAACAAAAGAAACTGTAAAGAGCTAATAATTAACACTAACCTAAACAGTAACCAGGAGTTAGAGTAGGAGAATGCTCAGAGGAAAACCAACTTAGAGAAACACAGACACTCAAGTAATATGGACTCAAATTGAAGAAAATGTCCCTAATTCATTGGAGAATTCCTCTAATGGCTCACAAAAAGAGATTGTAGATAAGAAAGATAAGGAGGGAAAAAAGAAGAAAATAAAAGGGAAGGATGATAAGGAGATCACTCATATGAACTACATAACCATAGCTAAAAATATTCATCGGGTTATAAACAATAGTAATAGAGAACTAAGTAGCACTTACATCAATGAGTTTTCATTTGCAAATAAGAAGAAATCAAGAGGAAAAAAGGAAGGGATCAAAGTAACTCAAAGAAATGAACCCAGTGTCCATATTATTTTAGAATGTAAGGGGTATTAACTCCTCTAAAAAAAAGCAAATTTTGACTTTTTGAATTTAAAAAAGACAATGGTAGTTAGACTGCTAGAAATAATATTCAAGAAAAAAAAGTCTTAAAGGAAGCATATGGTTTTCTTGGCAAATATTGGATCACATTATTTAATCACCAGCATCACATCAAAGGAAGAATTATATTAGCTCTCGACCCTAATCTGTTGAGGATTAACGATATCAAGTATTATGATCAATCTATACATCTTATGGTTGAAATTTTGCATAGATTTAGATTATTAAACGTCACCTTTGTTTATTCCTCTAACTATGCTTTCCAAATAGCTGACTAGTGGAAAGATCGTCTAGACATTCATAATAGTATCTCCTTTCCATAGTTAATCACGAAAGATTTCAATGGTATCTTTTACTCTCATAAAGTTAAAAAGGATAATCTAGGGTTAAATCTCTTCAATGATGGATATAGGGATTGTGTCAGCAAAATTGGAGCTATAACTATGAAATCTAATAGGAATCATTTTACCTAAAATAATATTCAGTATGGTAAATGGTATATCAGGAAAAAATTGGACAAAGCCAAGGTGAATTCACTTTAGCTTAGGAAAATTCCAAATAGCAAAGCACATTTTAGTAACAACCTCTCATTTGATCACTCTCCAATTGAGATTCATCTAGGAAATGAGCAAGTAATGACAAAAATTCATTTAATATTTAGCAATTTACCTTAAGGACTTTGATGAAGTAGTGGCTAGGGGAATCCAAACACATTTTGAAGGTTTTAAGGCTTACAAATTCTTGAGGAAACCTCAAGCTATGAAGGAGGAACTGAAGGCACTAAATAGGGAAAGAGCAAATGGCATGGAAAAGATGTGTCAACTTACAAGAAAGCCTTAGCATTAACACCAGAAAAGAGCTATATTGTTATTAGAAATGTGGCTCTATAGTAGCTAGAAAAGGAAGATTTGCAAAGATACACTTAAGCTCTAGATATAAAATCTTCATTAATAAGACAGAGATCGAGGGTGTAATGTTTGAAAGATGTTTATAGAAATTCAAAGTAATTTTAGAATATAATACTAATTAGGAAAAACTCTAACAGAAAAATCTCATCATTAGATGCAAAGGGAATAACTTATTTGGCCAAGGAGGATCTCAAAAAATTCATCTTTAATCACTTCAAAAATACAATAGGCAAGATTGCATCTCAAAATTCCTCTATCTATGAACTCAGAGTGTAACATCCCACCCCCGATAGGAAGGGTAAAATAGTAAATTTGGTATAGGATGAGATGTATTGGATTGACTTAGGACTGTTCATGCATAATAGGATTGGTACACAGTATCATTTGTTCACATGAAAGTACTGTACATGCATACATGACATTCTCGGTTTTTGTGCCTAAGGCAATTTTATTGTGATTAATGTAACTGTTGGGTTTGAAAAATTATTCTGAGTGCGCCATTGAGTGTTTTATATTTTAAGAGATTTTTAGGAATTTTTCTGAAATTTTTCGGAAAAAATTCCTAGATCGGAAAAAAATCATCAAGCGGCGAACCGGCTGATTTTCGGTAGTGAAAATTGCTACCCAATGACACTGTAATTATTTTGGGATTTAAGATTTATTTATTTATTTATTTATTTATTATTTTTTTTAAGTTCTTTTAGTCAATGGTATTAATGGTTTTTTTTTGTCTCTTTCTCTCATTAAAAGACAAGTGTCCCAAACTCATTAATGGTTTTGTTTTAATTCCATTCACCCACGGCTCTTCAACCCCATTTGTACCAAATGAATGATTTCCTTGCTTTTGTGTGGGTTTCCTCCTCCGAAACCTTCTCCTCTTGGTTTCTTCATGGTTGCCTTCATTTCATCTAGTTTAAGTGTTACTCTTCTCCTCCAACTTAAGTGCTTTCTTTTCTTGCACTCAAGCTTAAACCTCCTATCCCTTACCTTGTTGCTGATCGTGTATAGTGTTAAGAAATAGAGGATTGGTGGGTTAGTTGAAGAAGCGAAGAGATTGAAGTTGGAAAAAAAGCTTGATTAGGTAAGATGATGTTTATGTTTATGTTTTACTTATGGTTTTAATGCATGAATTCATAAGAAAATGATTGAAAATAGGTAATGAAATTTATGGATATATATTGACATGAAGGTCTTGATGACCTATTGGCTCAATTTTTGTGTTATTAGGATGCTTATGCATGTGGAATTGGTGTTAGAAGTGATAGTATGTAAGTTGAAGATGAAAGCTGGAAAATGGATTTTTGACCTACTGTACTGTTTTGAGCATAACTCATTGTGTGGTTATGCAAATGAGCCTAGGTTTGTGCCCAATTAAACTTTGGCTTGTTGACTACATTTTTGTGTGAAATAGGTGTTGTCTAATTTTAGTCTTAAGAGGGTGAATTTTAGCATGGAAAGTCACTGGTGATGGCTGGAATGAACAGTAACCGAATCACATAACCTAGAGTTTTGATGATTTTTCTAAATTAATTGAGAAGGAATTAGGGAAAATGGTCTAAATGAAAGTTGAAGCCTATATTGTTAGCTTTCCATTGCCACTGATCTTGTAATTTTTCGATATGTACGTTGGGAGTTATGAAGTGTTAACTATTGACTGATTTTGTACATTGTGGTGAAACTTAGCCTAAGTGTCAGATTTGTGGGCATTCGGATTGGAAACAATTTTAGAAATTTTTTTGAATTGAATTGGCTTGAGTGATCTTATGAAGAGTTGTATAGGAAAAATTGATCTTGAAAATGGTATATAGTATGTTAATTTTGGATAACAGAATTGGGACTTATGAATTTTCAAAGATTGGACTGAAGTTAGGTCATTGACTAGTGGTCAGGTCAGAAACTTGCATGACAGTTTTGAGCTTGTTAATGATGGAATTGGATTCTGAGCCCTTCATGAAAATTGAAATATGAGATCTTATCTTTCCAATGATATAAGGTAGTGATTTTTTTGACTTGTGTACAGGGAGTTATGCTTGATAGAACATTAATGTCCAGATTGGGTGATTTCTGGGGCAGCATCATTGATTGAATTACTTGACCTAGTTAACAATTGAATTTGATTTTGGGTTGTTCATGAAAGTTGTTAATAACATTGGGATATTTCTGAACATATTTATTGTGTAATTTTTGACTAAGGAACTGGAAAGTTACGGATTTTATAAACTGTTGCACTGTTTTGACAAATGTTGCACTGTTTTGAGAGGCATTGTGAGGGCAGTAACTTTGATTGCATTTTTGACACCCTTAAAGGTGAAATTGGCTTTTGTGTCCTTCATGAAACTTGTAGAGCTCTCTTTTCTTTATAAAATAGACATCAAATTTGTCCAATTTGGAGTCCGGAGTAGGGAGTTATGCCCTGTGTAAGTTGGGATGTCGGAGGACGTTGTTTCAGATCTGCTATTGTATAACATAAGTCGACTTGCACCCCATATAAGTCGACTAGTACATACACAGTGGTATAAGTCGACTTGCATCCTCAGACAAGTCGACTAGGATCATATATTTTCCTTCTTTTGTTCATAACTTTTCCGTTCGACATCCGATTGACCTGATTCTTGAGGCATCGGATTCGTGAGACATTGAATTTCATTTCATGGGAAATTGGGAATTTTTGGACGGGAAATTGACGGGTGTCTGGGAAATGGGTATTTCATCACTATTTTATTTAATTGGGGACCTAAAGAGGTCCAAATTGAGCATTAGATTTTTAATTTTTTTAGACGGATTATATGATGGAAAATATTGGATTAAGGCCGGGAATATCATGAACATACATTGTGCACCTTCTAAGTGTTACATGTACATTCTGAAATAGTTTTGATTGAACAATTGATAATGTTTATATACTGTCACTGTTATAGAGTAACACTTGGAGCGTCGGTCCACCGACGTCACTAAGACTTCCAGATTTTGGCTCGGAAGTACAGGTGAGTAACCTAGATGGTTCCTCGATTAGTAAGTGTTTATAATTACGCACTTATAACTCGTGGAGAATAATGGTGGGACCGTAATTGCGATCGCCATCGCCTCGATTCCTGGACGGAGGGTCCGATGAATTGGAAGATCGACATAGAAGTATATCTGCTTGTGATTCGTGAATCGATCGCTTCCTTTGTGTGACATTGTGATACATAATTTGATTGTACTGCTATCGCTTAATCGATTGTGATCACTTGTGATGTCTTGTGATCCACTATGATATACCGTGATCCGCTTGCTACATCGCATCGCATTTCGCCGCCTTCGGGCATCGTTTATCTTGACAGCTAAAGCGGGCATGTGCATTCATACACAGATGCATAAACTGATAAAGGAAAATTGTGAATCGAGTCGCCACTGATATTGAAACGAGCCTAGAGCTCGAAATACTGAAACGAGCCTAGAGCTCGAAGGGAGATAATTCTCTCGAACGCGTCATCGATCACCGAATATCATTTCTGGCGCTCGGTCACAACACTCTAATAAACTGGAAAAGAGTCACATGTGAATTACATACAAATGTGATAACTGATTTACGAAATTGCATGAGTTTTGTAGATTGTTATAAGATAATACTGAAAGTATCATTGACTGAAACTGTGAATTGTTTGCGATATGCATGAATTGGGTGGACCATCGATGATGGTTTCTCACTGAGTTCGCAAAACTCACCCAAAATTTGCATCTATTTTTTAGGTCTTGAAGAATACCCCGGTTGACACGGGAGTATGTCTACTGTAGACAAGTGAAGGATAGAAGTCGGGATCAGTTCGTGTCTGCATTAATGTCGCATAATTGTATTCTAAACTTTCTGTCAAGGATGCTTGTATCTGTAATGAGCCCAATTTAGTTATGGCTCTTTGTACATTAAATGATTGTAACTTATTGCTGAATGATTGTAATAATTGAAAATGTTTACTGCTGAAACTGAAACTGTGTATTTCTGATTGTGGGCTCAGATTATTACTGTCTTTTTCGCGTGAATGAAAAATAAAAACAAAAAATTGTATACTGAGTTTTGACCGAATGATGTAGTACGCCACCCTCGCGGGGCACGGACTCGGATATTGCCAACGATATCGGGTTCGGGTCACGCGGGAGTGGGGTGTTACACAGAGTTTTCATTTATAGGATGACAATGGAGCAGATACGGAGTCTAATAAGGTAGTTTTGCAAAGAGGATGTGGAATTTGCACTTGCGTAAATACTGAAAAGTATTAGAGACAATATAATTTTGTTACAAGAATGACTTAAGGATTATCATAAGAAAAAGGACAACAAAAGCAACATCATGAAAATATATATGCATAAATATTTTGAATCAATTGCATGGAACTTCATCTAAGATGATATGGAAGCTCTTGGATATCTTGGCCCCTTCATCAAGTGGATCTAGATGTGCATCAATACTACATCTTTCAGCATCTTAGTTAATCGAGAAATAACTCGACTTTTCAAGGGAGGGATATAATTAAGACAAGGAAATTCTGTCTCCTCCCGTCTATTTATAATATGTGTTGAGGCTCTATTAAGGCTTTTATATAACCACTACAAGAAAAAGATAGGTTCACGTCGCTGCAAATGTGAAAGCTTGAAACTCTACCACTTATCTTTTGTTTATGATCTCATTTTAATGTGTAGAACAAATGAAAATTCAATATGAATCCTCATAAAAATGATGAAATAATTTGTTAAAATAAGTTGCATTTATTTGTTAGAAAGAAATTCCACCCTAAATGAAACCTTAATAGATATAGTGGCCTAAGCTTGAATTTCCCCTATTTAAATATCTTTTTGTCTCAATAACTACAAGAAGGCTCACTGATAGAGTTGCCAACCTTTGTTTGATGCCATTAAAAAAATAATAGGAAGTTAAAATGACATGCACTTGTCTTATGCTAGGAGATTACAAATTATCTTATCAGTTCTAAATAATCTTTATGTGCACTGAAGTTCTTACCTGAGCCTGCCTTATAACATTATCAAGACAACAAAGAGGTTAACCACGAAATTTTATGGATAAGATACCCCCAACAAATTAATGCAAACAAAGGTTAAATAGAAAGTGTTGGTGTCTATAAAGAAGCAGGTAAATTAGGGATCAATTTTATTAAAGTTGTGAAAAGAATTTGAAATTTTCATATTGACAAAGATTTTATGAGTTAGATTGATTCCTTCAAACTTCATCAATGGAGGAAGCTTATGAAATCTTAAGCATCATGCAAACATGTCTTATATATTACTATAGATTTTAAAAATTAATAGTACCATGAACCAATAGATGAAATACATAATTGGCAATGGAAATGCCACTTCTATTTGGTTTGACAACTAGCACAATCTTGGTCCTTTTGTTCAATCTTCCAAACTTCTACAACTTTAGGTTTAGAATTTTAGTTTATGCTAAAGTTAAGGAAGTGGTAATAAATGGATCATAAAGTTGTCACTTGAGAAAATTCTTGTCTATTATGGTCAATATGCCTACTTACAATCCCAGTCTTATAAAGGAAGACTTAATAATTTGGCCTGCTCACATTTTAGATGTGTTTACAAACAAACCTTCCCTTAACCTACTCGATTACTTCATCTTCAAAGATTGCCTAGAGTTAACTAATATGGGACAAAATTTGTATCCCAAAAGCATCCTTCATATTACGGTTAAGTAATATGGGACAAAATTTGTATCATGAAAGCATCCTTCATATTACGGTCAGTTATGAAGTAAAGACTTCAAACCAAGGATAGACTAAGAGACACTTCAATCATCAATACCTAATGCCTCTATTAATAGGATCAAATGTCCATCAAACTTTTGTTCTTCCAGGGATCTTATTCTTACAGTTGTGTGGGGACAAGTTTTGCACTCGTGTAAGCATATTGCATTGAAGAATACGGGGAAAACATCATGCAATAGGCAAGCAAAGATAGATACAAATCTAAAAGGGATTTAAAACTTTTCAAAATTTCCTTTAGCAACTTTATTTGTGCAATATAGAGGAAAAGCACTTGAGAATCTTCTAACATATGCATCTTAACACAAATGCCCACTTTTAAACCTTAGGAACTACATAATAGGGGTATACTAGTAAAAAGGAAATGGAATCCAGATGAGTGACGAGATGAAAAGTGCTTGGAATCTATAACTAATGAGCTTAGTTCAAGAAGCAATATCCTTAATATAAAGCAAAAGGATATTGATTCCTATAATTCTAGTAGCTAGTCCTTGAGATATCTTCTTGTTTTGGGATTACAAGATTAAGGAATGTAGGTTCTTCATCCCATTGTTTGAACTCGGATGTAACACCTTCTATAATAATGTAATTATCCCTTTACTCTTAAAAAAAAGTTATCTATCGAAAGAGTTTTTCCCTTTTTGCATCAGAGAGCTTAGAGTTCAATTAATAGACAACAATAACATTAACTCAGTGAAAGTCCCACTAATACGTAAGGTTTAGGGAGGTCCAGTAGTATGCAACCTTATCTTTAATTAGTAGAAAGACTATTTTAATAGATCCACAAAAAAGAAAAATGTAAAATATACATATACATATTAAAATAATAAATTATTAATTATTAATAAATAATAATAATAAAATATAAAATATATTAAAAAGCAATCAAATAAATAATACAAGCAATATAGAACAAGATAAAGAATAAAAATAATATTAAGTAAATAAATAAACATACAAATAAGAAAGAAGACAAGTAAATAAATAAATTAAACAAGTTATTACAAGAAAATATTTTGGCTAAGTAAGAAAATGTTTAGGTTACATAACTAAGAAGAAAGTATTACGCATTAAATAGTTAGAATAAATACAAGACATAAGACTCAAGGAAATATTTAAAAGAACTATGAGAAAGAGAAGCACCTTTCTTTACCTATATCCTAATATGTCAAAGTTCTCTATTGATGATCATGTTTTGGGTATGTTTTAGTAGAGTCATGTCATTCTTAATCACCTTCTTTAGTTCTTCTTAAGCTTGCCTTTTTGTCTCATACAATCTTTAAATACAATCTTCTTGCATCTTCTTACTAGAAATTAAGATATCTCCTTTTAATATTTTTGAACCACCTAAACCTTGTTTGCCTGTTCAATTAATGACTTGCAAAATTAATTTCTACATAAAGCACATTCACAATTTGTTGTTTGAATAAAGAGGCCTCAACATTATGTGTTGCAACAATAACAAATTGCAAACATGACGAAGGTTTTAACATTCCACTACTTTTTTCAATTTGCACCCTCTATACTTTCTCAACCATCAAGTTAGTTCTTCTACCAAAAATGTACAGTGTTGTAGGTCTACTTTTCATTAAGGAACGAGAACTGAGAGAAGATAATCCCCTCCTAATTTTAATGTTTAAAATGATTTATAAGAAATAGAATTATATGCATAGTTAATATACACATGTTGGAATTTTGAAGAAAAGAAGAGAAGATGAAAGAGGATGGGATAAGAAAAAGTTTAAACAATAATTAACACTCCCATACTTTTATTATTAAACTTAGTTGCCTTTTATAGATAAAATACAAACAACTAAATAGATTTTTCAGCCACCAAATCTAACTTACAAGATAAGATCAAATATAATCCAAGACTTATTCTAAAATAATATAAGACCTATTCTAAAGGAATTTAAACAACTCTAAAAATTTGAATTTATTTCTAACATTCCCTCTTAATTCAAATTTTTTTGAATGGAGCACTTCTCCCCATTTTCAGAATATTCTGTGAAGCACTTCTCTTCACCTATTGATGCACTTCTCATCAACCTGCAATGTTTATGTGAAGTACTTCTCTTCACCAATTTTTCATTGATGCACTTCTCATCATCTTGTTGATGCCCTTCTCATCAACCTACAATCATTGGAGCACGTCTCTCCAAAAACATCTTGGTGCACTTCTCACCAAAAAATCTAAAAAAAAAGAGTTTCTTCACTGTATGATGCACTTTCTCATCATCTTACCATTGTTGAGCACTTTCTCTCAACTAGTTCTAAAAAGAGTTTCTTCTTTAGTCACTTGTCTTTCCTTTGTGTCAACAATATTCCTCTTCATGACCCGACTTCTTGCAATTTGTATATTGGAGAATATTCCTTTCTTCAACAATAATGGAACCTTTGCTAGATAGGCTTCCTCTGCCTTTTTTTTTCCACTTTCTTGCTTTCTCACTTAATCACTCATAGGTTCTTCAAGAATCTATGTCTCTGATACCATGTTGGAATTTTGAAGAAAAGAAGAAAAGATGAAAGAGGATGGGATAAGAAAAAGTTTAAACAATAATTAACACTCCCATACTTTTATTATTAAACTTAGATGCCTTTTACACTACAAGAAAAGTCACGTTCTCCGACGGAATATTCCGTCGGAGAAAAGGTAGGTTCCGTCGGAGATTATAGTTACCGACGGAATCCGACGAAAGAATAATCCGTCGTAAACATTGCTGTCGTTATTGATTACCGACGGAATATTCCGCCGTAATTTGCCCACGATTAACCGACGGAATATTACCGTTGTTGTAGTTTTCCGATGAAATTTTTTTTGTCTATGACGTCGGTGAAATTAACTAATCCGCAACGGAATATTACCGTCGGTATTAGTTAGAGACGGAAAAAGTGTCGCCAATATTTCGTAGTAAGTTATAAATTTAACGACGGAATTTTGCACGTCGCCAAATTGAGTCCATTTATGTCCCGACGGTATACCTATTCCGTCCCTTAATTGTTACCGACGGAAAAAGTAATTCGTCGGTGAAAGAAAGATCTTACCAATAAGTTGCATGTATTAGTGGACACCCACACATCAACCAAAGACATCAACACAATGAATAATAACAATTGGTTATACATTATGGGACATCCAGCATCAACCAAGACATCAAAAGTTTAAATAATGTCAATTGGAATACAATTGGATAAAAACACATCAAAGTAAACATAAATTGATATTATTGTACCTTAAAATCATGAGTTCGAAAATCTAAAGTTATGGTGATCGTTGGTGGTCCTTCGGAGAGCTTCCTTCGATCGCTCAAGGGTGGTGGCAACTGAGCCATTTGCAACCACTCTTCTCTCATCTTCGCCATCTGCTCTCTCATTTGTATATGCATCTGCTCCCTGATTCGTTGCTCCTACTCCCTCATCCTTTGTTCCTCCCGCTCTCTGAGCTCCCTTATCCGTTGTTCCTCCCGCTCTCTCAGCTCCCTCAACCGTTGTTCCTCCCACTCTGACAGCTCCCTCAACCGTTGTTCCTCCCGCTCAGTCTGCCCCTCTTCCAAATGAACAATCTTGTCCATTAATGCTTGTACTGTAGCTCGGAGCTCGATGACTTCATTGTTGTTCGATGGCCTAGTGGACGCTGCTGTACTGGACATGGAAGATTGGGAATAACACGTGTTCCCATACGAACCTAGTCCAAATATCCTGCCATGGTGATCCCTACCACCCACGGCCTCAAAATACGTCTGAGACACGTCAACAGGCTGTTCCTCTTGGGTCTGCCGCTCTATGGTTTGTTGTAATTGGTCCTATAAGGTATGTGAAGTTAACATTAAGACGACTGACGGGAGGAGTATTGAGAAATTACAAAAAAACAATAACTGGACATACATTCAGCTCTCAACAACGGTTGTTGATGAAGGTTACATCGCCATGCTTCTTTGTGTGAGTGTGCGAAATAATCAAGGGGGTAGGCTTGGCCCAATGACTTCTCCTATAGAGAAGACTAAAATGTTAGATGTGAAGTAGAAATCGTTGAAACCTCGGCGAAGATCGTAAAGTTGTATGATATTCGCCACAAGTTGGACAATGAAAATAAGTCAACACTAAAAATAAGTCAACATAAGTGGCACCAGATAGGTAGACCATTAGCATTATCCATAATACAACGGGCTAACTATCGACAAAATTAGTGTAAAGTGTAGATACTTACAAGTCTGCTCTGCATGCTCTTGGTGAGTTATTGAGCCTCCCGTATGTACGGGAAGACTCTGTTGACCTGGGCCTCCACGTCAGTTGGCCGAGTTACGTCCTGAGATGGACATTGCTGCAGGTGATCCCCAATACGACAACCAATGACTCCATATATCTTCCGAAATAAAGCGGGTCGTGCACTCAAATTGTTTATCGCGTTAATGAAGTCGCGATAACGTATACGAGCCCGCCTCTCCCAGAATTTGTATATGCTCCCATCCAAAGTAGCGTCCCAAAAAATGCTTTCTGATTAAAGAACAAACAAATATATGTTAGTTAATGTCAAACTATAAATATATTTATCATGACACTATATATATATATATATATTAATTATATAACAAAAATAATTATTGTACCTCGAACTCATTAAAGTACAATTGTTTCATTGCTAAAGATATTCTTCCACGATACCCATCGGGTTCAATCCTTTCCTTAAACGTGGAGGTCATCTCGCTGAAACCATTCCGCATTTGCATTTAACCTAAAACAAGAAGTCATTGAATTGTACAAATAGACCAAAAATAGCAAGTCTAGAAACAATGGCGTAATCCTATCATATTACTTATCGTCATTGATGTAAGTGATATACTTTCGCCATCATCTCCCATGTGATCCGTGTTCCGGACATGTCCTCCATCCCCTATTGTGGTATTGGATGATAAATGAGTTGGCGTGGGGATGGTGTGGCATTAGTAGCAGCAGTGATGACTCATCCGCAATCGGAGGATGTGTAGGAGGAGGAGGTGAGTCGCCATGCCCCGTCCCGGCGTGACGATCCACCTTGAGACGGCTGCCCGCCAAACATCCCTCTAAACCTCTACGCGATATCCTCACGTGGTCTCTTTGGTGCCATATTAATGAATGAAATACAAAATTTATCGAATTTCGTATACATATAACAATCTTAAGAGCAATCGCTTAATGAAGTTATTTACCTATACCCAATGTCATTGAAAGTTAACAAACAAGTTAACAACAATATATTAACGCCAACAATTATATAATTACGATCGTGTTTACCGAATGAAACATATACAACAACAAACATCTTTTCAACGTTATCGAATTATGTAATGCATCGCTTAATTATTCCGTTGATTCCATGTGACATGAGAGTCCGTATAAGTAAATGAGTCCCCAATTCGATTTCGAAAGCCCCGCACGCTTCAAAAGAAGCTCGGAAACAATGACGCCTCCCACGGTGTGAAGGCCTTTGGACACTTTCTCTCAATAACGTTTTTATAGCCATACTGTGAGAAATTGTAAATGTTTCACGCTCTTGGTACAGAGGACTAATTGTGCGTATGAACTAGTAGAAGGGGAATAACAACCGATTTGTCATTTCGGTCATATGTCGAGTGTCATGGCGCCGCTTTCATCGCACTTATTTCTTCGCTCGAATAAAGGACGCTTTGAAAGCAACATGAAGTTAAAACCATCAAATTACTATTATGTTATGGGCACCGAACATAAGGAAATAAGATGTCTTGAATATGAACATGCATTTAATAATCATAGCAAACACCTTCAAGTAGAAGATCGGTCATGGATGGCAAACGAATCGGAGTGCTTTCCGCAACGCTATTTCCTGCAATGGTTATTCCCTGGGACGGGACAAATTTTCCACATTCCTCCCAACGGAAAGAATTATTACCGTCGGGAACCATTTGCCACATCGACATCCCTTGAATAAGAATTCCAATGATTAAAAGGAGTAGTGAATTTGGTACAAGAATAGTCTATTACAAAGATATATTAATTGCTATCGAACTTAAATGTAATTGCAATCATCTTCCTCGTCGGAAGTATAAGAATCAAACTCTTCCCTGGTCGATCCATTATTATCGTCGCCGACTCGCAGATGAAATATCCACATAAGCGTTAGAAGGATCGTGCAAAGGTTCCGTAATCGTCACACGTTATTGTATCATGAATAAGCCACATCTTCTTGAACGCTTCATCGCCGCTTTCTCCTCTACGCTTGTATAGATTCAAACACTTCTAGGTTTAACTTTGCACACCGCCAACCAATCCGCCTTTATCACGCCGTAAGCTTGGAAAAGGGACATAACACACTGCCTTGCTTGCATAGCCAAGATGAATGGTTCAAATTGTCTCAACCGCTCACGGAAGTTTATTTCAACGACATTGTATCGGTTATGCACTTTGTTCCAACGCTTGGTGTCGGGTCATACCACCACATTTAAATATCACACATTGCTTAATTGGCAACGCAGGTACTCAACTTCAAGTATTTCAATTATTTTCCCATAATAATCCATCAATTCTTCTTGATTGAAACCCCACTGCTCATACTTGACATGGTATGTCCACGCGACTCTGATGGTATTTATATCCATTCACGAAATACACCGGATAAGAGTTAACAGCTCGCAGAGGTCCCTTCAGAAGATCGATATGAACTTGTTCAGTATTGGATTCTCCGCACTATGTAACGAGAAGTAGCAAAGGAAAGGAACAATGTCATCTAACATGTTAACATGGTGGTTAACAATAGAATAGTTTAAAGTGAGAACTTACATATCGTGTAAACCATCGAGGGAATTGTTTTCCAACTTTGTTATTCATGTCATCATGTGATACTGTGCATTACCTCGTGCAACAATGCCTCAGATAACCCGCATATGACATGACACCAATCAAACGCTCAACACAATAACACCTACAATGGAGCATACCGGTTGGTAACTCATCATGCGAATGGAAGAACCTCCCGACAGCTCAATAAAATGTACTCACGTAAAGCATCAATTTCCTCCCTATTAGCATTCGCCTTGTTGCACGCCCGTATGTCCGTCCCCGGATATGTAAAATTGACAAGTTCCCATCCGCACCACTTGTTCCTCCCCATCGTCGTTACGAGGAACTTGTCTCACCCTTGACGCATACGAGGCTCAAAATAATGTCCACAAAACGCATTTAGCTTCCTCAACTAAATAAACATTACATATGGAGCCCTCAACTCTAGCTTTGTTTTGACATTTTTTTAGATGATGTAAATACCTATAATAAAGCATATGGTTATTACAATGTTCGTATGTACAACATGTACAAATGGGTAACGATATGATAAGACAGAGTTACCTCTCAAATGGATACATCCATCGATATTGGACCGACCGCAAGTTTTGCTTCAGATGGTAAATGCACCGGTAGATGCTCCATGTAGTCAAATAAGCTGGGAGGAAAATCCTTCTAACTTGCACAAAATAATTGGAATTTCATTCTCTAGTTTTCCATTTCATCTAAATTGATTTCGTATGATGTTAAGCTTTTGAAAACAAGCTCAACTCATTAATGGTTCCCATACCTTAGAAGGTAGCAACTCGCGAAAGGCAATTGAATTAGCCTTTGCATAAAAACATGGCAATCATGACTTTTCATCCCAAATAATTTGTACTTTCTCATATCTACACACCTAGACAGTTTGACACATAACCATCAGAAACTTGAGTCCTTTCAACCATTCACACAAACGCCCTTTTGTTGCTTGTCCAAAGTGTAACATGCTTTCGGATATTTACCGCATTTAACATCTTTATGTAACTCATGTCTTCTACAGAGGTTCCAAATCAGCTCTAGATTTCGTGATTGTCTTTTGTCTTCCTTCAATGTTCATAATCGTATTGAACAAGTTGTCAAACATGTTTTTCTCAATATGCATCACGTCCAGATTATGTCGCACCATATTTGTTTTCCAATATGGTAAATCCTAAAATATGCTTCGCTTTCGCCAACCAAAGTTTTGATCGATGCTTCATTGACTTCATCGCCTTCAAATTCGCCATTACTTTAAGCAACCCCAATGCCTCAATCTCTTGCGCAAGATCTCAACACCACATTTGGGAGGTGGAGCTGGTTGTTTGACTATCTTATTTTTCATGAACATATATTTATTGCGCTTAAACGGATGATCGAGGAAGGAATTTCCGTGATTGTCAAACCAACTAATTTTGCCAACGGATGGAAGATAAAACGATCCAATCATTGCAGAATGAGGGCAAGCCAACTTTCCACCGCTCCAACTAAATAACATGGCCAAAGCCGGAAGTCACTTATCGTCCACATTAAAGCTGCTCTCATGACAAAATTATGTTTCAAAGATACATCATATGTTTGCACACCGCTTCCCAAAGATGCTTGCAATTTAATATCGGTTTGTAAGTAAACATCTATTTTTGCTTGGGATTTGTTGGTCCCGCACAATAACCGAAGAAACATGTACGCCTCTTTCATACACATCCACGAAGGCAAATTATAAGGAGTAATTATCACCGCCAAGATGAATATTTCGCCGGATTGACCAAACAGCTTGAA
The DNA here is from genome assembly GCA_029891385.1 of Erythroxylum novogranatense. Classification (NCBI taxonomy): domain Eukaryota; kingdom Viridiplantae; phylum Streptophyta; class Magnoliopsida; order Malpighiales; family Erythroxylaceae; genus Erythroxylum; species Erythroxylum novogranatense. The sequence continues at coordinate 57,568,717 of CM057231.1, forward strand.
TCCATCACGACAATCCCAACCGCATTCCGACTTTCAACCGCAAAGGTCAATGGGTGTCATTGAAATGCTTCCATGCCAAGTGCATCCGATGGATGACGACACTCCATCTTCCCGATCGTGCCAAGATGCCATCTCATGTGACATGCAGGTCACATCGATGCATAAAGTCTCTGCGATCTCCTGAGTAAGCGGAAGTAATACATCCGCCTACGGAACTAATTTCGTTTCATCAGCAGCTTTCGTGGCTTAAATCTCGATTGACCACAAAATTTGCACTCATCTAAGTTCACATCATCTCCCAATACAACATACATCCCAACCGACAAAGAATCAATTTTTTCACCGCAACCCAAGGCTCAATCGCTTTCTTCATATTGTAAAGCCGCATCAACCATCAATGATCAGCAGGTAGTGATTCAAGATACCACCCGTAATGTTATCAAAGCAACGATCCGATATGTGTCCTTCACTCTTAACGCTCAAAATTCGCGCAATTGAAGACAATTGCGCCATTTTTGACAACCGCCACAATTTCTCGCCACTGGAGTAAGTCAAAAATTTCCGTGCTTCAGATTTGGTTCTTCTTCAACATTTATCGATTTGTCTCAAAGGTGCAACCGACCCCATCAAAGACCATTTGCCTGACGCGCTTTCCGCTCCATGACCTCCCTTCCAACCTCCCCTTCATACTCATTTACGCTGATGACATTTGTGCATCATTCCCTCGAGGTGCTACAAATTAACGGTTCGCCATGTCGTGTCCACTCAAAATAATTAGCGCAAACCCTTTTCAGAGTAAATGCAACTTAACTTCATCAAGAGTCGAAACATTTGTGCTTGCACTTGCTACATGGACATCCGATCTTTTGTCCATCCATATATGCATGTCGAGAGCATGCATAACGAATAAAACCACAACTCCATGCACGAATTCAGATTAATGAAGCTCGCAGGGTTAATCGCCTATACATCCAAGATCTATCCCGCCAAATTTCATAGTCAAGTGATCATTAATTTCAATATGTCAATCAATTGTCAAGATAATTCATGTATGACACATATAACAACGTATGTCAAGATTAAGTAAATCACACGTTAATATATTGAGTAATAATATGATCAAGATACACAAGAAGGGGTTGAATTGCGATAAACTTTTCGTTAATCCCTTCAATAACAATTGCTTGTTCTTTCGTAAAACTTATCTCAAATCAATTTCGACTAGTTTGAAAACCATTGATAATAATGAGAACTACGATTTAAGTAAAGTAAGAGTTAGAGAGAAACACAACAATTTATCCTAGTTCACCCCAAACCGTGGCTACGCCCAATCCTCGATATCCTTATGAGATTTCACTATCTCCTAACTGCTTACAAGTATTCTTTGAACTGAGCCTCTTCAGTCTCTTAACAACAAGTATTCTTTACTCTTAGCCTCTTCAGCTACCAGTAACACTTTTCAAAATGAAAACTAGTAAAGAGCTTTTACAAAAGAGTTGCTTTAATAATGTACACTCAAAAATAGTTCACAATTTTTCTCGAGATAGTCGATGTTTGAATACTCGAGTTTCATTCACTTTGTTCAAAAGTCGCTTTTACTTCAATCTCAACTCTTATTTATAATCAGCTTCTTCAACTGCTTTCTTGAATATCTCGCTTTGAATCTTTAAAGAAACGGTTATTTAGTTTAACTCAGAATCGCTTGAATCGATGTTTCTTTCTTCGTCGATTTTGTATCGCTCGCTTTTCTCTTATTAAAGCTTCCGTTCCGATTTTGTATCGTCGATATTCTTTCGCTCTGCTTTTCCTTCCTTTTCTTCCTTCGCTTTTCTTCCTTCGCTTTTCTTCCTTCGCTTTTCTTCCGCTCATTATTCTTCCTTCGCTTTTCCTTCACTTTTTCTTCCTTCGCTTTTTCTTCCTTCGCTTTTCTTCCGCTGCTTTTCTTCCTTCGCTTTTCTTCCTTCGCTTTTCTTCCTTCGCTTTTCTTCCGCCTCGCTTTTTTCTTCTTATGCATCCATCTACTTTTCATTTGTATATTTCTCTTTGTTTATCATCAAAATTATTTAATACGTGAAGTCCGGTTTGACTTAACATTCTCCCCTTTTGATGATAACAAATACTGTGAATTAGAGAAATATTAAAAGTATCAATTATACGTAAGAATTGAGATAAAAAATAACTTCGCTTATCCTTCCAAATGATTTCTTCCTTCTCCTTCTCCCTATTTGTTATTGATCAAAAAATTATTTCCTAATCGCTTCACCAACTTTTTCAGCATCTTCTTAATCTTCTTCATATCCTTATCAAGTTTCGAACATGCTTCTTTAAAGTCGATGATTCATCTGCGCAATGAGGATTCTGTCGCAACAACTTGCTTTTCAACGATAGCCACCGTTGTCAGATAAGCTTCCTTGTTAAAGACATTTGTTTCAATGATTTGTAGGAGAGGTGGAGGAACAAATACAGCTTGTTCATAAATATCAAGATCATAGGAATCATGTATACGTTGATAAGTGCTTCCAAACCATGGCATAGCTTCTTCAATTGAGGTGATCTCCCACAGAGGTCGATTTCGCAGAATGTTCTCTAAAATAGTATAACAACATTCTAAGTTGCCAATCGTAATGTAACAATATCGACCCTTTCTCGATAGTCCTCCCTGTGGATCCTCTCACGTAGCCTTAGTTAGGCTTGGTCCTCGGATCTTGATATATGCAGATAGAATTTCCACTCCTTTTCTCTTCACATGCTTCATCAATCAATTTTATCGCCTCTTCAATTTGATCGTAAGTCATGTCATCCACAACTCGCTCGTCAACTTTTAGCTTCAATTTTCTCATACTTCTCATACTTGAGTTCAACAAAATTTGGTGGTCAAGATCGGTACCACCTTGATTATCGTCTCGCTCAAGATAGGATAAAAGTGAGACGATCTCCAAATGGCTCGTGGATATGGTTCTCTTCCAACTATCTTCGCTGATCATAGAAATTTTGTAACCCCTATCCAACAGATGTAAAATGCCATTATCATATTCAACTGATTTGAAGAAGGCTTTCACATATCTCTTTGGTTTGTCTCGATGATGACAGACTTGGTCTTCTTCTCCTCTATTACAACCAATCTGTGTTCCCAACTTTCTCTTTGAACAGCTTAAATACTTGGATGGAACATTAGTCATCACACTCACAACTTTTGAGTAGCCTTCTTACCCATAATACGAGTAGCAACTTGTTTGTGGACAAGTGTAGACTGAAAAGTAGTAGAACTACTTCTTCAAAATTGGATTATTAAGAACTTTGTGAGAATCCTTAATATTACCCGTAATAGCTTCATAATCGCTTCAAGAGCGCCTTCCATATTAACTTCAAAGAAGATCAACATCACTAACAACACTTGCAGCAGACTTTTCAGTGGTCAACAACAGCTCTTCTTGCCTTGCCTTCTTAGACTTTGTCTCGTTGTTGGACTTTCTTCTTTCTCGCACTCATTTTCTTTAACCTCGTGACCTCTTGATTGTGCTTTCTTCTTTTCAGTTCTTCTTCTTCCTTTTCCTCCATTTTCTTGAGACCGAAGTTTCAATCTTTCTCAAGGATTGATGATAGTGATTTTGTAGTTTTGATCTCGCTGCTCATAATGCTTTGATTTGCTTGAATCTCCGGATGGACCGGCTTCTTTCGTCACATGCTTCGCTCAGGTGACCTTCTTGATTATAGCCTTGTGCTACTAATCTTGCCTTGTCATGCGACTTACTTTTCCTGATTCGCCTAGCTTATTCTTGAATATCCATCTAGTACCAATAATGGATTTCTTTTCGTGTTTAGGAACCAAGGACCGACTTTATTCCTTCCGAATTGATTCAACTCCTCTTGCATAGCTAATATCCATGCTTCATCTTTTAGTAGCTTCATCAATCTTCTTAGGTTCTACTTCGTATATAAATGCCATGTTGGCTTCTCTTCCTAACTTGGACCTTGTTCTTACACCTTCCGAGGTTTCTCCAATAATTGACTCTTTAGGATGAAAGCTTTTGTATCTCCAATCTTTCTTTAACTCAAAATTTTAGAAATGTCTGCTTTTTCATCACGAGGTGTTTCGATGAAGGTACTTCCTCAGACCGCCAAGGCAAAGGCATCAGAATAAAGATCATCTTCCGATTCCTCTTCCTTATCGGGTTGAGAGCTATCATCGAACTTAACATGAATAGTTTCTTCAATGTCTTTGAGGTGAGGTCAAGATTCTAAATGCCTTTGAAGTGAGAGAATAGCCTAGAAAATTCCTGAAAATGTCTTTGCATCAAATTTGTCCAGAGCTTCCTTTGGTTCGAATAGTGCACTTGCAAATTAAAGGATGGAAATAAGAAATGTTTGGTCTCCTTCCATTTCACAACTCATAGGAGTTTTCTTCAAAGATTGGTCGCAAAGAACACTCTATTCTCAATGTAGTATGCCGTCTTGATCGATGCTTCGCCCTGTAAGTATTTAGGAAGATTCATCTCAAGCACAAAGATTGTTCTTACCATCTCTTGAATCGCCCTATTCTTCCTCTCAACAACTCCATTCTCATGAGTCCTTAAGGTAGAAGTTATGGAAAATTCTATTTTCTTCAGAATACTCTAAACTTCTCATTTTCAATTCTCCACCATGATCACTCCTCACGCTGGCTATAGATATTCCTTTTCATTTTGTAACCTCATGGAAAGGTTTCTAAAGCACTTGAAAGACTCATCTTTATGTGATAGAAAAGTATCCAACAAAACCTTGTAAAATCATCAACAATCACAAGTCCATACTTCTTTCCACCAAGACTTATTGTTTTGTTGGACCAAATAAGTCCATATGTAACAACTCAAGTGGTCTAGATGACGTTATTTAAATGTTTTGAAGAGAAAGGGTTTTAACTTGTTTCCTTTTCTCGACAACTTTCACAAAAGAAATCTTTGTCAAAACGAATTTGTGGCAAACCTTTACCAAATCATGTTTCAAAAGTTTTGAAATATGTTTAAAACCGACATGACCTAGTTTTTATGCCGATCGTCTTTCATCTTCAGAGATAAAAACATGAAATATTTTGAGACCGAAAATCGCCTAAATCAATTTTGTAAAGATTGTTTCGTCTTTTGGCTGAAAAGAAGATGGAACCGTAGAAAATCCCGGTGTTCATCACATGAACACAAAGTCAGAATTTAAAATTTTAAGTCCCGGACATTCCCAAAGCCGTGATCCAAGTGTATGTACAAACAATCAAACCATAACGACTAAAGGAGACCGCCTCTAACAGATCCACGCAGAGGTTTGAAAACCTAACCGACAAACTCTTTGACCCGGAATAGCTAGACTAAAGAAAAGAGTGCTAGCTCTACCTTAGCCTTGGAGAGCAAGTGAAGATGATCAATTGAAGCCTTGGAGAAGTAGAAACCAACTTGAGAGGAAGAGAGGAAGAAGATGAAAACAATTTTCAAAGGCTTAACTCTAAGCAATTCGATTCTTCTTCCTTCAACCACCGCAAGCCTCTTCTCTTTATCTCTTATATGTATTTTAACTCATTAAAACACATATGAAAGCTTGGTGGAGAGGCTATCCACGCTGGTGGGTTAAAATACATTGAAATGTTAAATAATCATTAAGTTTGACTTTTCAAACCATTTAACTTCTCCATTTTCATGATTCCACCGAAAATCCATATATATATATATATATATAATTAATTAATTAATTAATTCTTAATTAATTAATTAACTAATTAATTAATATATATTTGTCAAGAGGTCCAACAAATCGGGGTCGGTCCTACTCGCCTGTCAGCTCTGCCGTAAAAATCACGGAGACCCTTTTTAGCAATGTCAATGTCGCGATCTCATCGGGATTCATTTAATCCTATTGCTCTCCAGACATCGAATCTCGTCCAAACTATTTTACAGATTCTCCGAAGTCACTCTACGCGCAGACCCATTAGTTTCTTTACATGTTGGCCACTTAGATTAACACTTAATCGAGCAAGTCATGAGCGGTATCTAGAACACATCATGACCTCCAATTGACCGGAAAGTAATTGGTTTGACTAATTAAACCATATCACTAACCCTTCTATAGACAATTACCGTGCAATTAGTCCTTTCACCATGCTATACCCCACTTGGTTTGAGTATGGGCAATGTGTCAACTCTTACTAGACCGACGATCAAATCTAGTCCAAGTGTAATCGGCTTCGCCCTAGACTCATTACTTTATATGTCCATTAAGACCTCTTCATGACATATGTATGTTCCCACCGAGACTTCAAAGTAATGATCCCGATAAGAGGCTACGGGTATCTCTTCTCGCTATCATGTATGGTGAATCCTTTATTGGCTACTCAATTACCTTCAATACCTCAAGTTGTACCCAATCACCACCCTATGAGCGAATTCTCCGAAAAGACAACAAGGAATGAAGTCAGTATGTAATCAAGACTAAGATATCCTCGAGTACCTCAAGTCTAAGGATACTTGCACCATTGCTATGATGAGATTATCAACGACATTTGTATAGAACATCCATGTGATGATCTCATAACAGTCATCCAATGTACTTACTACCACTAGTAAGCATCCACATGTCAAATCTAAATATCTCAATATTTACAGCTTTACGAGATCCACCGCTTGATCTAATCAAGGAGTTTGACATGTCTAGTCTATCCGGATTAACGATGTCCGCCTCGCTAATCCTATGACTAAGGATAATTTAGATACTTGACATAATTGCACATGATAGGAATCTCAGTAGTATGATCGCATCATAATTTCCTTCATGCTATGTCATGTATCGTGACTTCATTAATTTGATTAAAGATCACCGTCAATTCATAATAAAATGAACATCAAATAAATGAAATATGCCTTGCTTTATTTATTCATAAAGTCTCGCATACGACTATGAACAAAATGCGCTAAAGGATTGCCTTTAGGCACTACTCTAACAATCTCCCACTGACCTAAAGCCAATCGCCTTGGTATCTAATACCATAAGCGAGTACATGAGAATCAAAATTCTTCCGTGGTAATGGCTTTGTCAACGGATCAACAATATTCTCGCTCTGTGAGAATTCTCTATCGTGACATCACCCCGAGCAATGATCTCCGAATCAAATGGTATCGGCGAGTACGGTTTGACCGCTGATGAGACCTTGGCCCTTTGCTCAAGAATAGCCCCAGTGTTGTCACAATACAACCAGTATGGGTCCATCACACCTAGGAACCACACCAAGTTCGAAATGAACTTCTCGATCCAAATCGCTTCTTTCTTTGCGTCGACGATGCGGCAATGTACTCGCCTCGGTCGTTGAATCAAGAGTCGCCTCCTGCTTTGGAACTCTTCCAACCGATCGCTCCGCCATTTAGTGTGAAAACATAACCTGATTGGGACTTGAGTCGCCCTTATCGATTGAAAACTAGCATCCAGATGCTCGCTCATTTGAGACTTCCATCTCCATATATCAAGAAAACATCCTTAGTTCTTCGTAAGTACTTTAGATATTCTCGACACCACCCAAAGGACCCTCACCAGATCCGATTGGTATCCGCCAGAATACTTAGAGCATATGATACATCGGGTCTCGCATATAGCATTACAGATATAATAGATCCTACCGCAGACGATACGGATCATATTCATACGCATCCTCTCGCCCCGTGTCCGAGGACACATAGACTTCGAGAGTGTTATCCCATGAACAATGGGAAGAAACCTCTCTTGGATTGCTCCATGCTAAACCTCTTTAGCACCTTGTCTATGACGTTGACCGTGAAAGACCAAGCAACCTCTTCGATCTATCTCTATAAATCTTTATCCCAAGGATATAAGTTGCTTCTCCAAGGTCTTTCATGGCAAATTGTTTGGACAACCAAATTTTACTGATTGCAAAGATTGAGACATCGCTTCCTAGCAACAATATGTCATCTACATATAACACAAGGAATACGATCGCAGCCCATTAACCTTCTTATACACACAATGTTCATCCGGATTTTGTGAAAACCAAACTCTTTGATTGTCTCATCAAACGGATATTCCAACTCCTAGATGGTTGCTTCAATCCATAAATGGATTTCAAGCTTGCATACTTTTTCGCCATCGGAAATGAAGCCCTCGTGTTGTGTCATATACACATCCTCATTGATTTCCATTCAGAAAGTCGTCTTCACATCCATTTGCTATATCTCATAATCATAATGAGCGGCAATGGCTAGGAGTATCCTAATGGATTTAAGCATTGCTCATCGGATCAAGGTCTCGCCATAGTCAATTCCTTGTCTTTGACGAAAACCTTTAGCCACAAGCCTTGCTTTATAGGTAATCACATTACCATCCATGTCGGTTTTCTTCTTGAAACCCATTTGCACCCTATAGGTTTTATCCTTCGGTGCATCAACCAAAGTCCATACTTGGTTTTCATACATGGAATCCATTTCGATTTCATGGCACGGTTATTTTTCGCACTCAACTCTTCGTAACCTCATCATAGGTGGTAGGCTCATCATCCTCTATGAGCAATACGTCATTCTGTTCACTCACGAAATCCATATCTCTAGAACAGAGCGTATCCTACTTGACCTACGTAATTTCACGTGTGAAGTAGAAGGTCGAATGCTACCTCATCTCGTATGAGTTACAGCCAGTGTTCAAGCAGCTGATTCAAGGCTCGTCTCGAAAGCATCTTGAACTTCTTCAAGCTCAATTTTGCTCCCACCGCCCTCTTTTAAAAGAAACTCTTTCTAAAAAAGATAGCATGCCTCAAACAAACACCTTTGTTCCTCAAAGAAAGTAGAATTGATATCCCTTGTTTCGCTAGGATATCCTATTTAACAAACACTTGTCGATTTTGCTTCGCTTATCTCGATCGCGTCCGCTTACATAAGGTGACAACCCCATACTTTCAAATGAGAAACATAAGGTTTCTTGTTAGTCCACATCTCATATGGAGTAACATCAATCGACTTTGATGGAACTCGCTTAACAAGTAAACAAATGCCTTAAGGGCATACCCCAAAAGGATTTTGGCAATTGTGCAAAGCCCATCATAGATCGAACCATGTCCAACAAGGTTCGATTTCTCCTTTCTGTCACACCATTATGCTGTGGTGTGTAAGGAGGAGTCCACTGAGATAAAATCTCATTATCTCTGAGATAATCCAAAAACTCTTGGTCTAAGTATTCACCACCACGATCGGATCGTAATGTTTTAATACTTTTCCCAAGTTAGTTTTCTACTTCATTTCTGAATTGTTTGAACTTTTCAAACGCTTGATTTGTATCTCATCGACATGTGTACCCATATCGAGAATAATCATCGATAAAGGTAATGAAGTAATGGCAACCACTTCGCATGGATGGACATCGACCACATACATCCGAATGTATTAGATCTAATAATCCAAATATTGCTCACCCTTTCCCTTAAAGGTAACTTCGTCATTTTGCCTAACAAACAAGATTCACACGTGTCATATGATTCATAATCAAATGACCCTAAACTTCCATTCTTATGGAGCTTAGCGACGCGGCTCTCATTTATATGGCCAAGCGATAATGCCATAAGTAAGTTGATTTTAAATTATCTCTTTATGTCTTTTAGCGCCATTGACATTCATAACCGGATGTGACATATCTAATATGTAAATACCATTGCATAATGTACCAGACATAAAGCATTCCATTCGAGCTAATAGAACAAACCATTGTTACCAAAAGACAAATGGAAACCAAATTTATTTAAACAAGAAATGATAATATGTTCTTTGTTAACACGGCACAAAATAACAATCATCCAAGTTAAGTACAAGCCCACTGGGAGTGTTAAAACATAAGTCCCTACTACTAATGCAAAGAACTCTTGCTCCATTCCCAACACGCAGTCCATTTCTCCCATTTCTCCCTTTATGAGTCGCCATCGTCCCTCGAGGCCTCGTGATATCATTACATATGTGTGAGCCACAACCGTATCTAATACCCATATGTTATGATCGTAACAAGATTAACCTCAATGACAAACATACCGAAGAAGTCGAGGCATTTGATGCCTTCTTCGCTTCAGCCTTCTTCCAGATAAACTTTGTGAAGTTACGCTCCAATGACCGCCTTACCGCAATGGAAGTGTACCTTTTGGTGCCTCTTCTCTTCTTCTTGCTTTCACGCACTTCCTTTCGCTTCGAGCCTTTTTCTTCTTCTGCTTCCTTTCTTGGAACCAGAGGAAGAAGAATCCACCAATAAGAACGCCTTGCTATCTTGCTCGACAAATTGTTTCATTGCCTTGAGCGGATTGATCACCGGAATTGTAGTGGATATTTGGTTCATTCGATAGTTCAACACAAACCGTGAGTAACTATCCGACAAACCAACAAGAATTAAGTCTATACTTAACTCGTAATCCATCACAAAACCTAAGACGACCAACCTCTCAATATAGCCATTCATCTTCAATGCATATTGCATCGCAGATGAACCAGAGTCATCTTCGCAGAAGAGCAACCTCGAGGTCTCGAACCGCTCGGACCGTGCTTGCTCATCAAACAACTCTCTAAGATGAAACACTATCGCGTGAGCATCCATAGACTCGTCGCTTCGCACTCAGTGACATCGATGCAAGCATAATGCAGTGGCTATGTCACCGCTTTTAGATGTTATTTATATGCCTTCCGATCATCATCGAAGCTCCTTCAGAAGTGGATCCGAAGCGGAAAATCAAGGATATATCCTAGATCCTCGATCCGAGAACAATTCTCGACACGCAACCAATCAAGAAAATTTGGTCCAGCTTAATTTGTTCGAGTCCATTAGAGCCAAGATTCACAATCGGTCGACATCTTCAACCAACCTAAACGTAGAGATAAAGAAAGTTAGAATAGAATTAAATGTATGACCATAAGGACTTAAATGACATACATATGGCTCCCACTAGTTTCAACAGTAATCCATAACCCCATCATGAATCCAAGAAACAAATGGCACATCGACCTAGTGGGTCGATATCCCACATTACTAAGAATGACCTTGGGTTTGCCCAACAAGCCACCTTAGGTCAATCGGTAGGTATCGGACATACCAATTGCATCTCAAATGCAACTATCGCCCAGCTATCAACAATGATGTATGCACATACATTGGGTTATCAACACTGATGCGTGTACATCCGATGTACACTACCCAATTCGCCTCATCCCCCACGCTGATCTTGAAGTTTGCCCAACAAATCAACGCTTCTAGGAAAACCGACCCATTAATCCTAAAATCTCATTTTCATGGTTCAACATATCCAGATAGGCGAGCTTGAGTTTGCCCAACAACTCAACCCTATAAGAACTCGTTCTTACCATATTAATGGAAGGCGTTAGTTTCATATTTAAATTGAGGATTTAGGTCTCATCTTTCTAATCTCATCCAAGGATCATAGTCACCATGACTATATGGTCCGATTTAGGCATTGCATCAATCACATTGAATTTATACCAAACCACCCATCATCCCACTCGCAAGTTTCAATGATTAGCACTTATGCCACGACTAGTGTTGTCATTGCTTATTCCAATGATCGCCCGTGTTCCAATCACCGGTAACAAGACAAGATATAAGTCCCAAATGACTAGCCTCGCGTTACCGATCGTGACAAGGAATTGCTCTTAAATCGCTAATTCTCAATCCGCTAGCCCAATTCACAATACCAATATACCAAGTATATTATCCTTTATATTGATGTGCTAATGAATCATATTCATTGAAACGTGAATGCCTTATAGTCAAACTATATAGGAAAAACTTGAAACCGATTAATCCACCATTAATCACTAGATTTCCACATAATTCAAGGACACCAAATAATCATACTAAATAGCTCTAGATAGTCTATACATTATCAAGATTACTCCGCACTTGTCACAAAAATTGCGACGGCCAAAATAAGCAAGATAATGGAATAAGCTAATAAGACGCCACAAAGGACCTATTCGACATCCAAAATTATTGGAAACCCAATTTCAAGAATCTCATTTTGGGATGCATTCCACATCAATATAACACATTTTTAATCACTATAAAATGATTCATGGCATTGGAGCAGAAAATAACACAAGCAATCATTTCAAACAAAACAGCCCCAACATGTTTCTCAAAACTGCCAAGCTCTGCCTTTTGCTCAAAATGATCATTGAAACAATTTCAATAAATACTGAGAAAATTACAGAGGTGAAAACATGTTCCCAACATGCTCCATGAATTTTCCAGGATTTATTTCCCACAAAACTCATTGAACCTCAGCAATCTAGTCGAACCAGAATCTGTGTTCTCCAACACAGACATTCCCATCAGCACACAAGAAATTCGGAAATAAATGGTAAATCACCTTGAAAACATTTTTCCATCCACAGAGACATTCAAAACATCTTAGGGACATGTCGGTGAAAACCAATCCGAAAAACAATTTTCTAGAATTTATTCTCGAATTTACAAGCATACCTGTTTCAGAAACGCTCAACAAGACAGCATCCGAAACTTAGGGAATTAAATTAGCAAAACCATATCAATCGACATCGATAATTTTTTTCCTTTATAGACACATTCAGCAACATCTTATGAGCAAGTCTATGGCAGAAAATTTCGAAAACCCTAAGTCTATACTGATTTCGAAATTCACAGAAGCAGCATGCTACAGCTCAATTCACAATGAAATTCCGACCTAGTTATCATTTCGATTGAATATACAACACAAGCTGCCTGATACCACTGTAGGAAAATCCCGGTGTTCATCACATGAACACAGTGTGGAATTTAAAATTTTAAGTCCCGGACATTCCCGAAAGCCAGGATCCAAGTGTATGTACAAACAATCAAACCATAACGACCAAAGGAGACCGTCTCTAACGGTATCCACGCAGAGGTCGGAAAACCTAACCGGGACAAACTCTTTTGACCCGAGAATAGCTAGACTAAAGAAAAGAGTGCTAGCTCTTACCTTAGCCTTGGAGAGCAAGTGAAGATGATCAATTGAAGCCTTGGAGAAGTAGAAACTAACTTGAGAGGAAGAGAGGAAGAAGTTGAAAAACAATTTTTCAAAGGCTTAACTCTTAAGCAATTCGATTCTTCTCCTTCAACCACCGTGCAAGCCTCTTCTCTTTAACTTCTTATATGTATTTTAACTCATTAAAACACATATAAAAGCTTGGTGGAGAGGCTATCCACGTTGGTGGGTTAAAATACATTGAAATGTTAAATAATCATTAAGTTTGACTTTTCAAACCATTTAACTTCTCCATTTTCATGGTTCCACGAAAATCCATATATATATATATATATAAGAATTAATTAATTAATATATATATATATATTTGCTGAAGAGGTCCAATCAAATTGGGTCGGTCCCACGGCCTATCAGACCCGCCCGTAAAAATCGCGGAGACCCTTTTCAAAGAATATCAATGTCGCGATCTCATCGGGACATATCCCAATCTCATCGGGATCCATTTAATCCTATTGCTCTCCAGATATCGGATCTCTGTCCAAAACTATTTTATGATTCTCCGAGTCACTCTTATGCGTGTGACCCATTAGGTTCCGGTTATGTTGGCCACTTAGATTAACACTTAACTGAGCAAGTCATGAGCGGTATCTAGCAACACATCACGACCCCCAATTGACCGGAAAGTAATTCGTTTGACTAATGAAACCATATCACGAACCCTTCCATAGACAATTACCGTGCAATTAGTCCTTTCACCATGCTATACCCCACTTGGTTTGAGTATGGGCAATGTGTCAACTCTTACTAGATGATCGATCAAATCTAGTCCAGTGTAATCGGCCTCGTCCTAGGACTCATTACTTTATATGTCCATGAAGACCCTCTTCATGACATATGTATGCTCCGGCGCCGAGACTTCAAAGTAATGATCCCGATAAGAGGTCATGGGTATCTCTTCCGCTATCACGTAGTGGTGAATCCTTTATTGGCTACTCAATTACCTTCAATACCTCAAGTCGCACCCAATCACCACCCTATGAGCGACCTCCGAAAGACAACAAGGAATGAAGTCAAAGTACGTAATCAAGATTCCAAGATATCCTCGAGTACCTCAAGTCTAAGGATACTTGCACCATTCTATGATGAGATTATCAATGACATTTGTATAGAACATCCATGTGATGATCTCATAGCAGTCATCCAATGTACTTACTACCACTAGTAAGCATCCACATGTCAAATCTAAATATCTCAATATTTACGCTTTACGAGATTCACCGCTTGATCTAATCAAGGAGTTTGACATGTCTAATCTATCCGGATTAACGATGTCCAGCCTCGTTAATCCTATGACTAGGATAATTTAGATATCTTGACATAATTGCACATGATAGGAATCTCAGTAGTATGATCGCATCATAATTTCCTTCATGCTATGTCATGTATCGTGGACTTCATTAATTTGATTAAAGATCACCGTCAATTCATAATAAAATGAACATCAAATAAATGAAATATGTCTTGCTTTATTTATTCATAAAGTCCGTACATGACTATGAACAAAATGCGCTAAAGGGATTGCCTTTAGGCACTACTCTAACAGAACCATCTTTGTTTCGACTTCACAAAATTTTTGATTGAAAGTAACTTCAAAACCGTAATCACATAATTGACTAATACTTATCAAGTTATGCTTTAAACCATCAACTAGTAGTACGTTGTTAATGCATGCATAGAATTCTTACCAATCTTACCAAACCCGATTATCTTTCCCTGCCGGTTGTCTCCAAAAGTTACCGATCCTCCTTTCTTGTATCAAGATCTAGGAACATAGACTTGTTTCCGTCATTACGTGACGCGAGCATCCATCATCCAAATACCAATGGTGCTTCTTTGGTTCTTCCAACGAAGGATTTCAGAGGAGATATTATCTTATTTTTAGGTACCCAGATTCTCTTGGGTCCTTTAGGTTAGTATGATGTAATGAATGATAATAAGGTGTAGAATGAAAACGTTGATGACCTTTCCGAAAACTCGATTGATATATTTTCTTATCTTTTGAGCAATTGATTTTACGTAATTCAGGGCTTATTTTTAGTAAACCTTAATCCAGCTTTATCCCCGGATGTCTCAGTATTTTCCTATCATTTCATTCATCTTTTTGTACTATCTCAGAATTTAGCTAGATCAATTGAGAGATTATTAATTCTCGCTTCAATTGATTAATCTCTTGGATCTATCTACAACTTTGTTGTTATTCAATTCCTCAACTTGCTTTCTCAAACTTATATTCGCACTCTCTATCTCATGAGTATGTTTGAGGTTTTCTACATATTTCTTCTTCAACAACTTGTCTGTTTCGAATAGCATGAGAATCCTCTAACAATTCGAGTATGCATCTTGTATATCATTATAGCTAGAAGTTACCTCCTCATCACTTTCTTCTTCACTACGGACATATGTTAGCATGTTCGACGCTTACGAACTTGTATCTCGATTCGATGAGTCCAGATCTTCCCACGTTGCCATCATGCTTTTCTTGTTATCCCTACTCCTTTTGGGTTGTCTTTTCAACATTGGACACTTTCGGACTTGTAATGTCCCGACTTCTTGCATTCATAACATGTAACGGATGCTTTATCGACTTTTTCATCGTCTTTGCACTGTCCTTCTAAATGTTGAATTTCCTTTGGACTTCTTTTTCCACATTCTTCTTCTTCTTGAAATGAAAGATAGCTCATCGCCTTCATCACTTGATTCAGATTCGACTTCATGAATCATCATCCTTTGCTTCTTCAATCTTTAAAGCCTTTGATGTGTTCCTCTTTGTTTTCTTCTTCGGATTTTGTGATTCTTTGACTTGCTTTGGCGCTATGGACTTCTCTTTCTTGGGCTTATCTTACGCATCAAGCTCTACTTGTATCTTCAACGATCCAAGCAATTCATCAAGCTTGAAGACGCTTAAGTCTTTGGCTTCTTGTCAATTAGCTTACTTTGGGTCTCCATCTTTTGGCGACTCTCAAAATCTTTCGAACATGGTCTTGCTTGTTATCGTTCTTCCAAGAGCTTTTAGTTCATTAACAATTGTTTGGAATCTTCCAAACATTTGATCAATGGTCTCTTCTTCTTTCATCTTGAATAACTCGATCGATGCACCAAAATACTTATCTTGGACTCCTTGACTTGATTTGTTCCTTCATGTGCAATTGATAATGTATCCCACATTTCTTTGGCAAGATCACATCCATGAACTTTGTCATACTCGTTCGCTTCAATGCACAACTCAAGAAAATTTTTCTTTGAGTTTAGTTGAAATCTTGCTTTACGCTCACCATCCATCTTTCTCGTGGAATTGGATTTTATCATCATCTTCGTGTGTATGGTCCATTCTCGATGATGTCCCAAAGGTCAATGTGAGTAGACTCGATAAACAATCTCATCCGATCCTTCCAATAGTGGTAGTCTTCACCATCAATCTTTGGAGGTCCGTGACCGAGGCTCCTTCTAATAATATCGTGTGTGATTCCACCATTTTCTTTAGTTCACACTTTATTAAAGTGATTCTTGAACACCTTGCTCGATACCAATCAAGTAAATCACACGTTAATATATTGAGTAATAATATGATCAAGATACACAAGAAGGTGAGGTTGAATTGTGATAAACTTTTCGTTAATCCTTCAATAACAATTGCTTGTTCTTTCGTAAAACTTATCTCAAATCAATTCTTGACTAGTTTGAAAACCATTGATAATAATGAGAACTACGATTTAAGTAAAGTAAGAGTTAGAGAGAAAACACAGAATTTATCCCGGTTCACCCTAAACCGTGGGCTACGTCCGATCCTCGATATCCTTCGAGATTTCACTATCTCCGAACTGCTTACAAGTATTCTTGAACTGAGCCTCTTCTGGTCTCTTAACAACAAGTATTCTTTACTCTTAGCCTCTTCAGCTACCAGTAACACTTTTCAAAATGAAAAACTAGTAAAGAGCTTTTTACAAAGAGTTGCTCTTAACAATGTACACTCGAAAAATAGTTCACAATTTTTCTCGGATAGTCGATGTTTGAATACTCGAGTTTCATTCACTTTGCTCAAAAGTCGTTTTACTTCAATCTCGACTCTTATTTATAATCGGTTCTTCAACTGTTTCTTGAATATCTCGCTTGAATCTTTAAAGAAACGGTTATTCAGCTTTAACTCAGAATCGCTCTTGAATCGATGTTTCTTTCTTCTGTCGATTCTTGTATCGCCCGCTTTTCTTCGTAAAGCTTCCGCCGATTTTTGTATTGTCGATATTCTTTCGCCTGCTTTTCCTTCCTTTTCTTCCTTCGCTTTTCTTCCTTCGCTTTTTCTTCCTTTGCTTTTTCTTCCGCTGTTATTCTTCCTTCCGCTTTTCCTTCGCTTTTCTTCCTTCGCTTTTCTTCCTTCGCTTTTTCTTCCTTCCTTTTCTTCCTTCGTTTTTCTTCCTTCTGTTTTTCTTCCGTCTGTTTTTTCTTCTTATGCATCCATCTACTTTTCATTTGTATATTTCTCTTTGTTTATCATCAAAATTATTTAATACGTGAAGTCTGGTTTGACTTAACAAGTATCATTAACTAATTGTTATACGAGGATCATGCTGACAATTCGGCAACATTAACATTAATAATACTTATCAAGAATTAAACATTAATAATATCAAAGCAATTCACAACCATACAAAATTTTCTTATAACGTCAAATAATATAAACAAATATATGCGTAAAGTTACCACAATTTAAGTAAAAGTATAGTTGTCATTCCAATACCTGCGTAGGCTTATCTTAACGTTCCTCCAAAGTATAAATCTGGGGACAATCAGTTCCTACAACAAACAAATTAACATTGTGTCTTATCATATCGAGGCGTCGTAGCATTTATCATGCAATGATTGAACACCAAATTTATTGAAATGACTAATATAAGATTGTAAAAATGTTTGTTATATATGGAATTACTTTACTTTTTTTTTTGGTCTACTTGGTTTGATGTGCGTTTGACAAGCTTAGACATTGTCTTATGATTGCGTGGAAAGGCAATTAGCTTCGACAGATTTATGACTCAGCCTAAACTTTTCTTCGTGGATATATATATTATTGAAACAAATAATTAGAAGCTGTTTATGATATTTGTTTTGTTTGTTTTATGGTTTGACTTAAAGCCCCAAATTTAACTATTTTTCATTCACAGAAGGTAGATGTTCCTAATTTTCTAGTGATATGCATATCATCAGAGAAACCAAACCTCAATATCTCGGCTAGTTTAACAAAACCAAACCTCAAAGCTAATCAAGTACCAATTGTCTTTTCTTGTGCTACTTCTTTTTTTTTTGATAATTCAGAAAAATCAAATAAATAATCAAAATATATACAAGAAAATTAACAAATCAAATCAATAACAATCAAACCAATCTCAAACGAAACAAATCCATGTTCAAAACCCAAAAAATTTTCGATGTTACCTTCGGATGAGTTCAACGTCGCCGGAGAGAGGGAGGGAGCAGCCAACGTCGCCGGAGAGAGGGAGCACCCTACGTCGCGCGGTCGCCAGAGAAGACGGAAGGAGAACGAAGGTTGGTTGCCGAAGAAAATCAGAGAGAAAGAGGAGAGGAGAGTCGGGGAAGAAGAGAAGGAAAACGGTTGCGCAGAGATTTAATTTAATTTTGCCGACGGAATTAATCCGTCGCTATAATTAAAATATACCGTCGATAACTTAAATCTAGAAATCTAATATACCGACGGCTTATTTCTGTCAGTGAAATAAATCTGGAAACCTATTATACCGACGACTTATTGCCGTCGGTGACATAAATCTGGAAAATTAATATACCGACGGCTTATTTCCGTCGGTGAAAATTCTCCCCCGACAAATTTTGCCGACCCCATATCAATTATGTCCCTATTTACAGACGGAATAATTTTCAACGGCATATTTCCGTCGCAGAATTGATTTCCCTTCATCATTGGCAACGGATTTTAGTGACCGTCGACATTGTTCGTTTCTTAATATAGCGACGGATGTCGTATCATCGGTGAATCATTTCTACCGACAAGTTCACCGATCGAATATTTTATTCCGTCCCTATTTACAGACGGAATTATTTCCATCGACACTTGTCCGTCGCTAAAATGCCCCGCGAAATTTTCCCTCCAACTTTGGCAACGGATTTCTGGACCGTCGGTAATCATCTCATTTTCACCGACGGATGAGTGTTTCCGTCGCAATTAACAGACGCTATATCGACCGTCGGTATATTTCCGTTGCTATACCAAGATTTTCTTGGAGTGTTATAGATACAATACAAACAACTAAATAGATTTTTCAGCCACTAAATCTAACTTACAAGATAAGATCAAATATAATCCAAGACTTATTCTAAAATAATATAAGACCTATTCTAAAGGAATTTAAACAACTCTAAAAATTTGAATTTATTTCTAACATATCACACATGTTATTTTAAGGAAATTATTGATATATTGTTATATTTTACCTAACTTACCTTAATTTGATACTATAATTAATTTTATTTAATACGTAGGGTAATTTTAAGCAATATTACTTTTGGAAGTAATTTTAACAACAATCAAGTAGGTTTGCATATTAAAATAAGATGATGAAGTATTTTGGCTAAATAAAACGTTAGATACAGGCGTTTTGTAGATTGTATTCTTGTTTGTGCGTAGTAAGTTAGCGAGAACATCAAATACAATCTCACACATAGGTGTGTGCAAGCTCATGTTGGTACCTGAAACTAAGGTTCAAGGGATTGATCTCAAACACGGGCGTGTCAGAGCTGGTGTTACTTGTTGACGAAGAAATGAACATGATTTTGAGCACAAGCGTGTAAAACCCATATTCATTATGACACTAAAATTCCAGCGAAGAACACAGCTTCTTATTCATCGAACTTTTGAGAAAACTTGCCTTAGGTTATAATTTTGTTTTTTTTAATTTCTGTTTATTGATTCACGAATAATGTATTAACGTCTAGATAAGTAAACACTTACTATCTCTTTAGTTAAATAAGAAAGAGTTTTATGCTTGAGAAATATTTTTATTATGTGTAACACTAATTTAATAACAATTTGGAATCATATGAGTTTCAGGAAAACATGTTTGTAAATTAATCATGAGCTACTCGGACTAAACATGTTTTTTTTTTCCTCTTATGAAAGTTTAAATGTAACCATATACAAATCAATTTGATGATAAGTGATTGTAACTCAAATTAAACCAAGAAATTTATAGAATCTTTTGGAGTAACTTAATCATTAATACAAAGATGTTATTAGAGGAACTTTTGCCTAGACATTTTATTGATAATAGAATACAAATTAGTATTAGGACAATTTGTACCCGAGAACTAATTTTGTAACAAAATCAGTTCCAAAGGCATTAAAAGAAAATTCTAGATGGTTTCAAACAAACATTGCAAAACCACCCAGGAAATAATTAGTAGTGTACCTTATATGCTTCTGTAACTCTTGAGTATTAAGGAGAATTATTTTTGGGTATAACTAGGTGGAATAGTGGTGACGCAGATAGAGGAACAATGCTGTTGAAGCAGCCATAGCATAGGGTAACACAGTCCACATTCCCTGTATGACTTAACAAATTAAATACCACTTCTAATTAATAAGAAGTAGATGAAAACATTACCACAACTGTTGCAACAGTGGCAAGAGCAAAGACAGGGCGCTCCCTCAACAGAAATCCAACCCCCAGCTGAGTTCAGAAACAAAGACGGTTGTATCAGTTATCCAACTATCAAGTTTGTAGGGACTTTTTATCAGTATTAGGACCAAATGAAATAAAAAGCCAGCATTGGAGAAGTTATTTGCGGTATGTGTGTCTAGGACAGCGACATGCAAAAAAAGGGTCAAGGAGACTGCTTGCCACTTCTTTTTATCAATAACCTAAACATAGCATGCATGGGAATGTTTTTCTCTGGGAAAACATAAGAAATTTTGCAGTACATGTGTTTTTCACCATTTCTGGTTCTTAGAGTGAATGACTTCTGCTGTTTTTGTGGTCAAATCATTTAGAAACAGATTAAGACATGCATGCACACTATGTAAAGGTGGAAGCTCAGCAAGATATGTACAATCACCTGAAGTGGAAGAGTGATCAAGCCACCACAACAAACTCCAGCAAAGAAACACTCTGGAGATATACCCTGCATTAAGAATACATGTCAAAATGACCAAGAAATCCGAGGAAGCAGCCAGTAAACTGATGAGCCTACTACTCCTGCACTACGATTTGTTTATCAGAGGAGGAAGAAAGCTCATGGTCTCCCTAGAGCTGGGCCCAACAAAGAGGCATGAAGGGAATCCGAGTTATGAATAAGAAAAGCTGTTTGTATGGCTGTTTTGGGCAAGTTTGTTACTGGTCGTTATGGCCAAGTTTGTTACTGGTTGTTATGGCTAGCTTGGCATATTAGTTGCGATTGGTTACAGAAAATTATAGTATATAGATTACAGAGAATGTATGAGAAGGCAGAGAGGATTTTTTGTAAAACAATGATGACATTGATGAGTATGGCAGACTCATGAATTCTGCTGGTGTCAGCTTATACAAATATTCATAATACATTCTATCCTTCTCTGTTCTTCATCTCCACTAATTCTTCCTTCTTCTGCTCTGTTATTATTACATTGTTTTCGGCTCTTATCATAAACTTGCGTCTCCCAAATTTCATTTGGTAAAGATAAAGTGGAGATAATCATGAACAATATCATCAATCACATGAGAAAAGTTAATGAGAACTGCACGAGTGAAACTTGCATCTGTTCATAATTGAGAATCACTAGCCACATAAAATGAGACAAATCAATTTTCAAATTTTCAAAATTAGTATATAATAATAATCACTAACCAGTGTCCCTGCTAGAAAAGCTGTGGGATTTCTCGCCCCAAGAGAAAACCGCTCCACTGCAAGATCAATGGAAAATAACTGTCAGATGTAGAGGAACCGGGTAAACTTAAGGGGAAAAAGGGAAAGTCCAGAAAACTAGAAAGTTAAGATCAGAAAATAACATGTTAAAATTTAAGATCAAACACATTACTCAAGGACACACTTCTTGAACTAGAGCAATAACAGTTTAAATGGGCAGGTAGAGCGATGTAAGGTTGAGGAATTTTAAGAAATATTAATGTGGCAGAACCAATGTACAGTAACTCCTGTTTGGAGTAGTTGAATCATTAGATATCAAAACTTCAAAAACTAAACACCCTAATCATGTATGTTGAGCACATAGGTGGCAGTGTGTAGACCATTCAGTGAATGTTCTGACATATATCTGCACATGCCATGATCTACAGTTAACTACCTACACCAACTATTGGTATTATTTGGTTTAGTAATTCTTGTCATATTACTTAATCTCAATTACATTTAAATCAGTGAATAAGGATGTTTTCCAACTGACTACATATGCAAAATAGTTTACAACCCACCAATGCCTATGAGATTCCCATGCTTCTGCACAGCTTGAGTAATGCTTACAACCTTCTCTTCACCAATGCCTAACTGTACAAGTGATGATTTTACTTGATCAATATTAGGAAAACAATTTTTCAAACCTTCCTAAATGCAAAATATAGGCAAACTGAACAACGTCAAACTTGGCATAGTAGTAATTGACTGTCTCATGTATGTCCATATATGCTTGTTTGTATTGTGTGCATTTACCAAGATGAGAAAGAACAAACCTTTGAACAAACATCTTGAGATGCCCCACTTTGCCTGAAAAGTTTCCCCAGGTAGAAAGGTATCATGTCACTGATACATACTCCCCTGTTTTCAGGAATTATAAATATGAGAATTCAAAATTAAAAGCAGTAGAGATATAGGTAGGAACAAGGAATAACCATTCTTCACTTACCTTAGAACACTTGTTTTAGCTGTTAATACATATTAGAAACAAAGAAATATTCACTTAAAACAAAAGCTTTGCGGAACTGACAGAAGGTAATCATCACAAATTTAAGGCTTCTGCTGCCCATGGTTTCCTGAGATTTCATAAATTTAAGTTCAAAATTATAATTTTCTCTATATAGATGTAAATAGAGGGAGACTGCTGAAATAACAGCTGTTTTTTTTTAGAGTAAATTATCTAACAGAGAACTTGTAGCACCAAAGAAAAAAAAATGCTTAGCCACTAACCAATATATCCACAACACAGTGGAGATAACGTGTGCACCATTTCTGGTGAAAGATTCAAGAAAAGATGACCATGTCCCATCCAATGACAGCTTACGTGATAGAGATATACCAACCTAATCATAATAAAATCAAACAGTGAATGCTTGAGACACAGACAAACTTAAAACTGTTCATACACAGCAGTAACATATAACCAAATGGGTAAGCAAATGCTTGAGATAGCAAAACCGGAGTACCAGTAGAGAGGACAGACCCAGACATTGAGAGCCTCCTCACTGATGAAGAGCCCACAACCAGCAGCCATAAGCAACCAAAAGTAAATCCATCTGAAACACGTGATGGAAAGAACAGCTAAATTAAAATATTATATCATCAAATAAAATGAGCAAAGAACGACTATCTAGTGCAAAAATTATGTGGAAGCATTTGTACACCAAAGCAGGTTGAGGGAATTGACTGAACTCGAAGTGAGTGACGTTTTTGTTCAAAGAGATTGGAGTCACAATTTATGTGATCAGCAGTCATGAAGCTAGAAACGAAGCAACAGATCTAATAGAGGCATACCCTGGAGCATATTCAGGAAGCATGATCCTGTATCCAAAGGCCTTAAAACTAAAACCCACAGGGGCTGTGGACATAAGTGAAGATTGTGAACCTTCAGCCAGACATTGAACTCCAAAGGATGATCCACTGCTGGGCCATTTGAGACTGGCAGATGTGATTGTAAGAATTGCAGCTACCCCGACAGCCCCTGCTAATAGGAGGAGAAATGGACTCCCCAAAGAACTAGCTCTATCTTTAAGATTTCCTATGGTTTCATCAGCAGAATCATGTCGGCTATCCAAATTATCTTTTGCTGCTTCATTATTTTCAGCACCTTCTCGGCGAATGCTCCTTATCCTGCATACAGTACATGGGATAGCTTCAATATTCATAACTTACAGGGAACAAAAAAGGGTTCCGCAAGTGCTGGTACAGAAATGAATAAGATGGCATGTTGATAACGGTCAAATTCTCTTTTACACCTGGAGTTTGGATATGCTGGATGCTATCTATCAATAAGGATAGAAAGGATGGTGCCAACGAAGGTGGACATCAAGTGAAGAAAAACTTGCGTTAGACAAGATTGAGAGCCATTCACATTTTTCTTTATTGAATTTAAAATTTGTATCTATAAAATTTATCTAAGACTAAGAAAACCCAACACTGGCAATAGGAAATGTGGCACAAAAGGCTAAACATTAAAAATAAATATGGAATATTTTGTAACTATTGCAAAATAATTAATTTAGAACTCGTTTGACCAAAACACTGCATCTAGTCTCGTTGTGTAAGGAACTTTTTGAATCCTACAACTATAACACATTCTCCAGCTATTGTACAAACTTGTATAGTGCACGATACGCCTATGGCTGATACCTGCACTTATATATCATCAAACCGATAAAAGAGCAAAAGCAAGCCGTCGAAGCTCACCTGAAAATGGATGGTCTGAGGAGTTCTGGAAACACCCGGAGACTGAAGAAAGGGACATTGAGATGGGCCGTGTGCTTCAATGGGGGTGAATGGAGGGAGATGGGAACTGGGGGTGGGTGCAGTAAGGATGTCCCATGAGACAAAATCGACGTTAAAGCCATATTATCTCCGAAACCCTGGGCTGTTTTGTCTGCTATGGATTTAGTGGAGTGGTGTCTGTTTTATACGCAGCAGAAGATGAGGTGTCCACACCCCAACCGCGCCTGCGTGTGGTTGTTTAACAACAACACCTTGGAAGAAAATATTAATCCCATTTTGAATAACAAATTAATTAGTTCATCACAAAAATTACCGAGAGAGCGGGTCAAGGCAGATTACGTATAGGCTATTAATTTTTTTTTTTTTTACTTACAAAGTATTTTAGAAGGGTTTCAACTTATGAAATGATGCTTTTAAGTCAGTCACTCTTAGATTAATCCCCGCTCGTATCGGATCAACCCGTAAGAAATAAAATGTTGGCCAAATAAATTTTTTCATTTTAAAAACTCAAACTCGAAACTTCTAATTAAAAAATAAGAGTGCTGAACTACTTACAAGAACTCATTTGATCAGGCTCTAGTTTTTGTGTTTGGTGTCGCGCAATCCCCTAAATTCTAAGTAGAGAGTCCAACTCCAACTACAAAAGAGAATTCCGAAAAGAAAAGACGAATCACTCCCAAAGCCCAAAATGAATTCATTCTCACCAATTGGAGTCTTCGGAAAGAAATCGCTTGTTTCACTTAACTTTTTTAATTCATCCATATATGTGGAAGTGGATGATATGAAATAAAATAGGATAAGAATGTAACAAGTGATGTATTCCTTTTGTTGACCTCGTTTTCAAATTTAATATGATCGTGATGTTATTCATACGTTGAGATTTACAGGTTTCTATTTTCTTGTAGGTAAACTTGCCGATGTGGCTTTGTAATTTGAACGTATGAATAAGTGATATTTTTATATAATCTATCAACACTCCTATGCTGATTCTAGTCAATAGAATACATAAACATATAGAATTTAATTGAGGGCGACTTCCAATTAAATCACACTCACACTCTGTTTATAAAATAATATTCTTTTATTTACCCTCTAAATTATAAAATAATAAAATTTTCATTCTAATTATGTTACAAGTAGGACATTTTCTTCAAAGTGTTTGGACGAAGTTGGAGTCACATTTGCCGTGGCATAAGGGTTGAATCAACCACTTTCCTCGACACTCTTTGCATTGATGCCTATTAAATGGGCAGGCAAGTAACTTACTTCCCACCTTTTTATGCCCAAGTGGATTTAAATTAAATATCGACGATATTCGGTGTAAATTATTCACTTTACTGGTTTGTTGGGAAAATTAACTCACTCTGGCAGATATTTGATCACGTGAAGCCTATAAAGTATAAACCAAACTGCATTGATGTGAATTGAAAAGAAGTTTTCTAAATGACCGGAGTAGAAAAAAAAAAAGAATCTTTTGATAATTGTTAGCAACAGCTAACATAATCATTAGGGGTTAGGAGAGCCCGACAGGCATTTCTATCAAATTATTTTAGTTAAATTTTATCAAGTTATTAATTTTATCAAATATTAAATTACAAAATATTTACATCTTTTATTTAAACCACTTAATATTTTATTTGAATAAAATTATAAGTTATTAAATAAAAGGGTAACATCACTAACTTCTTAATGTTTTAAGTAATGTTTTAGGTATAATGAGCTCAATATTAACAAAATTTGTGTTAAAAGTCCCTAGGTCAGGTTTAGATTGAAGGATGCTGTATAGATTTGCATATCATTAATGATAAAATACATTTTAAAATTAAAATCTTGAGATGTATTTATCAAGATGATTAATTAGGAATTTTAATTCAATTAATTTGTATGAAAAGTCATTAAGCTAATAGTTATAGTTAACAATTTCAATTCAATTAATTATGAATTTTAAATTTACTTAAATAATTTATTAATTATTATATGATAGAATTGATAAAACCAAATTTATTAACTGAGAAAATTTTGTTGTATATGAATGATTATCTAAATCATTTTACAAAAATGATACAATTTACAAAATTAAGATAAAATCATGTTGGATAGACTGGAGAAGGAAGACTAAGAGAGCATGTAACGTGGACTCTCTAAACCTTTTGTATTGGGCTATACTTGGAGATATTATCAGATATCTTGATACATATATACATGGTTATATATGAGTTCAAAGATATATTTAAGTCCTTTGAGTAAATCTTGGAGATTTTTGACATATAAGATTTTAAGTGTATAAAATCAAGTCCATTAGATGAATATGATCATGGTAGTTGAATTAAATTTGTTTTAATGCCTTAGAGGTGATTAGATATGATTTATAGACTTATGAGACACTTAGAAAACTTAATGGAAAAAGTTGATGTACATAAGGGCTTATTTGCAAATTGTTAAAAGTTAAAGCACTTAAATGTAATTATTCAATTCTTGGTGGACCAATATGCAATTTTATAAAGTTAAGGGGGCTTAGTTATTATTCCCAAAAGTTCGAGGACCAAAATAAAAATAAAAGTTTTGGAGATTGTTAAATTTTGGGCTTAATTGCAATTTAGGAAAAGTTTGGAGGGCAACATGGTAATTTCACATAACGTAAGGGTAAAGGATAATTTCACCATATTTTGGTCAAAAAAGAGTCAATATTCTATACCCTCTTCATACATAGTTGTGTATCCCATTACTAAAGACTTAAACATGTTTTAATTAAAAGAAAGGAGAAGAAAGGAGAAGAGAGGAGGAGAAGACCAATTTTTGGCTACTACTAAACCCTACCCCTTTGTTTTGATTCTCCAACCTAAAACAAGATGTTCTCAGCTAATTTGGGGTCAAGGAACTCAAACTATTATTATATTTGAGAAATTCTCAAAGGATTTGAAGATATCATCAAAGGAAGATTTAGGTAAATTTTGTCTCACCTCTCTCTACATTAGGATTTTGAGTTTGGTGTTAAGATATATTGTTCTCCATGCTTGAGTATGTATGAAACATGGTTTAGATGAATGAAATGTGTCATTGAGAGGGTTCTTTAAGCCGAAATCAAAATGTTCCCTTTTGGTGAAAGTTTGCGAATTTTTAAATATCTTTTGAAATTGATGGTCTAAATGAATTTTATGGTATTAATTTTACATTTATAATGTAAACTAATGATGAAAAATGAAGAAGAAGTATGTTGGAAAGGCTTGGACGAAATGATGCAAGAAGGAGTGGATGAATGTGATGAGTTGTGTAATTATGATGACTATGGCTTAAATGAAGGGATTTGGGTTAAATGGAGTGGTGAAATGTGTTGTTGATTGGAAGTATTTGTTATATAACAAGATAGGAGCATGAATTACCATGATAAAGCCTTGAAAATATGACTTGAAAGTCATGTACATTAGGCGTTTGATAAAATGTCTAAGTGAACTTGACTTAAGATTTAAGGAATTGTAATGATATACATTGGAAAGTAACATTCATGTTTACTTAGAGTAAACTTGAATTGTTGCTTAGATTGATAAATAAAGGCCTAATATGCTTGGATAAAAATGTGTTTAATTATGTTTTGAAATGAGTAAGTATTGGATTAAATGCATTAAATGCCTTAGAAAATGCAAAAGAAAAGCTAATGTGAATAGTAAGGAAGTAACCATGTGAGAAGCTGAACAGTCGAATCCTATAGCTTATAGAGAGCGGTATTGTATTTTATACACTTATGTGATGGTCTATAAATACCAAATTTTTGTTTAAGTAGTAATTTCATTGTATGTCTTTTTGTGTATAAAGGCTCGGGAGCTATGAATCAAGGAGCTCGTATCGAGGATTATTGAAGTTAAGAGTGTGTATACCTTCTTTTGAGGTGAGTTGAGAAAACCATATTTCTCAAAAAGGATTAGAACATCCTAAGACAAGGATGATGACTTGTATGTGAATTTTGAACCTAAACAATTGTGGTAGAATTGAATTTCAATTGTGTTAAGTCAAAATGACTTTTATGATTAATTTTGATGAAAACCAAATAATGATGAAGGAAGACAGAAATGAGACGGAAGAAATGAGACCCAAAGAAAAAAATGAAACGGAAGGAAATGAGATGGAAGACAGAAATGAGACGGAAGAAATGAGACACAAAGATAAAAATGAGACAGAAGAAATGAGACGAAAGACAGAAATGAGACAGAAGAAATGAGACACAAAGACAGAAATGAGACGGAAGGAAATGAGACGGAAGAAATGAGATGCAAAGACAGAAATGAGAAGGAAGGAAATGAGACAAAAAAAATGAGACAGAAGACAGAAATGAGACGAAAGAAAAATGAGACACAAAGTAGAAACCAAAAGTGAGACGGAAGCAGATGAAAATAAGACGGAAGCAAAATAAGACCATAAAAATAAGACGAAACGAAGTCAAAAATGAGACGAAAGAATCGAAGACAAAAAACCAAATCAATTTGAGTTAGTTACAAAGCTCAACTGAATAACCGTTTATTCAAAGATCAAGAAAGAAGCAGTTATCAAGAAGTAGTTATTAAGAAGTAGTTAAAGACGAAGATTATAAATACGATTCGAAGTCGAAGACTGAAAAAGTTAGTGAATTTCAAAAGCTAAATGTTGTATTTGTGCAAAACACGAGAGTTATATTTTTTGTAACAAAGCTTGCAATATCTTTCTGTAAGAAGAAGAAAAGCTAAGAGCCTGAAGAGCCTAAGTGAGAAAAAGAATACTTGTTGTAAGAGACCTGAAGAGGCTCGGTGAAAAGAATACTTGTACTTTTGTGAAGTATAGTAAAATCTCAGAAGGGATTTTGAGGACTGGACGTAGCCCACGATTTGGGATGAACCAGTATAAAATTGTTGTGTCGATCCTCACTCTCAACACTTAACTCTTGTTTCTATTGTTGATACAAATACTTCATAATATTGTTTATCAATCGTTTTGAGAAAGTAAATTTTTAAAGAGGGGATTGTACTAAAAATTTGAATACACAATTCAAACCCCCTTCTTGTGCATCTTGTATATCGTATACTAATGTGTGATTCACTTTAATTGGTATCAGAGCTCGGTGTCTAAGAAGCACTGTAACAAAGTATGGATAAAGATCCATGGCAGAGTCATGCATATATATAACTGAAGGTGCCTCTGTAACTAGACCTTCGGCGTTCAATGGAGAAGACTATCATTACTGAAAAGACAAAATGCGGCTCTTCATTGAATCTACACATATCAATCTTTGGGAGATAATAGAAAATGAACCATATACACCGATAGATGAAGAAGGAAATGTCATTCCATGAATCAAATGGTCTGCAAAACAAAAAGCAAGATTCCAGCTAAATTCGAAGGCCAAGTTCTTCTTAAGTTGTGCCTTAAACAGAAGTGAGTACGATAAAGTTTACGGATGTGACACTGCGTAGGAGATGTGGGATATGCTATCCATCGCACATAAAGGCACAAATCAAGTAAAGGAGTCCAAGATAAGCATTCTTGTACACCATTATGAATTGTTTAAAATGAAGGACGAAGAGTCTATCAATCAGATGTTTGGAAGATTTCAAACTATCATCAATGGACTTAAAGAACTCGGTAGAACTACGACAATCAAGATCATGTTAGAAAGATCCTAAGAAGTTTACCGCAGAGATAGAGACCAAAAGTTACAATCATACAAGAAGCCAAGGATTTGAGCGTATTGAAGCTTGATGAATTACTTGGATCTCTGAAGATACATGAAGTTGAACTTGATGCAGAAGATAAGCCCAGATGGGATAAATCCATAGCATTGAAGGCTAGATAGAAGAATCAGAAGAATCAAAGGAAGAGGAGCTCATCGTCGAAAGCGCTGAAGATTGAGGAAGTCAAGGATGACGATTCCAATAATTCAGATCATGCTTTAAACGAAGAAGATGATGAACTATCCTTTATCTTGAGGAAGATCAGATGCATGTGGAAGAAAAAGGCTAAAGGAAATAAAGAATCCTACTTCAAGAAGAATAGCAAAGATGAAGGGAAGAACGAGAAAACATCCATCACATGCTATGAATGCAATAAATCGGGACATTACAAGTTTGAGTGTCCATTGTTAAAAAGAAAGCCAAAGAAGAATAGAGAAGGCAAGAAAATCATGATGACAACCTGGGAAGATCTAGATTCTTCTGAATCAGATATAGACTTAGAGGCATCGGTGCAAGCAAATATTTACCTGGTAGTCGAAGAAGAAAGTGATGAGGAGGTAACCTCAAAATTTAATAAATTACAAGATGAATACTCAGAACTATTAGAAGATTCTCATGCAATTCTAAATTAGTATAAATTGTTTAAGAAAAAGTACGCAAAAACTTGAAAAACACGCAATCATTAGAGGAAGAAAATGTCTGCTTAAAGAAACAAGTAAACGAGATGAAGAAAAAGGTTGTGATAGATAGATTTGAAGAGATCAATCAGTTGAAACAGAAAGTAAATAGTCTTTCAGCTGATCTATCAACATTTCCGGAGAGTACGAGAAAAATGAATGATATGATAGGGATATATAGACACCCTAGTGATAAAACTAGATTAGGGTTTGATAAAAACTATCCTCAACATAAAAATAATTATGTTCCCTTTAGGAAGAAATTTCATCAACCTAATCATTATCATAAATGACATCATTTGCATCATCATACTATGAATTGTGCATGAATTAACCCTAAAGGAACCAAGAAAATCTGGGTACCTAAGAGACAGATAATACCACTTGCAGATACCCTTCCTTGGTAAAAGCAGCCAACACCATTGGTACTTGGACAGTGGATGCTCGCGACACATGACGGGACAAAGGTCTATATTCCTAGATCATCAGTATAAAAAGGGAGGATCGGCAACTTTTGAAAACAACCAGCAGGGCAAGATAATTGGAATCGGTAAAATCAGTAAAGATTCCTTTGCATGCATTGACAATGTGCTACTAGTTGATGGTTTAAAACACAATTTCATTAGTGTTAATCAATTACGTGATTCTAGTTTTGAAGTGTCTTTCAATCAAAATTCTTGTGAAGTCAAAAACAAGGATGGGTCTATATTCTTTTCTGTCAAAAGACAAAACAATCTTTACAAAATCAATTTAGAAGATTTTCAAAATCAAAATATTTCCTGTTTTATATCAATTGATCAAAAAAAATTGATCTAGCATAAAAAGCTAGGTCATATCAGTTTTAAACACATTTCCAAGTTGATTAAACATGATTTGATAAGAGGTTTTCCAAAAATAAGTTTTAATAAGGATTTCTTTTGTGAAAGTTGTCAAAAAGGAAAACAGGTTAAAACAACGTTTTCTTTTTAAAATGTTGTAACTTTTTCTAGACCTCTAGAGTTGTTACATATGGATTTATTTGGTCCAACTAGAACATTGAGTCTTGGTGGAAAAAGGTATGGTCTTGTTATTATTAATGATTTCACTAGATTTTGTTGGATATTGTTTTTATCACATAAAGATGAGTCTTTTAAGTGTTTTAAGATGCTATCCAAAAAGTTACAGAATGAAAAGGAAATTTCTATAGCTAGTATTAGAAGTGATCATGGTGGTGAATTTGAAATTGAGAAGTTTAGAATGTTTTGTGAAGTGAATGAAAATTTTCAAAATTTCTCTACCCCTAGCACCCCACAACAAAATGGAGTTGTTAAAAGGAAGAATAGGATAATTCAGGAAATGGCAAGGACTATACTGTTTGAGATGGATCTTCCTAAGTACTTCTGGGCAGAAGCTGTGAATATAGCATGCTATATTCAAAATAGAATACTTCTGTGTCCTTTGTTGAAGAAAACTCCATATGAGTTATGGAATGGCAGGAAAACTAATATATCCTACTTCCATCCATTTAGTTGCAAGTGCTCTATATTGAATACAAAAAAAAGTCTGGATAAATTCGATTCTAAGAGTTATCCTAGAATTTTTCTAGGATATTCTCTATCATCGAAAGCCTATAGGGTTTGCAACCTTACCTCTAATGTAACACCCCCGCGTGACCCGAACCCGACATCGATAGTAATATCCGAACTGCGTCTTGAGGGTAGCGTGCTACATCACTCAAGAAACTCAGATCAATTTTTTATAAACATTCAGACGCTGCAAAAAAAAGCGAGAGACAATCGAGCCCGCGATAATTTGTATACCATTCCAGTCATTCCCAATCATTACAAACATTCAACAATAATTTAAAATAACTATTTAATGTATACCAATCCGTAACCAAATTGGGCCCGCTATAAATACAAAGTATTAATTTACAAAGCTTACGGAATACAATTTTATGAATAACAGAAGGATGACACTAATGCAGACGTGGACTGATCTCGACCTCTATTCTTCATTTGAATGCTGTAGACATACTCCCGTCAACCTAACGTGGTATTCTTCCGAGTCCTGAAAAATATTTGCAAATTTTGGGTGAGTTTTGCGAACTCAGTGAGGAACCATCATCAATGGTTCACCCAATTCATGTAACACATTAATCACATAACCATTAGTGTATAGCTATTTTCACAAGGAACAGTCAGAAATACCACATAGTTGTACTCCAGCCGCAAATCACAGTCATTTTACAGTTGCGCATTCAAAAGTATCACATAATTGTATTTAAGCAAATCACAGTCATTCCAGCATATCACAATTATTTTGCAAGTTCACATTCAGAAATACCACATGCTTACAATAACAAGTATCAGGCATTTTTGCCTTTCATTCAATCAGATTTTTCTCTCAAATGCATATGGCATGCATATGTGACCCTTTTCCATTTTATTATGGTGTTGTGACCGAGCACCTGAACTGTCCCAATATGGGCACATTATGCGTTAATCGCATTTTAGGAGTAGGAGAGCCCTCTGGGTATGCACTACTTCAAACTTTTAGGGGTAGGAGAGGCCTCTGGGTATGCACTACTTCTCTTCGAGCTCGAGGCTCTCATACAGTGAGCTTGTAGCTCTCGGTGGCTACTCCGGTCACAACTGTTATTATCTGTTCATGCATTCATGTATGGATGCATCCGTGTATACATTTAACACTCTCATATATCAATGCAATTCATCCAGTTTACATTCAGTAATATCATAAACTATTTCACAAAACATATTCAGAAATATCACCTGATTGGATTACAGTAAATCGCAGTATACAAGGCATTCTTGCCTCTTTCCCATATACAAATATTCAGTCAATTGTGTATGCAATGCATATGCCCAATTTAGCAGTCAATGAATTATCAACAGTCACTATGTCACATCAGAGGCAAAACAATTGATCACAATTAACCACAAGCAAATTCACAAATTTCACATCATGAACACTTCTATGTCAAATCTCTCATTACATCAGACCATCTGTCCGGAATTCAGTCAGAAACAATCACAAATCCTAACCCGCCATTATCTCCACAGTGAACATACAGAAAATGAGTGTTAGACCTCGAATTTTTTTTATGATGTCATTAAGCCTGAATTGTGTTAAGTATGTGATTATGCTTTGGTTTAATTTAAATTGGGAGTGTTAGTGGCTAATTGAGAATTAATCGAGTTTAATGTGGTTTTGATGAGAATTAATGGGTAAAGGTTTATGAGGGCATTATGGGAAAATTGCTTGAGTTAGATAAATTTAAGCTTTGTAAGGAAGGGTATAATGGTCTTTATGCTTCCTTTGACTTAAGTAGGAAATTAAAAGAAGGAAAAGGAGAAAAGAGTTAAAGAAAAGAGAAGAAAGATAGAAAGGAAAGGAGAAGAGAAAGAAGGAGAAACGTCGTCGTGAAGGAGGAAGAGAGGAGAAGAGAGATTTCGACCATTAAAGATTTTCGACCGTTTAACGTAATTTTCAGGTAAGTTCTGCTTGTGTTAACCTTGTTTTGGTTAGATTAAACTTAGAAGAATGTTGAATGTAGAGAATCGGTAGTTTAGGGTTTTAGGGTAAAAATGGTTGGATTTTGTGGATTGATATGTTTGTGACTGATTTTGAGTTGCTATTGTTGGATCGGAAAAAGAAAGCATGCTTAGTATGGAGAAACGATATATTTCAAAACTTTTTAAGAAATCATCTTGCAGCGGAAGCAATATATCCAAATCAATATGCTAATCCATACATGATATGGTATAAGGATAATAAAACCAAGAACAAGATAAAAGGAATTACCGACTCGCCACGCTCACTTTTAAATCCTCATTCGCTATCCTCTCCTTCTTATATCCAAATCCTTTGCCTTTGAGTCTTTTCCTTTAACAATCTATCTTCTTCCTTGTTGTAGTATCCTCAACCAATTAGATTTACCACTTGTTCTTCAAGGACAACTAGGTTAAAAAAATCCTTTGGTGGGAAAGGAGAAGAAATATTTGGAGGAGATTTTCTTAGAAGAAGAAGAACCAAAATTGAAACTCTTTCAATTCTTTCACTTAGGAATTTCGGTTCTACCTTGCATGAAAGGAGAGAATGTCTAAAAACCATGCAAGAACCCTTTCTTACATCTCAATTTCGAAATATGCATGAATGGAAAGAGTGAGAGGCATCCAATGCATCACTTCTTACATTAATCACTCATCAAATAGCCAATAAATGAGACTTACTTCATTTATCGTTAAAATGGCTATTTGAAAAGACCATAACCTATAATTGAATACCCATTTCAGTTTTGGCAAGAAGAAAGAAGGAAGATGGTCCATCTAATGCACATCTTTCATCTTTAATCTAATGAATGCAAATAGGTTACATGCCAACATTAAAAGCCAACCATTAAACCATTTAATGGTAAGTTCATAACTCCATTTAATAATGATGAACCATAATAAAGACCATCTTTATTTAGTATTTTAATTTCAAATGTGTGGTTACACATCTAACCTAACACAATTTCGAAATTGCTTCTTCTCCATTTAAAAAAAATTGTTTTAACATAATTAATCTAATCAATTACATTAAACCAAAACAAGCCCATTTCTAAATGAACATATGGGCTTCCAATTAACCATTAATTAGTATAAGCCCATCATTCAATTATGGACTTCTAAAGCCTCCAAACTACTTCTTACTTAGCTTGATAACCTTCCTTAAAGTCAAGTGGGAATCTTATTGGACTTTGATAATTCAAGCTCCAATAGGCCGAAATAATTCAATCTCATTGAATTAATTCTAGCTTATCAACTAAATGTCATTCCACTAAAGACAATTAGTTGAACTCTTGAATTATTAAATATTATGAGAATATGTCCAATTGCAAACCCTATTTAGAACCTTATTATAGCCATCCGCACAACAAAGGGTAAAATTACCGCTTTGCCCTTATGTTGGTTTTTCCTTCTAGATCTCTCATTTTACTTTATATGGTGATTAACACATAAGATCTCATCTTAGTGTTAAGACTTGATGGGTAGCTAGTCCATCAAACTATCGCGCCAGCTTTAATCACCAAATCTCCTTAAAATATCTAGAAGAGATGATAACACTATAAACTCTTTATTTGAGTGAATGTTCTCGATACATGTTTCAATTAATAATTCCAACATGCGATAATGGATTAATACCTGTAAAAATCCATTCCGATCATATCAAGAATTATAATGAAACACATATGAGTTCACCACTCATCAAGATTGTGGTTCATAATAGCGAATGCTTAAGTTGTATGTTTTAAGATTAAAGTAACGCCCACTTTATTCTTGAAAACATACTTGATTCCGATTCATTTAATAGTGCCATTATCGATAGTCTACTACTATCATGATATGAAACTCATCATTCCCTTTAAGTAAACTCCTTTACTTATATGGAGATAAATCGCAACACTACGCCTAAACCATGATCAAACGACCAACTTGATTATTCAACTGTGAATCAATTAATTCAGATTCTAATAATATACATGTTTCCCATACATCTCTATGTATATGTATATTACTTACAAATGAATCTTGGTACCTTATGACCAGATATATAATGCTTATACAGATAAAACCAAACTCTTTTGTTTTATTAATAATAAATATTTTCATTACAAAGCAGAATCAAGAAGATAAAGTTACATGTAAATATACTTGCTTTCCAGAAACTATATTTACATAACTCCAACAATC
Organism: Erythroxylum novogranatense; assembly: GCA_029891385.1. Lineage (NCBI taxonomy): Eukaryota > Viridiplantae > Streptophyta > Magnoliopsida > Malpighiales > Erythroxylaceae > Erythroxylum > Erythroxylum novogranatense. The sequence goes on from CM057231.1 coordinate 57,605,522, forward strand.
TCCCACTTGTCCTAAAGCAAGTTTGACATATCCTTCATTCCCATCCTTCTAGGTGACCCTCAAAGCTCTTTTGAGTCAATGTCTTTGTGAACGGATCAGCAGGTTTTGCTCAGAGAATCTTTACCACATCCACTTCTCCACGTTGTATTATCTCCCTTATGAGATGATACTTTCGCTCAATGTGTTTGGCAGCTTTGTGGTTCCGAGGTTCTTTAGAATTAGCCACTGCCCCACTATTATCACAATAAAGTGTAATGACTTTTTCTGCCTCTAGAACTACCTCCAAATCATTTAGGAACTTCCGGAGCTAGACTGCTTTCTTTGCTGCTTCACAAGCAGCAACATACTCAGCCTCCATAGTCGAATCAGCAATACAAGATTGCTTGACACTCCTCCAAACTATGGCTCCACCTCCTAAAGTAAATATAGAACCAGAAGTTGATTTCCTTGAATCAACATCTGATTGGAAATCAGAATCCGTATATCCAACCGGAATAAGATTACTTCCGAGTAAACAAGCATTAAGTTCTTCGTCCTACGAAGATACTTAAATATACACTTAACTGCAATTCAATGTTCCATTCCCGGATTGGACTAAAATCGCTACCAGTCCCATTGCATGTAATGTATATCCGGTCTAGTGCACAAGATTGCATACATCAAACTACCAACTGCAAGCATATGGAATGTTACGCATGTTCAACCTCCTCTTGGGTTTTAGGTGCTTGTTCCTTTGAAAGTTTGATTCCATGTCTAGTAGGAGTGAAACCCTCTTAGAATCTTGCATGGCGAACTTATTGAGCATATTCTCAATGTAGGTTAGTTGAGACAAAACTATCTTCTTATTCTTACGATCCCTTATAAGTTTGATCCCTAAAACATAGGTAGCCTCTCCAAATCCTTCATTGAAAATCTGCTCATTCAGCCATCCTTAACCGCAGATAACATTCCCACATCATTCCCGATGAGCGAATGTCATCAACATCTGAGGATTAGGAAAGTAACCTTACCTTCTTGTATTCTTTTAAACACAAGGCTCATCTAGGTTTTGTATGAACCCATAGGTTTTGATAGCCTTATCAAACCTAATGTTCCAAGACCTAGATGCTTGCTAAGTCCATAAATGGACCTTTGCAACTTGCAAACCTTATGCTCATTACCTAGCTCAATGAATCCTTCGGTTGGGCCATATAAATGGTCTCCTCAAGATCTCCATTCAGAAATGCGGTCTTAACATCCATTTGCCATATTTCATAATCGAAATAGGTCACATGGCCAAAAGAATCTCGATGGACTTAAGCATGGCAACCGGAGAAAAGTCTCCTCGTAGTCTATACCCTCCTTTTGAGTATAGCCTTTAGCTACCAATCTAGCTTTAAAGGTCTCTACCTTTCCATCCGATCCCTTTCCTTTGTAGATCCATTTACACCCTATGGTTTTAGACACGGTGGTAGATCTACAAGGACCCAGACTTCATTAGTATACATAGAATCTATTTCCGATTCCATTGCCTTGAGCCATTTTCCTGCATCAACATCATTAATAGCCTGTGTATACGTAACGGGATCTGTTTCTTCTTAGTCTGAGATGGCAATTAAGCCTTCTCCTAAACCCAGATACCTATCTGGTTGTCTCACAACCCTCCCACTACGTCTAGGCACATCTTGATGTTCAGGTTGCACTTCTGATTCAACTCTTGAATCCATTTCGACATCTTGTTCTGTCATATCCAAAACAACTCTTGGTTTGGATGAAATTGCTAACTCCTTTATTACTACTTCACTTCTTCCTTTGTGATTTCTCACAAACTCTTCCTCTAAGAAGTTTGCATTTGTCGACATAAATACCTTCCTATCATGAGGACTGTAAAAATAGTACCCTCGAAGTTTCAAGTAGGATATCCTACAAACAAACATACTTCGACCTTGGTTCCATCTTTGTGGATTCAGGGCTTTAGAACATGGGCTGGACAGCCCCAAGTCCTCAAGTGCCTCAATGAAGGCACTCGGCCAGTCCACAACTCCCTAGGTGTTTTAGGCACCGATTTGGATGGAGCAAAGTTAAGAAGATATGTTGCCGTATGTATGGAATATCCCGAACGATTCGGAAGGCTAGCATAGGACATCATTGATCTTACCATTTCCAATAGAGTTCTATTTCTCCTCTCTGCTACACCATTACGTTGAGGTGTACGAGGAGTCGACAAATTGAAACAATTCCATTGTCAATTAAATATTGCTGGAACTCTCCAGATAAATACTCACCATCTCGATCGATCGGTTGCTTTTAATGGCTTGCCAAGTTGTTTCTCACTTGACTTTGAATTCTTTGAACTTTTCAAAGATTCACTCTTTTATGCATCAAATACAAATAGCCATGTCTTGAGTAATCATCTATAAAAGTTATGAAATATTCATAACCTCCTCTAGCTTGTACATTCATGGGCCCACACATCAAGATGTACCATGTCTAATGTGGATTCAAATATGTTTCCTTTAGAAGGAAATGAGGCTTTTGTCATTTTCCTTCAATACAAGATTCACAGTGGGTAATGGATCACTATCCAAGCCCATAAGGATCCCATCCTTTACTAGCTTTGTCAAGTCTTTTCTCGATTGATATGACCCATCCTTAGATGCCATGATACTTTGAATTAATGCTAGAGATATTGGATTGTCTTGGTTTTATCAATTTTATGGTGTTTAGTGAGCCTTTCATAGGTTCTATAAAAACAATCCTCGTTTAATTATCGCTTCACAAATAAAATCCTTATTCTCATATATTGAAACAACCTTTTCAAAATATAAGGAATAACCAGATTTTATTAGACAAAAAGCAAATCATGTTCCTTACAATCATTGGCATGTAATAAACATCTTCCAAATATAACCTATGACTACTAGGAAAGTCCAAGATAACTACTCCCATGATTACGCTGAAACATAGGAACCATCTGTTATCTTAACTTGAAACCGCCTTTAGGAAGTCTTTTCCTTTCTTTGGAACCCCTACAAAGAATTACAAACATGGTTAGTGGCTCCTGAATCTAATATCCAAGAAGTAGATAAATCTGCCACATTTCTAGTTCCTAACAAACTTAGGAAGCCCATACCTTGTTTGCTTTGAGGGACTCTAGGTAGATCGGACGATTTCTTTTCCAAAGGCCCATCTCATCACAAGGGAAACACTTTCCTTTGATGTTCTCTTTGGCCTTCTTTTCATGGGTTTGGCCTTGACCCTATTTGGGCCTTCTTTTCATTGGACCCTTTTCTTTTCCTTGCCTTACCCTTGGGCTTAGAAGAAGAAACTACATTAGCTTCGGCCCATGAGCCTTAATATTCATATTTCTCTCGCGCTCCTGGAGGGTATTCATCAACTCACTCAAGGTGTAATCATTGTTTGTTGAGCTCATAGTTCAACTTAAACTGCTGAAAAGAAGAGTTTAAGCTATTGATGATCATAATCATCTGCGTGTCCGCATCCATATCCGCCCAAGCATCTCAAACCTCGACCGCAGAGATTACCTTCATCATGTAATCCCGCACCGGTTCACGAGTTTCATTCGAGATTATGAAAGGTTTGATAGCTTTCACTCTTGCAGATCTAGTCCTCACACCAAACATCTCATGTAGGTGATGGACCATTGCACTAGCAGTTTTCATACAAGCAATTTGCTTTTGCAACATGCCACCGACGAAGCTTTTAATATAACACTTAGTAGTCTTGTCAAGATTCTCGCCAATGCTCATGTTGTTGGACTTGCTCAGGAGTTGCATCTCCACTTAGAGGTGTAGGCTCATTTTCGTTAACACCCATGAAATACGCTCATATTGAAGAACAATGTCAAGGTTACATCTCTATTCATTAAACTTGTCTCCATTTTCCAATTTGTTATTAGTCAAGAGCAGGGTGAGTGGATTCATTTTGTGGTTGATTATGTCTGAAAATATAAATTATTAAAACATGAGCATACTAGTCAATAATTTATGGAACTTTGTATAAAATCATGATGCATTTATGCATGATGATAGATTTAACAAAACTTAAAATTAAAACATTATACGACGGTTATTTTTCTTATCTATAACAGCATCAAGTGATTTGGGCCATCTTATCTATTAAAAGAAAAACTGGGACCCTCCCACTCAAAAACTACCAAGCATCTCATGCTCAATTTTTTAAGAAGTCTTAATTTGGTCCATACTGCTACCAATGAGCTATGGTGGGCGCTTTATTGATAAAAATGTTGAGTGTATAACCATTTGATTCATTCACTAAAGATACCTACAAATCATGACTTCGGTGGGAGGTCACATTTGCTATCATTAAGTGGACTTATCCTTAAGGAGACCCAAACCATGCAAGATCTAGGATCCATGCCCTCCGATGGGGAGTAACACTTCACCACATGCAAACGGGTCATCATTTGGAGACCGTGGACTCTCACAGGAGCATCCTCTCCCACTCAATCTTTTTGGGCTTTAAGTTTTAAATACCATCTTGTCTAGATGCAATTTATTATCCATCCTATATTGTTTCATTATATATCTCATACATAATGAATGCATGGCAAGGCCTAGGGTTGGCAATTTTCTAAATGACATGCATTCACATAATATCACATATTACAAGCATTCATTTCTCCATTCATCATACTGAACTAATAAAGCCACTTTTGATTGTCCATCCTAGAAACATAAAATAATTACAAGCCTTTTAGGCCCAAAATATGCTTCTTCATCTTGGATCTTCCGCTCAACTCTTCGCTAACATGATCCGCCCATTCGTAAACAAAATGTAATGGCATTTATGAAATTAGAATTTTGTCATTTTGAAAATAAAATTCCAGCACTAGATTTTAGAAAACCAAATCTTTGTTTGACAAAAATTCCAGCACTTGTTTTATTAAAACCGAAACTCATTTCATGATAATTAAAAACAGCACTTAGTATTTTAGCAAAACCGATATTGGATTCTTTGAAACAAAAAACCAGCACTTGTTTTCCAATCATAACTGAAATATGATTCATTGAAACAAAAATTCCAGCAACTTAGTTTTCACAAAACTTATGCCAAAACACAAAAGGATACACCGAAAATTTTACCTTTCCATTTCTTCAATCCATGGCTGCTCCTTCTTCATCATTACATCAATTTTGAACATTAAAAAATCAAATAAAATAGAAAAAAGAAACCAAGGAGGAAACATGGTGATGATAGACCACCCTCCTTGTTACAACCAAATGAAGAAATCTTACAAGATAAAATTTAACTTCTATGGACAACCAAAAGAGCAACATACACCATATATATTTCTATCACATAAAAATATGCAGTATACATAAAAAGATTGCCAACCCATGCATCCACCATATAGGAATCGAAATCATGCATGAAAAGCGGCTCGATACTAATTGTTGGATCGGAAAAGAAAGCATGCTTAGTATGGAGAAACGATAGATTTCAAAACTTTTAAGAAATCATCTTGCAGCGGAAGCAATATATCCAAATCAACATGCTAATCCATACATGATATGGTATAAGGATAATAAAACCAAGAACAAGATAAAAGGAATTACCGACTCTTCGCCACTGACTTTAAATCCTCATTGCTATCCTCTCCTTCTTATATCCAAATCCTTTGCATTTGAGTCTTTCCTTTAGCAATCTATCTTCTTCCTTGTTGTAGTATCCTCAACCAATTAGATTTACCACTTGTTCTTTAAGGACAACTAGGTTAACAAAATCCTTTGGTGGGAAAGGAGAAGAAATATTTGGAGGAGATTTTCTTAGAAGAAGAAGAACCAAAATTGAAACTCTTTCAATTCTTTCACTTAGGAATTTCGGTTCTACCTTGCATGAAAGGAGAGAATGTCTAAAACCATGCAAGAACCCTTTCTTACATCTCAATTTCGAAATATGCATGAATGGAAAGAGTGAGAGGCATCCAATGCATCACTTCTTACATTAATCACTCATCAAATAGCCAATAAATGAGACTTACTTCATTTATCTTTAAAATGGCTATTTGAAAGACCATAACCTATAATTGAATACCCATTTCAGTTTTGGAAAGAAGAAAGAAGGAAGATGGTCCATCTAATGCACATCTTTCATCTTTAATCTAATAAATGCAAATAGGTTACATGCCAACATTAAAAGCCAACCATTAAACCATTTAATGGTAAGTTCATAACTCCATTTAATAATGATGAACCATAATAAAGACCATCTTTATTTAGTATTTTAATGTCAAATGTGGTTACACATCTAACCTAACACAATTTCGAAATTGCTTCTTCTCCATTTTAAAAAATTGTTTTAACATAATTAATCTAATTAATTACATTAAACCAAAACAAGCCCATTTCTAAATGAACATATGGGCTTCCAATTAACCATTAATTAGTATAAGCCCATCATTCAATTATGGACTTCTAAAGCCTCCAAACTACTTCTTACTTAGCTTGATAACCTTCCTTAAAGCCAAGTGGGGAATCTTATTGGACTTTGATAATTCAAGCTCCGATAAGCCCGAAATAATTCAATCTCATTGGAATTAATTATAGCTTATTAACTAAATGTCATTCCACTAAAGACAATTAGTTGAACTCTTGAATTATTAAATATTATGAGAATATGTCCAATTGCAAACCCTATTTAGAACCTTATTATAGCCATCCAGCACAACAAAGGGTAAAATACCGTTTTACCACTTATGTTGATTTTTCCTTCTAGATCTCTCATTTTACTTTATATGGTGATTAACACATAAGATCTCATCTTAGTGTTAAGACTTGATGGGTAGCTAGTCCATCAAACTCTGGCGCCAGTTTAATCACCAAATCTCCTTAAAACATCTAGAAGAGATGATAACACTATAAACTCTTTATTTGAGTGAATGTTCCTCGATACATGTTTCAATTAATAATTCCAACATGCGATAACCTTTGGATTAATACCTGTAAAAATCCATTCTGATCATATCAAGAATTATAATGAAACACATATGAGTTCACCACTCATCAAGATTGTGGTTCATAATAGCGAATGCTTAAGTTGTATGTTTTAAGATTAAAGTAACGGCCCACTTTATTCTTGAAAACATACTTGATTCAATTCATTTAATAGTGCCATTATCGATAGTCTACTACTATCATGATATGAAACTCATCATTCCCTTTAAGTAAACTCCTTTACTTATATGGAGATAAATCGCAACACTACGCCTAAACAATAATCAAACGACCAACTTGATTATTCAACCTGAATCAATTAATTGATTCTAATAATATACATGTTTCCCATACATCTCTATGTATATGTATATTACTTACAAATGAATCTTGGTACCTTATGACCAGATATATAATGCTCATACAGATAAAACCAAACTCTTTTGTTTTATTAATAATAAATATTTTCATTACAAAACTGTAATTAAAGAAGATAAAGTTACATGTAAATACACTTGCTTTCCAGGGCACTATATTTACATAACTCCAATAGCTGATGGGTTAGAAATGTAGTATAAGGCATGATCTAAGGCTTAGGTGTGTTGCATTTAAGTTTGGGAAAGGATTGAAGTCGAAAAATGCAGAAATTTGGGGTTCGGAGTTGTCTCTCCGACCAAGACGTCAGCGTGCGTCGCGGCGTGCAATAAAATATGCATACATGGCAAGGCGACAACGTGTGCACGTCACGGCGTGCGAGAGGTGTGCACGCCACGATGCACACATGTGTGCATGCCTTGGGCGAAGTTAGTACCGCCACATGCGAAGGCCCATGGCGAGCCCCCTGTTGTCCGAAAGTGAAATTTTTGGTATTTTGGGCATATCTTTTGATGTAGATGTCCAAATGAGGTGATTTTAGATTCGTTGTAAACTAGAGATCAAGGGCTACAAGTTGTATAAAGAAGGGAAGTTCGGAATTTGCCTCGAAGGGTTCGGAATTTTAGGAGGAGGTCGAATATAGACGTTTAGTGCTTTATTTTGGCTTTCCAAACTTTGAATATTTTATGTGGATATTGATTGAATGAAAACTTGGTTGTTTTAGGAAACCAAGCTGACCCGATTCCATCGCAAGAGGAAGGACATCAGTGAGTCGGAGACTCGAGCAATCTTAGGTGGGTAATGTACTTATAGTTATTGTGTGATTAGGCAATTTCTTGCCTATGTATTAATATATGTTATATGTTATGTATGTTTCAACATGATCATTTGAATGATTTTGATTTCATATACTTTGAAAGAATCATGGGAATTGATAGCATTAAGTTTTGATTCTGAGCATGTTATGCCTTGACTTCGGTCATGGCATTTTGACTATATGCAAAGTATGGAAGCATACCATATGATGAAATGATTATGAGCATAATTATGTGCTTTTGTTTGGGCGAGAGTGGAACCATTTCGTTCGTCACGTGCACGTCGACAAGAGCCTTCTCCCGGCTGCCCGCTTGTGGCATATGAGCTCCGAATGGACTCATTTTGTTCAGGGTGTAAACTTCGGTTTCTCCCTTTTGTTTCCATGGAACCCTCGAGTCATGTGATGTGCATTGCATTTGAACTGTTTGTTATGAAGCATGTTTTGTAAGTCGAATTAATTATGTTGAATGCATAAATTGCTTGATTAGCATGTGAGTGCTTGAATTGATGCCTGTATATATATAAAATATATACGTACATATGCCTTATTTTGTGCTAGTTACCGATGGCTATAATTATATTAGCCACTGAGCTGTGTAGCTCAACCCATTACTTTCCCTCCTCAGGTGCAGAACAGGACGATCTTTGATCTTTCGAGGCATCGGAAACTTCAAGCTAGTTAGGAGCTTTCTATTAAGTTCGTATTTTGGTTGGCCCTCCGAGCATTTCATCATGGAGCATATTTCATGTATTGTGGATTGAAACTTTATTATGTAATGTGTATTGTTCAAAATACATGTTTAATTTATTAACTTGATGGCTTATATAATCGTGATGATTAATTCATGGTTAGAATGCATGCGTAGGTGATCGATTGTATGAGAATGTATGCGTACGAATCGAACTATGTATAAATGTTGGGATCGGGGCCGCCCTCGGGAATTAGGGATCCGGGACCCGGGCCCAACATTGAGAGAAAGCCATCTCAGTCACTCACCTATACTTCCGAGCTAATACCTGGAAGTCTCAGTAACGTCGGTAAATCGACGCTCCAAATGTGCCTCTATAACCGTCATAATATGCAATGATTACCAAAAATCCAATCAGAAATATTTCAGTATGCACATATAGCAATTAAAATGTGTACAATGCATGTTCCTAATATTCCTGGACTTAATCCAAAAGTTTCCACCACAAAAATGCGTCTAAAAATTAGAAATCTAACGGCACCGAAATTACTCAATTCGGACCTCTATAGGTCCAAAACTCAATAAAACACTGACCAGAAAACAATTTCCCAGACCCACGTCAATTTCCCAAAAAAAATCCCAATTTCTCACAAAATGAAATTAAATATTCTACGAATCCGATACCTCAAGAATCAGGTCAATCGGACCTCGAATGAAACAGTTATTCACCAAAGAAGTCATAAACCCGAAATTAAACAAAAATCACATATATATCTATTTCAACCCTTTTGGCTCGCGAGGGCGAGTTGTCGCCCTCGCGAGTCAGCGAAATACCTCGCCTCGCGAGGGCTAGCCGTCGCCCTGGCGAGGGGCGAGATTCAAATCAGCTTTCCCCCTTTTTCTTTTTTTTTTCGAATTTCAAACTTAAATAACTCTTTCCATACAAATCAGAGAATTACAAGCCATATGTCATTGGAAATATCATGAAAAAATCTACAAGTTTCATGTAGGACACAAAAATCAATTTCACCCCTAAAGGTGTCAAAAATACACTCAAAACTACTGCCTTCACAATGTGTCTCAAAACAGGGCAGTATTTTGTAAAATCCATAACTTCCCATTCCCTTTGCTAAAAATTACAATCTTTTGCCAAATGAAAGATCAGAATGTTTCCTACAACTTTAATGAATAACGTAGAACCAAATTCGATTGCTAAATGGGTCAAAAATTTCAATGAATAATGCTACCCCTATATTTGACCTGAGCAGTACACCAATTTTCTAAAAATCATAACTCCTTGCTCCAATGTTGAAAAATTGCATACTTTATACCCATGAAAGGATCAAACAAAATACTACACTTCTCATGAAGGGCTTAAAAACAAATTCCATCACTAACTAACTCAAAACTGTCTTACAAGTGACTACCCTGATCACTGGTCAATGACCTAACTTAGGTTTAGTTTTTGAAAATTCATAACTCCCAATCCTGACATCCAACATTAACATGCTATATCTCATTTTCAAGATAATGTCTTCCTATACAACTTTACAGAAGATCACTTGAGCCAATTCGAATTACAAAAATCTCTAATTTAGCTTCCAATCACAATACTCACAAACCCACACTTAGGGCTAGGTTCCAACAAAATGTACATAACCAGCCAACATTCAACAAGTCAGAACTCCCAATATACATATCTAAAAATTGCAAAATCAGTGGAAATGGAAAGATAACAAGATAGGCTTCAACTTTCATTAAGACCATTTTTACCAATTCCTCCTAAATCAATCTAGAAAAATCATCAAAGTTTCAGGTCATCTAACTCGGGTACTATTCACACAACCCATATCAATGACTTTCAAAGCAAGATTCAACACTCTTCTAATCAAAATTGGGCAGAACTTCCTTCACAGAAAATGTAGCCAAATGACTCAATTTTAATCTAGGACAAACCGCACCTCATTTTCTTAACCACACAATTAGGTATGGCAAAAACATTAGAACATGTTCAAGGTACATTTTCCAGCTTTACTACTCAATTCAATTCCTATCATTCAAATTCCAATTCCACTTCAATAAGCACTAAATTTAATCATTCACTCAACCAAACTTTCATCAAGAACTTCACTTCAACATAAATCCACAAAATTTCAGCATCCATAATCAATCATTTTCTTTTAAGTATTAACCATCTAACATTACTAACACTTCAAAACCACAATTCACACACTAATCTTAGTAACCTCATTAAATCTTACACAAACATACCAAACAAATCAAACCATAGGTTTCATGACATTAATACATCATAAATCATATTTAATGAAAAATAACTTCCAATCAATGCATCTAACTACCAAGTCATGCATTCAATTCATAATCAAAGCTTAAAACATCATCTTACCTAATTAAAGCTTTCAACTCTTCGCTTCTCCAACTACCCTACTTTCTCTACTTTCTAAAACCATGCAAGGCTATCCTCATGCCAAAAGAGAAAGTGTATGCTAGGCCCTTTTTAGAAAGAATAAAGTGGAAGGAGGAGGAGCTAAGCACTTACTAGGAAACTTGAAGAAAATTAAATGGAGAAGAAGGAAGGGATGAAGCTTCGGATGAAGGAATAAACAAATGAAAATCCTCTTTTTCTTTCTATTTAGAATGAATTGCCAACAAGTGAATGGGTGAGAATAAAACAAAACCTTTAAATGGTGTAGGACACTTGTCCATTTAGAAGAAAAGGACAAAAGAAGGAAAAGACAAAGTATTGAATAAAATTAAACCCTAATGAGATGGATATTTGACCCGTTCAATTCCAATGGCCACAATTTCAATTCCAAAATCATATACCCAATATTGTAGTGCCATTGGGCAGAAATTTTCGATACCGAAAATAAACCGATTTGCCACTTGGTGATTTTTTCCGGTTCGGGAATTTTCCCTGAAAAATTCTCGAAAAATTCCTAAAATTTCCTTAAAATATAAAACATATAAAAATCACTCCAATTTTGTTTTTCAAGTATCAAATCATATTTTTCACAACAAAATCACAGTTAGGCACCTCTGTCGGGAATTGTCACGAATGCATGTACATTTCTTTTCATGTGCAAATTTTCACTATTCACATATAAGGATATGCATGAATAATTCTATTAATCTCAATCCCTCTTGGTCCCTTTCCAAGTGACTATTTTACCCTTCCCATCAGGGGTGGGATGTTACAACTCCCCCCTCCTAATTAAAAAATTTCGTCCTCGAAATTCATTTTTGTCCTGAAGAAAATAAGGGATACTAGTATTGTAGATGTTCCACCGTTTCTCATATCAAATTACTCATATGTTCTTTTCCAGTCTTTCAACAACAATACGTGCGGAACATATTCATATAGCACTATAGAACTTTAGTCCTACTTTGAGGAGTGACGCCGTAGTTTCATGTGATTCGGTCCAATTTAGTTTTCCCCAAGTTGCGAATCACACCTTGGTCAAGGTGATGCTGTCAAAGACCAGTCATCTGTTTCATTGCGTGATATTCCAGCACTACAATGAAACCTACCATTCATCTTTCTAAAACCACTTTATTTAGATTCCAAATTCATTGTCACTCATCGACGGTATTCCATATTTGTTCTGACTTTTCATGATTCTTTTAAGCCCTCTCTATGACAATGTAAGGTGACCGATCCTTTTTACCGTCTAACATCTCTTAGAGTATGGTATCACCAAGATAACGATTATTATATCTGTCAATTTGCATTATACATTACTCTTATCTATTGAAACATTTCAGGCCTATAAGCTTTATACTTGTCTTCTATAAACAAGACTACCAGAAACTTAAACATCGTATCACTCAGTTCGCTATTTTTTAACCACCAATTAATCTTTTGAGGTACACTTATTAAGACCTCTCTTTATTAGGTAGTACACATATTTTATTTTATCAAATTCCTCAATTTGAGCTTTCCTAATTTCCTTTTTGCACTCCACAACTCATAAGATTTACTGTTTATTCCATTTTCACTCATCATTATACCCTCTTTATTGCAAAGAATTGAGTTAATCTATATCCACATATGTGGCACCCTGCCATTGAATGTTCAAGTTGATATAGGTGCTTATACCGTTCACTTTAGTCGGACAAGTTCCATTCAATCCTTTCCAATTCAATTCTGACCTTGATCTCTCCTAATCTACCTATACATACATCTCTCCAATAGGTTTCGTTACCCATCATGGTTCCAAACCATTACACCAACTATTATCGCAGAAAGTATCAAGTCTTGAATCTAAATTTAGCTCAAGAAGCTATAATTAGCCCTACGTTCACAAAATCCTCTGATACTCATACAACGAATTGCTTCTTGAGCTCGATTTGGGAATATCTATTGTCTTAAATACAAACTCTCCAAATCCGAATGGCATATTAAACACTATGAGCATTGTGTTTTCAGTTATCACTGACGTGGCTTACTTATTGTCCAAATATTCAAAATTTCACCTTCCCTTATCCATATAGGCATAGTCACCCATTGATATCATTGTGCTTGGCTCACATTAACCTTCAACATCATAAGTCTATCGGGGTATGGTTACCTCCAATAAATACCACCTCAAACTCATTATGCTTATATCTAGTCCCTGTAATTCCTTGAGTAACTAATTTCTCAGTGCAGTAGTATTATCACATGCTATTTCAATATTCTTCAGTGCATTACCTTTTTCCTTAATGGATTTAACGGATTTAAATTTCCCAGTGACTTCACATTGCCTCATTCTAATGTCTGTTCCTTCGTCTATTTCTTCATACCTATTGCTTTCCCCATTTCAATTCACACATACCTTCCAATGTTGGAAAATCCCTCTCATCAGATAGAATCTGTGATTCTTGGACATATTTATACAGGCTACCTCACTTTAACAAGAGTGTTTCCTCGTCCTGTTGAAATCCTCTTAAACAGTTGTACACTTTACATCATCATAATATACATAGACACTCCCAATAACCTTTTCTTACTCTTATTCTCGGGTCTTTGCTATAGAGATAACTCCAATATTCACTTTTGACAAAGACAACACACCACAACTTTTCTTGGAGACCTGTCATCTAAATTCTTGCGTCTGTTAGTTCCTTTCTGAAGCAAACCCGATTGAATCAAGCAGAAGGCCTTTAACCTTTAGACAATGGAAGAGTCACAAAATTCCATTGTTGAATCGAGAAAAGAGCTTATGATATCAGCTACTAATCAAGGAAGGCCTGCCTTTATGATTGGTAATCAACTAAATTACCTGGCTTTCCGACCCTATCTCGGTGATTTCTTGGTACTAACCTCAATATTGTTACGCATCTATTGGTCATGAGTACTCATTGGTCATTCTTAATGTTACGAGAACATCCATTTTAACACTTCATATTAGCTTTATATCATCATAAGGTCAACTTGTATCATAACTCCTGTGGTCAGTACATTCTCGATAATAAGGCTCGCTAAGATATTAAGCAATTTCATCTACGCAAACACTCTGTATATATACAAATCTACACCATCCAAAATCTCTCAAAAGTCCAATCGTGTACGGCTGCTAATAATACTGACATTTCAATTTATTCTTGTTCCTTCCTATGATTGGGGTTCACCATACGATCATAACAGAAACCAATTTTTTTTAGGCCAATCACATACCTTGCACTTTCTTCCTCACCTTAGCAAACATATTGACAGTGATTTTCCTCTAGTTTTTTTTTTCAATATTGACCTCTTTTTCTAATGCAACATCCTATAATGATTGCTGAACTAGCATTTTAAGTGCACTCTTCGGCTTTGAATTATCATCATTTCCATAATCACGTGCATATGATCCAACGCTAGGTGCATTTCTAACTTTCTCCATATTACGCTTCATGTACCACAAACTTATAATGCTCAATCCATTTCAAATCATAGACATAGAATCATCAAAAAATGTAATCGCAGTATCCAAGCTATTTGCACACACTAAATCACAACTTTCACATTTCAAATCCAAGTCTATTTTAGTTATTTCTTTTATCTGAGCTTGTACACGTTAATCTCACCATTTATACCTTTTTCCTGACAATACAGTCACTTCACTATTTCATTTGGAGGTAGAACATTTCGGTGCAATATTGATCTCATCACAATCTAGATATTATCCTCCATAATACACACCAACACAAACGTAGTGCATCCATATCTGTCTTATCGAACCATACACTTTCACTCATTTCCAATTATCCCCATTTTATCGAACCTACACATCAGAATCATAATCCTAAACTTTACATCTCACATAGGCATACTTTAACCGATATTCTTCTTATGTCCAAATTTGACCTCTCCAGGCTATAACAAATTTTCGTTTTCTTTCGACTCAATTTATACACTTTAAGGCACATTATTTTTTTGATGGCACTTCCTTCCTAAATCAGCCCATGCCAATGGATGCACATTCATATCACATTCGAGGTTTATAACCACAGTACAATAGGACTACCATTATCCATTTTCCCTTTCCCATTCCTAATTGCCCATACACTTTCATTGGCTCATATTCTAACATATCATCACTTTTCTCACATTTAATCATTTAACACACATTCATGCGCATAACTCAGACTCATACGACTCATACTAGGGATCAGTTGCCACAGTCTACTACGACATGACTTAAATGCATGTAACTTAATCTATGTTTCAGAAAATGCCCAGAGAAACTCGTACTTTTGGGCTCTGATACCACCTAAATGTAACACCCCACTCCCGCGTGACCCGAACCTGACATCGATAGTGATATCTGAATCCGCGCCCATGAGGGTAGCATGCTACATCACTCAGTAAACTTAGTATCAAAATTTTTTTTATAAACATTCATACTGCTGAAAAACAAGAGACAATCGAGCCGCGTTAATTTGTATACCATTCGGTCATTCCCAATCATTACAAACATTCAACAATAATTTAAAATAGCCATTTAATGTATACCAATTCATAACCAAATTGGGCCCGCTTATAAATACAAAGTATTAATTTACGTAGCTTCTGTAATACAATTTTATGAATAATGAAGGATGACGATAATGCAGACGTGGACTGATCCCGACCTCTATTCTTCATTTGAATGCTATAGACATACTCCTGTCAACCTAACGGGGTATTCTTCCGAGTCCTAAAAAATATTTACAAATTTTGGGTGAGTTTTGCGAACTTAGTGAGGAACCATCATCGATGGTTCACCCAATTCATGTAACACATTAATCACATAACCATTAGTGTACAACTATTTTCACAAGGAATAGTCAGAAATACCACATAGTTGTACTCCAGTCGCAAATCACAGTCATTTTACAGTTGCGCATTCAAAAGTATCACATAATTGTATTTAAGCAAATCCCAGTCATTCCAGCATATCACAATTATAGTTCACATTCAGAAATACCACATGCTTACAATAACAAGTATCAGGCATTTTTGCCTTTCGTTCAATCAAATTTTTCACTCAAATGCTTATGGCATGCGTATGTGACCCTTTTCTATTTTATTATGGTGTTGTGACCGAGCGCCTGAACTGTCCCAATATGGGCACATTATGCGTTAATCGCATTTTAGGAGTAGGAGAGCCCTCGGGTATGCACTACTTCAAACTTTTAGGGTAGGAGGCCTCTGGTACGCCTACTTCCTTCAAGCTCGAGGCTCTCATACGGTGAGCTTGTAGCTCTGCTATTACCCAAATACAACTTTTATTATCTGTTCATGCATTCATGTATGGATGCATCCGTATATATTTAACACTCTCATATATCAATGTAATTCATCCAGTTTACATTTAGTAATATCACAAACTATTTCACAAAACATATTCAAAAATATCACCTGATTGGATTACAAGAATCGCAAAGATACAAGGCATTCTTGCCTCTTTCCCATATACAAATATTCAGTCAATTGTGTATGCAATGCATATGCCCAATTTAGCAATCAATGAATTATCAACAGTCACTATGTCACATCAGAGGCAAAACAATTGATCACAATTAACCACAAGCAAATTCACAATTTTCACATCATGAATACTTCTATGTCAAATCTCCCATTACATCGGACCATCTGTCCGGAATTCAGTCAGAAACAATCACAAATACTAACCCGCCATTATCTCCACAGTGAACATACAAAAATTGAGAGAAAGCCATCTCAGTCACTCACCTGTACTTCCGAGCTAATACCTGGAAGTCTCAGTAATGTCGGTAAATCGACGCTGCAAATGTGTCTCTATAACCGTCATAATATGCAATGATTACCAAAAATCCAATGAGAAATATTTCAGTATGCACATGTAGCAATTAAAATGTGTACAATGCATGCTCATGATATTCCCGGCCTTAATATAAATGTTTCCACCACAAAAATCCGTCTAAAAATTAGAAATCTAACGGCACCGAAATTACTCAATTCAGACCTCTATAGGTCCAAAAATCAATAAAACACTGACCAAAAAACAATTTCCCGGACCCACGTCAATTTTCTCAAAAAAAAAAATCCAAATTCTCACAAAATGAAAATAAATATTCTACGAATCCGATGCCTCAAGAATCAAGTCAATCGGACCTCGGATGAAACAGTTATTCACCAAAGAAGTCATAAACCCAAAATTAAACAAAAATCGCATATATATCTATTTCAACCCTTTTGGCTCGCGAGGGCGAGCTGTCGCCCTTTTGAGAGGCGAGCTAAACTCCCTCGCAAGGGGCGAGCTTCAAATCAACTTTCCCCCTTTTTCTTTTTCTTTTTCCGAATTTCAAACTTAAATAACTCTTTCCATACAAATCAGAGAATTACAAGCCATATGTCATTGGAAAGATCATGAAAAACTCTACAAGTTTCATGTAGGACACAAAAATCAATTTCACCCCTAAGGTGTCAAAAATACACTCAAAGCTACTACCTTCACAATGTGTCTCAAAACAGGGCAGTATTTTGTAAAATCCATAACTTCCCATTACCTTTGCTAAAAATTACAATCGTTTGCCAAATGAAAGATCAGAATGTTTCCTACAACTTTCATGAATAATATAGAACCAAATTCGATTGCTAAATGGGTCAAAAATTTCAATGAATGATGCTTCCTCTATATTTGACCTGAGCAGTACACCAATTTTCTAAAAATCATAACTCCTTGCTCCAATGTTGAAAAATTGCATACTTTATACCCATGAAAGGATAAAACAAAATGCTACACTTATCATGAAGGGCTTAAAGACAAATGCCATCACTAATTAACTCAAAACTGTCTTAAAAGTGGCTGCCCTGATCACTGGTCAATGACCTAACTTAGGTTCAGTTTTTGAAAATTCATAACTCCCAATCCTGACATCCAAAATTAACATGCTATATCTCATTTTCAAGATAATGTCTTCCTATACAACTTTCCATAAGATCACTTGAGCCAATTCGAATAAAAAAAATCTCTAATTTAGCTTCCAATCACAATACTCACAAACCCACACTTAAGGCTAGGTTCCAACAAAATGTACATAACCAGCCAACATTCAACAAGTCAGAACTCCCAATATACATATCTAAAAATTGCAAAATCAGTGGAAATGGAAAGATAACAAGATAGGCTTCAACTTTCATTAAGACCATTTTCACCAATTCCTCCTAAATCAATGTAGAAAAATCATCAAAGTTTCAGGTCATCTAACTCGGGTACTGTTCACACAGCCCATATCAATGACTTTCAAAGCAAGATTCAACACTCTTCTAATCAAAATTGGGCAGAACTTCCTTCACAGAAAATGTAGCCAAATGACTCAATTTTAATCTAGGACAAACCGCACCTCATTTTCTTAACCACACAATTAGTTATGGTAAAAACATTAGAACATGTTCAAGGTACATTTTCCAGCTTTACTACTCAATTCAATTCCTATCATTCAAATTCCAATTCCACTTCAATAAGCACTAAATTTAATCATTCACTCAACCAAACTTTCATCAAGAACTTCACTTCAACATAAATGCACAAAATTTCAGCATCCATAATCAATCATTTTCTTTTAAGTATTAACCATCTAACATTACTAACACTTCAAAACCACAATTCACACACTAATCTTAGTAACCTCATTAAATCTTACAAAAACATACCCAACAAATCAAACCATAGGTTTCATGACATTAATACATCATAAATCATATTTAATGAACAATAACTTCCAATCAATGCATCTAACTACCAAGTCATGCATTCAATTCATAATCAAAGCTTAAAACAACATCTTACCTAATTAAAGCTTCAACTCTTTGATTCTCCAACTACCCTACTTTCTCTACTTTCTAACACCATGCATGGCTATCCTCATGAAAAAAGAGAAAGTGTATGCTAGGCCCTTTTTAGAAAGAACAAAGTGGAAGGAGGAGGAGCTAAGCACTTACTAGGAAACTTGAAGAAAATTAAATGGAGAAGAAGGAAGGGATGAAGCTTCGGATGAAGGAATAAACAAATGAAAATCCTCTTTTTCTTTCTATTTAGAATGAATTGCCGACAAGTGAATGGGTGAGAATAAAACAAAACCTTTAAATGGTGTAGGAAACTTGTCCATTTAGAAGAAAAGGAGAAAAGAAGGAAAAGATAAAGTATTGAATAAAATTAAACCCTAATGAGATGGATATTTGACCCGTTCAATTCCAATGGCCCCAATTTCAATCCCAAAATCATTTACCCAATATTGTAGTGCCATTGGACAGAAATTTTCGATATCGAAAATAAACCGGTTCGCCACTTGGCGATTTTTTCCGGTCCTGAAATTTTCCTCGAAAAATTCCTAAAATTCCCTTAAAATATAAAACATATAAAAATCACTCCAATTTCGTTTTTCAAGTATCAAATCATATTTTTCACAACAAAATCACAGTTAGGCACCTCTGCCGAGAATTGTCACGAATGCATGTACATTTCTTTTCATGTGCAAATTATCACTATTCACATATAAGGATATGTATGATTAATTCTATTAATCTCAATCCCTCTTGGTCCCTTTCCAAATGGCTATTTTACCCTTCCCATCAGGGGTGGGATGTTACATCTAAGACTGTTGAGGAAACCATTCATGTCAAATTTAATGATAGTTCTCAACCAAGTAAGAGAGATGATCCTGATAATGAAACCCTATCAGTACCTTTGGTTGATAGTGAAGAAGTATCACCATCATAAACTTCCTAAGATAAAGTTGAAGATATTCTTGAGACTCTTAATTTGAAGAGAGATTGGAAATATAAAATTTCTCATCCAGAAGAGTTGATTATAGGAGAGACCTCAGAAGGTGTGCGGACTAGGTCCAAATTTTGAAGAGAAGCAAATATTGCTTTTATTTCTGAAATAGAGCCTAAGAAAATTAATGAAGCTCTTCAAGATGAAGCTTGGATTTTAGCTATGCAAGAGGAGCTGAACCAGTTTACTAGGAATAAAGTTTGGTCCTTAGTTCCCAGACCACTGAAAAAGTCCATCATAGGAACTGGATGGGTTTTTAAGAATAAGCTAGATGAATTAGGAAGAGTGAGTCGTAACAAAGCAAGATTAGTAGCACAAGGCTATAATCAGCAGGAAGGTATAGACTACAATGAGACTTATGCTCCTGTAGCAAGACTAGAAGCTATTAGGATATTACTTACATATGCTATCTGTCACGATACAAAACTATTTCAAATGGACGTGAAGAGTGCCTTTTTAAATGGTTTTATAGATGAAGAATTTTATGAGAAGCAACCTCTAGGTTTCGAAGATGTCAAGAAATCGGATTATGTCTATAGACTTCATAAGGCTTTGTATGGCTTGAAACAAGCTCCTCGAGCTTGGTATGATCATCTGAGTTCTTTTCTTATTGAAAATAAGTTCACTAGAGATCAGGTGGATAAAACATTATTGAGAAAGTGCATAAAGAATGATTTTATTATTGTTCAAATTTATGTTGATGATATTATTTTTGGTGTTACCTTTGAAATGTTATGTACTAATTTTGAAAATTTGATGAAAAATGAATTTGAGATGAGCATGATGGGTGAATTAAAATTCTTTCTTGGGTTGCAAGTTAAGCAAACTAAAGAAAAGATTTTTATTTATCAACATAAGTATGAGAAGGAACTGTTGACAAAATATGATATGGGAAAAGTAAAACCAATGTCAACTTAGAAGCATCCTTCAAACCATTTGTTCACGAACGAAACTGGAAAGAAGGTTGATCAAATCCTGTATAGAGGGATTATTGGTTCCTTACTTTACCTTACAGCAAGCAGACCTGACATTTTGTTTAGTGTTTGTTTGTGTGCAAGATTTTAGGCAGATCCTAAAAAATCTCATTACATTGTTGTTAAAAGAATTTTGAGATATCTATCAGGTACTACTGATATTTGTTTAATTTATAAGAAAGGTAAATATTTTAGGTTAGAGGATGTCACTTTCTTGGCAATAACCTAGTTTCGTGGTCAAGTAAGAGGCAAAGCTCAATTGCTTTATCAATGCGAAATAGGTATATATCAACCGCAGTTCTTTGTTCACAGACGTTATGGATTAAGTACCAGTTAGAGGACTACGTAGTATAAGAAGAAGAAATCCCAATCTACTGTGACAACATAAGTGCCATCAACCTGTCGAAGAATCCCATACAACATTCGAGAGTTAAACATATGAAAGTCAGACATCATTTTCTACAAGACTACGTTCAGAGAAAGATCGTGAGTCATCAGTTTGTTGAGACGAACCATCAGAGGGCGGACATCTTCACTAAGCAATTAAGTGAAGAAAGATTCAGAGAAATCAGACAAAACCTTAACATGGTGATGTTAAGTAATCAACCGTCTACACGTAATGACCCAGATGAAAAGGTTGCAAGAGTTAACGATAACCGTAACCATGAGTTACAGTTGGTAACGTCCATTAGAAGAAAGTTTTGGAGGGAAAGTTTCTCATAGCCTTGATAACGTCACCTATTCTAGAACACTCATGATATACTCTGACAATCGACCTTTGAAGAACCCTAAACAAAAACCTTTCATTACTCTATTTGGATTTCAAACTTTCCTTGCTCACACTCTCAACCCCAGAAACTGAGTTCACCTCTTTGAGAATTTTTTTTCTTCTATTTTTAGTTTGTTGTTAACTACAAAAAATGGAGACAGCCATGACAAGTGGAAGACTTGTTGATTTTGAGTCCCTGAAGCAGGACAAGATGGATATTGAACCGGAGATTGTAGCAGCTGGATGGAGGAATTTCTTTCAAGTTCGAGAGACAATCTACATGAATGAAGTTCATGAATTATGGAAGAATATGGAAGTAATAGCTGATACTCTTGTATCTACGGTGGATAGATTGTCGATTATTGTGACCATAAAGATGATTGAGAAGGTCACAGAGTGTCCATTTGATGGAGAGAAGCTCACAAATAAAGCTAAATGGATGACACAAGCTAGCGTAAAGGAAACCCAAATCAATTTGCAGTTATATGGAAGCAATGATCCAAAGAAGAATAAGGCGTCAAATCTTATTCCAAATATTAGACCCCGAATTTTTTTTATGATGATATTACGCATGAATTGTGATAATTATGTGATTAAGGCTTAGTTTGATTTATTTTGGAGTATTAGTGGATAATTGAGGTGTATTTGCATTTAATGTGGATTAAATGAGAATTAAGAGATAAAAATATGTGAGGGCATTTTAGGAACTTTGCTTGAGTTGGATTAGTTTAAGCCTTGCTAAGAGGGATATCATGGTATTTACCCTTTTCCTTAGGTTAAGAGAAAAGAAAAGAGAAGAAAGAAAGAAGGAGAATAGAGAAGAGGAGAAGACGTCGTGAGGAGGAAGAAGAGAAGAGGAAAAAGGAGAGTTGCGATATTTGAGTTTTCCGACTGATTCGAAGTGATTTATGGTGAGTTTAGCTTCTTTTAAACTTGTTTTGGTTATATTTAAACCTTGAGAATGTTGAATATGTGAGAATCGAAGGTTTTAGGGTTTTAGGGCATAAATGTAGAGATTTCCTTGGGTTGATGTGTTTGTGATAGATTTGAAGCTTAAAATGGGTTAGAAATGTAGTATAAGTCTTGATCTACAGTTTAGATGTGGTGCATTTGAGTTTGGGAAGAGATTGAAGTTGGAAATTGCAGAAATCTGAGGTTCGGAGTTGCAACTCCGACCCGCATGTCGCGACGTGCGTAAGAGCACGCCGCGGCGTGCGGAGTGAATTGGGGATGCCGCGTGTACATAGTGCACGTCGCGGCGCTAAGATAAATGTGCACGCCGCGACCATGCGTAAAGAGGCACGTCGCGGCGTACACATTTGTGCTCGCCATGCAAGCTAGGCCGATGTCATGACGGCGGTCGTCATGGCGAGCCCCCCCCGTTTTTCAAAAGATGATTTTGATATATTCTTGGGCATATCTTTTAGTGTAGATGTCCAATTAAGGTGATTCTTGATCCGTTGTAAACTAGAGCTCAAGGACTACAAGTTGTATGAAGAAGGGAAGTTCGGATTTAGTCTTTAAGGGTTCAAAATTTTATGAAGAAGTCGAATGTAGACTTTTAATGCTTTATTTTGACTTTTCAAGCTGTGATTATTTTCTGTGGATATTGATTTCGATGGAAACTTGGTTGTTTTAGGAAACCAAGTTGACCCGATAAGTGAGTCGACTACTCGAGCGATCTTAGGTGGGTAATATACTTATAGTTATCGTGTGACTAGGCAATTTCTTGCCTATGTATGAATGTATGTTATTTGTTATGCATGTTTAAATGTGATGAATTGAATGATTTTGAGTTCATATATTTTGAAAGAATCATAAGAATTGATAGTATTACATTTTGATTCTGATCATGTTATGCCTCGACTTCGGTCACGACATTTTGACTAAATGCAAGACATGAAAGAATACCATATGATGAAATGGTTATGAGCATGATTATGTGCTTTTTTTTTGGGCAAGAGTGGAACCATTTCGTTCGTCACGTGCACGTAGATAAGAGCCTTCTTCTGGCTGCCCGCTTGTGACATATGAGATCCGAATGGACTCATTTTGTTCAGGGTGTAAACTTCGATTTCTCCCTTTTGTTTCCATGGAACCCTCGAGCCATTATGATGTCCATTGCATATGTGAATTGTTCATTGTGAATGCTTGACTTGATGTCTGTATAGATATAATATATATACATTCATATGCTGGGATTTGTGTTAGTTGCCGATGGCTATAATTATATTAGCCACTGAGCTGTGTAGCTCAACCCATTACTTTCCCTCCTCAGGTGCAAAACAGGCCGACTGTTGATCTTGCAAGGCATCGGAAACTTCGAGCTAATTAGGAGTTTTGTATTAAGTTCGTATTTTGGTTGGCCCTCCGAACACATTATCATGGAGCATATTTCATGTATTTTGGATTGGAACTTTATTATGTATTTCGCACGATTTTGAATACTTGTGACATTTCTTCAGATTGTGATGGCATGAGTTTAATTCATGTTTAGATGCATGTGTAAGTGCTGGAATGTATGAGAATGATTGTGTGTGAATTATGATCGGACTATGTCTATACATATGTATAAATGTTGGGATCGGGTCCGACATTATTTGAGGCGCCCATCGCCGGCGCAACCCGAGGGGCCGCCTTTGGGAATGGACTTCCGGAGCCCGGGCCCAACATGTTTGGTATCAGAACGCCTAGGTTTAGGTGTCCTCGGCTTAGAATGCATAATAGGATTGTGTGCTCTATGATTATTTGTTGCATTACTTGATTTTATTAAGTGACATGCATATCATGCATACATGTAGATTGCCATATAGCTAATCCTTAGTGTTTCCATTTGAAGGAGTACGATGCCACCTCGTAGAAGGACACGAGGAATTATGCAAGGATCTGCTTTTTGACTCTCGACTAGAGAGGAGGGGCGGATGAGTCGAGAGGCCGTGGAATGTTGAGGCTTCGTAGGGCTAGGTAGTGAGCCCATTAAAATCAGCCGACTCGAGTCGCCACTATCAGGAGCAAGTGCCTCCTTTAAATCGAGGTTATTCCAGCCTTTACTCAGCATTCGTGCAGAGCTCTGGTCGATGCCACATATTCCTTGACCCTACTCGTAGGGGAGACGGTTTGTCGGATTGAGAAAGTATGGGGTAGTTGATTTCTTTGGGACTTGAGATCCCGAAGAAGCTGAGAGTTGGCTGAGGAAGCCTGCGAGAGTGCTGGATCAGATGGTGTGTGAGGATGACGAGAGTCATCTATGCATGAGCTTACTTGTGGAGATGCTCTTCACTGGTGAGACTGTATGTGGAGTCGATGAGGCCGATGGGTTGGCATGACAGGATTTTGTGGTTGCTTATAAGAAGAAGTACCTATCTGAGGTATATGTTCAGTAGAAGCAGAGGGAGTTTCTGAGTCTCACTCAGAGGGAGATGACAAATACAGTATAAGCACCAGCCATAACTATCCCGGTATGTTTCAGATCTCGATCTTTGAGCGAGGCGCTATATGTCGGCCGATTTGAGTCGGTCCGCACTTGGCTATCGTGAGAGAAGGTGATAGTCAGAACTTCGTGACTTCAAAGCGGTTGGTCGAGGCAGCTCTGCGAGTGGAAAACATAGAGAATATCAAGAGTTTGTGAGCAAAGAAGAAAGGGCAAAAGAGCCCGGGAGGGAGGTAGCACTAGTACTCCTATGCCAGACAGGAGTGCTAAGAGCTTCCCAGTTCATTCAGAGGAGAGGAGCAGTGGTGCGAGCCGACCTAGACCGATGAGGACTTCTACTATTTCTCACCAAGCTTCTACGGTGGGCGGTAGCAGGAGGGGAGATGGGGACAGGTCATCCGTCCCTAAGTGTGAGCACTGCGGTAATTTTCATGGTGGAGAGTGTTACAGATTGGCGGAGCTTGTTTCAATCGTGGATGAAAGGGAGGCAGGGCGGAGAGTGTCCTCACCTCCACGACAAGAGAGAGGCCGATGCAAGCCCCGAGGAGGACAGAGACCATAGGATGAGGACATCACGCGAAGTGGGCGATTGGATGAGCCAAGAGGGTGAATTTTTCGGGGAGACCGAGAGGGCAAAACCAAAGCTAGGGTGTTTATGATGACTAGGAGGATGCAACCACCACTCCGGCGTCAGGACTGGTATGATTCGACTCTTTGCTGATGATGTTCTAGTTTTGATTGATCCAGGTTCTACTCATTCGTTTGTTTCGTCAAGTAGACCTGTGTGTGATAGGATTGTGAGCCTATTGGATACTCCGCTGATGGTGAGTACCCCAATCGGCCAGTACATTGTGATTAGTCAAGTATTTAGAGATTGTGAGATTTGTATCGGTGGAGAACCTCTAGTGGTGGATTTGATGCCACTGAAGATGGGAGGATTAGATGTGATTTTGGGCATGGATACTTTAGAGAAGTACAATGCTCATTTGGATTGTAAGCAGAAGACAGTGGAGTTTGAATTGGATAGCGGCAAGAGAGTGGTGTTTGTGGGGGACAGGAAAGTGAGTCCGCCCAGAATTGTTTAAGCTTTGACAGCATAGAAGATGATGAGTAAGGGGTGTGAGGCATTTTTGGCTTATGTGATAGACTCCAGGACAGATGGAGGAAAGCTGGAGGATATTCCACTAGTCAGGGAATTCTCGGATGTCTTTCCCGAGGAATTGCCAGGACTACCGCCAGCTAGGGAAATTGAGTTTTCCATTGAGCTTCTTTCAGGTACAACACCAATTTCAATTCCGCCTTACCGGATGGCTCCGGCAGAATTGAAAGAGCTTAAGGAGCAGTTGGAGGAATTATTAGAGAAGGGGTATATTCGACCGAGTTCTTCACCTTGGGGAGCTCCGATCCTATTTGTGAAGAAGAAAGATGGATCATTGAGGATGTGTGTTGACTACAGGAAGCTGAATCAGGTAACGGTGAAGACCCGATATCCGCTTCCTCGTATTGATGATCTGTTTGATCAATTGCAAGGAGCTAGAGTCTTCTCTAAGATAGACTTGAGACCAGGATATCATCAGTTGAGGATTAAGGAGTCGGATGTGCCCAAGTCTGCTTTCAGGACTCGGTATGGGCATTTTGAGTTCTTGGTGATGCCTTTTGGATTGACGAATGCGCCTGCAGCATTTATGGATTTGATGAATCGGGTCTTTAAGCCATTCTTGGACCAATTTATCATTGTCTTCATTGATGATATTTTGGTGTATTCCAAGAGTGATCGGGAGCACAAAGAGCATTTGAGGATTTCTTTGGAGACTTTGAGGAGACATGAGCTTTATGCAAAATTCGATAAATGCGAGTTTTGGCTGAGGGAAGTTGCATTTCTTAGACATGTGATCTCAGAGCAAGGAGTTCATGTGGATCCAAAGAAGATAGAAGCTGTGGTGAGTTGGGAAGCCCCGAAGAATGTGGCAGAAGTGAGGAGTTTTCTGAGTTTGGCAGGCTATTACAGGAGATTCGTGGAGGGATTTTCCATGATAGTCGCTCCGATGACGAAGTTGTTAAGGAAGAATCAGAAGTTTGTTTGGAGTGAGGAGTGTCAGAGGAGCTTCAAGGAGCTCAAGCTCAGATTGACGAGTGCCCCGATTCTGATTGTGCCATCAGGTGATGAAGGATATACTGTGTACAGTGATGCTTCGAGGAAGGGTCTTGGCTGTGTTTTGATGCAGGGAGATAGGGTGATTGCTTAGGCTTCAAGGAAGTTGAAGCCTTATGAATTGAACTATCCGACGTATGATTTGGAGTTGGCAGCTGTGATCTTTGCCTTGAAGATTTGGCGGCATTATCTATTTGGAGTTCAGACGAGGATCTTTACAGATCACAAGAGTCTGAAGTATTTGCTGAGTCAAAAAGAGTTGAATTTGAGGCAGAGAAGGTTGATTGAGTATCATCCGGGTAAGGCCAATGTTGATTGAGTATCATCCGGGCAAGGCCAATGTTGTGGCGGATGCCTTGAGCAGGAAGTCTTCGATTGCTCATGTTCGATCGGTTTATCTTCCTTTATTGGAAGAGATGGCCAAGCTTAAGATAAGCTTGAAGTAGGAGGAGTCGGATTGCCTTCTAGCTAATTTCTGAGTGAGGCCGATTCTCAAGGAAAAGGTTAGGGAATTGCAGGCTCAAGATGCAGATTTGAGCAAGCTTCGAAATGAAATTCAGAATGGTAAAGTTTCCGGAGTACTAGTGAGGGATGATGGGCTTATGACAGTGGGGAACAGGTTGTGTATTCCTGATGTGCAGGAAGTTAAGGCTGAGATTATGGATGAGGCACACAATGCGCCTTATGCTATGCATCCCGGTAGCACCAGGATGTACAGGGATCTGAGAGAGCATTTTTGGTGGAAAGGCATGAAGAAAGATGTAGCCGAGTTTGTGAATAAGTGTCTCGTGTGTCAGCAAGTCAAGGTTGAACACCAGGAACCTTCGGGCAAGTTGAGGCCATTGTCCATCCTGGAATGGAAGTGGCAAAGG
Organism: Erythroxylum novogranatense; assembly: GCA_029891385.1. NCBI lineage: Eukaryota > Viridiplantae > Streptophyta > Magnoliopsida > Malpighiales > Erythroxylaceae > Erythroxylum > Erythroxylum novogranatense. Next base: position 57,633,843 of record CM057231.1, read on the forward strand.
GTGACGATGGATTTTCTGATAGGTTTGCCTAAGACCAGTAGGAAGCATGATGCCATATGGGTTATAGTGGATCGGTTGACGAAGTCAGCTCACTTTTTGGCGATCAAGCAGACTGATTCTTTGCATGTATTAGCAAAGAAGTATATTGATGAGATAGTGAGGTTGCATGGGATTCCGGATTCCATTGTGTCGGACAGAGATCCTCAGTTTACTTTGAGATTTTGGGGTAGTTTGCAGGAAGCTTTGGGGACGAAGCTGAATTTTAGTACGACGTTTCACCCTCAGACAGATGGTCAATCTGAGAGGACCATTCGGACACTTGAAGGGATGCTTCGGGCTTGTGTGATGGATTTTCGAGGAGCTTGGGATGAGCATTTGTTGTTGCTCAAATTTGCTTACAATAATTCGTACCATTCGAGCATTCAGATGGCTCCATATGAGGCATTGTATGAGCGGAGATGTAGGACTCCGATCTGTTGGGATGAAGAAGGAGAGAGGCAATTGAAGGACCCGTAATTGATTCGCATAACAGATTGAGAAAATCAATTTGGTTAAACAATGCTTAAGGCAAAGACAGATAGGATGAAGAGTTATGTTGATGCTCATCGAAAGGAGATGGAGTATGAAGTCGGTGAGAAAGTGTTCCTTAAGACGTCTCATTGGAAAGGAGTATTGAGATTCAGCAAGAAGGGTAAGTTGAGTCTGAGGTATGTGGGTCCTTATGAGATCCTTGAGAGGATTGGTCCACTCGCCTACAGATTGGTGTTACCTCCGGAATTGTCGTAGATTCAGGATGTCTTCCATGTGTCTATGTTGAGAAGGTATAGATCGGATCCTTCTCATATCATTCAGACTAGTGAGGTTCAGTTGCGAGATGATCTGAGTTATGAGGAGCAACCGGTGGAGATTTTGGATACCAAAGATAAAGTCCTCAGGAACAAGACGGTTCAGCTAGTCAAGGTCCTGTGGAGGAACCATTCGGTAGAGGAGGCTACATGGGAGTCATTAGAAGCCATACGGGAGAAGTATCCGCATCTCTTCGATGATTCAGGTAAATTTCGAGGACGAAATTTCTTTTAAGAGGAGGAGAAATGTTAGACCCCGATTTTTTTTATGATGATATTACGCATGAATTGTGATAATTATGTGATTAAGGCTTAGTTTGATTTATTTTGGAGTATTAGTGGATAATTGAGGTGTATTTGCATTTAATTTGGATTAAATGAGAATTAAGAGATAAAAATATGCGAGGGCATTTTAGGAAGTTTGCTTGAGTTGGATTAATTTAAGCCTTGCTAAGAGGGATATAATGGTATTTACCCTTTTCCTTAGGTTAAGAGAAAAGAAAAGAGAAGAAAGAAAGAAGGAGAATAGAGAAGAGGAGAAGACGCCGTGAGGAGGAAGAAGAGAAGAGGGAAAAGGAGAGTTGCGATATTTGAGTTTTCCGACCGATTCAAGTGATTCTGGTGAGTTTAGCTTCTTTAAACTTGTTTTGTTAGATTTAAACCTAGAGAATGTTGAATATGTGAGAATCGAAAGTTTTAGGGTTTTAGGGCATAAATGTAGAGATTTCCTTGGGTTGATGTGTTTGTGATAGATTTGAAGCTTAAAATGGGTTAGAAATGTAGTATAAGTCTTGATCTACAGCTTTAGATGTGGTGCATTTGAGTTTGGGAAGAGATTGAAGTTAAATTGCGAAATCGGGGTTGAGTCGCATTCGAATTCGCGTGTCTCGACATGCATAAAACAGCACGCCAGCGTCGTGAGTGAATGGGGACGCTGCGTGCACAGAGTGCACGTTGCGGCGTGCACATAGTGATGTGCACGCCGCGTCGCACAAATGTGCACATCGCGACGTGCGTGAGGGGAGCACGTTGCGACGCACACATTTGTGCTTTCGCCCAGCAAGCTTGGCCTCGCCGGCCGTAGCAGCCAGTCAAGCAAAATGAGCCCCCGTTTTCTGAAAGATGATTTTTATATATTCTTGAGCATATCTTTTAGTGTAGATGTCCAATTGAGGTGATTCTTGATCCGTTGTAAACTAGAGCTCAAGGACTACAAGTTGTATAAAGAAGGGAAGTTCGGATTTAGTCTTTAAGGGTTTGGAATTTTATGAGGAAGTCGAATGTAGACTTTTAATGCTTTATTTTGACTTTCCAAGTCGTGATTATTTTCTCGTGGATATTGATTTGGATGGAAACTTGGTTGTTTTAGGAAACCAGTCAATTCCGATTTCATCGCAAGAGGAAGGACACCAGTGAGTCGACTACTCGAGCGATCTTAGGTGGGTAATATACTTATAGTTATCGTGTGACTAGGCAATTTCTTGCCTATGTATGAATATATGTTATTTGTTATGCATGTTTAAATGTGATGAATTGAATGATTTTGAGTTCATATATTTTGAAAGAATCATAAGAATTGATAGCATTACATTTTGATTCTGATCATGTTATGCCTCGACTTCGGTCACGACATTTTGACTAAATGCAAGACATAAAAGAATACCATATGATGAAATGGTTATGAGCATGATTATGTGCTTTTGTTTGGGCGAGAGTGGAACCATTTCGTTCGTCACGTTCACGTAGACAAGAGTCTTCTCCGGCTGCCCGCCAGGGTATATGAGATCCGAATGGACTCATTTCGCTCGGGTGTAAACTTCGGTTTCTCCCTTTTGTTTCCATGGAACCCTCGAGCCATTGTGATGTGCATTGCATATGTGAATTGTTCATTGTGAATGCTTGAATTGATGTCTGTATAGATATAATATATATACATTCATATGCTGGGATTTGTGCTAGTTGTCGATGGCTATAATTATATTAGCCACTGAGCTGTGTAGCTCAACCCATTACTTTCCCTCCTCAGGTGCAGAACAGGCCGACTGTTGATCTTGCGAGCCATCGGAAACTTCGAGCTAATTAGGAGTTTTGTATTAAGTTTGTATTTTGGTTGGCCCTCCGAACACATTATTATGGAGCATATTTCATGTATTTTGGATCGCACGATTTTGAATACTTGTGACATTTCTTCAGATTGTGATGGCATGAGTTTAATTCATGTTTGGATGCATGTGTAAGTGTTGGAATGTATGAGAATGATTGTGTGTGAATTATGATCGGACTATGTCTATGCATATGTATAAATGTTGGGATCGGGTCTGACGTTATTTGAGGCGCCCGTCGCCGGCACAACCCGAGGGGCCGCCCTCGGGAATGGACTTCCGGGGCCCAGGCCCAACACCAAAGGCTAGGGTACTACAGTCACTTCTTTTTCATTGTGTACTACCGAGAATAGGATCAAGGTATTTGGTAACAACGCTAGATGAACAATGCTTATTTCATCTACTAAATCGTCAGCCTATCAACCTACCATTCCTTATTTTTCATTATATTGTAAAGTCTAAGAAAGACTCGACCGCTCTACCATACGGAATGATGTTAACAAGGATATTCAGAGACTCTAGAGTATGTCTGGAATGGAGAAACAGGATGAAGATGAATATCAAAAGTGTCATCAATTCTGCAACAATTGGTAAAATGAGCTTGAAGAAGATGGAGAGAGAAGAAACAGATTCTAAGACGAAAACTAGGATTGAGGGGGAGTGTGCTAAAAAAGAATCTCCCTCATTAAAATCAAAATCTCAATATGTTGAGAGATTACCTGCAGAAGGAGGAAAGGAATAGTCAGGAAAAACAAAGGGAAAGACGATATGTTTTAAAGAAGGAAGTCAGGTGTAACAAAAGGAGACAGTGACCCTGAAAAAAAGGGGACATGCTATTTTCGGAGAAGCCAAAGTAAGCAAAAAGGTCACCTAGAGTTCGAACCCTGCGTCAGCAAGAAGAAAAGAAAAAGAAAGAGTTGATTCATGGAAGAAACTCTGAGAAGATAACATCTTAGGCAACCAGGTCCTTAGTTTCAATTTTGAAAGAAGAATCAGAAAAATTGGCTAAAGTGAATGAAATTAAGAATAAATTGGAGTTTGAGAAAGTAAAACCTCAACCTCAGCAGACTTTCAGATTGATTAAAGAGAATAAAAAGCAGAAATCAGTACGAAAAAGAGCACTCCTATTGTTATTCAGAAGAAGAAGAAGATAGTTGAACGCAGTCCAGTATAGGTCAATACTTCTCAACTGATAAGAAAAGAAGACTTGAGAGTCAAGATTTTTGAAGAAATTCAACCTGTTAGAATAGCAACTCTATAATAATCAAAGAGACCCCAAAAAGATCAGTCAAGGTACAATTTCAACCCATTTGGGTAAATATTAGTACAATGCATTTGTTGAGTGAGGACGAGAAAAGTATGTATGATGTTCTAAAGGATGAAGGAACCAAACCGTACCCCACACAGATGACAAAACAAAAGTATACTATTTTTCCAACCACAAGGAAAACTGTGATCAAGGTTGTGTCTGATATTCAACCTCGACCTTTCATTGTTCACAATGAGGAAAAAGGGAAGAAGAAATTGTATCCTGAAAGGATAAATGATATGACAGAAGAACAAATCAAAGCTAAAGTGAGAAACATTGATGAAGCATGTTATGCAATCCAACAGACTGAAAATTATGTTTCCCACTTCATTTCAACAACATCAGGAAGCAATTGTGGTCAGCAAACCACTGAAGATTCTTTTCAGGTAGGTGGAAGACTTTTAGAAGGGCAGTACAGATCCATTAAGGTTGGAGACCGAAGCTACTTATTGGAGTCCCTTATGCATCTCATTATGCACATTAGACACTTATCAACTGTGTCTTCATTTGGTGATGTTCTACACCTATTCGGAATACAAGTTCTTCGACTAACTAGTCCTGATGATCCTGATCTTCCAGAACCTAACCTATTTGTTCAACCTTTTACCCTTACAATAATTGAACCAGATGTCATACCTTCAGATGCATATACTACGACTGTTGGTTTTGAAGTCGTACAATAGAAGCCTGATGAAGATATTAAAGAGAAAGTTGATTATCTGTGTGCTTCTTGTGAGTGACTTGCATAAAGTAGTAGAGGCTATTCGACAAGATATCAAGTCACTTCGCATTAAGATGAGAGAAATGTTTTTTGAAGCTATGAAGCATCTGCACCCATGATCTTGTTGATCAATAACAAATAGGGGGAGAAAGGAGAAAAAGAAGAAGAAATGACAAAGAGAGAAGAAGAACAAAACAAGAGAAGAGAAGAAGAAGAAAGATAAGAAAATGATTTTTTTATGATTATTTGTTATCATCAAAAAGGGGGAGATTGTTAAGTCAAAATGAATTTTACGATTAATTTTGATGAAAACTAAATAATGATGAAGGAAGACAGAAATAAGACGAAAGAAATGAGACGGAAGAAAGAAATGAGACACAAAGACAAAAATGAGACGGAAGTAAATGAAACGAAAGAAATGAGACAGAAGATAGAAATGAGATAGAAGAAATGAGACGCAAAGACAAAAATGAGATGGAAGAAATGAGACGGAAGAAATAAATGAGACGGAAGAAATGAGACGCAAAGAAAAAAATGAGATGGAAGGAAATGAGATGGAAGAAATGAGACGAAAGATAGAAATGAGACGGAAGAAAAATGAGACGCAAAGTAGAAAGAAGAAATGAGACGGAAGCAAATGAAAATAAGATGGAAGCAAAATAAGGCCATAAAAATAAGACGAAGCGAAGCCGAAAATGAGACAAAAGAATTGAAGACAAAGAACTAAATCATTTTGAGTTAGTTACAGAACTCAACTGAATAACCGTTTCTTCAAAGATCAAGAAACAATAAGAAAGAAGTAGCTATCAAGAAGTAGTTATTAAGAAGCAGTTGAAGATGAAGACTGTAAATACGAGTCAAAGTAGAAGACTGACAAAGTTAGTGAATTTCGAAAGCTAAATACTGTATTTGTGCGAAACACAAGAGCTATATTTTCTGTAACAAAGCTCGCAATATCTTTTTGTAAGAAAGAAGAAAAGTTGAGAGCCTGGAGAGGCTAAGTGAGAAAAAGAATATTTGTTGTAAGAGACCTGAAGAAGCTCGGTGAAAAGAATACTTGTACTTTTGTGAAATGTAGTGAAAGCTCAGAAGGGATTCTGTGGACTGGACGTATCCCACGGTTTGGGATGAACCAGTATAAAATTGTTGTGTCGATTCTCACTCTCAACTCTTTACTCTTTTTTCTATTGTTGATACCAATACTTCATAATATTGTTTTTCAATCATTTTGAAAAATCAAATTTTTAAAGAGGGGATTGTACTAAAAATTTGAATACACAATTCAACCCCCCCTTCTTGTGCATTTTGTATATCGTATACTAATGTGTGATTCACTTCAAATTGGATGCTAATATGCTTAGGTATTTAGTACATGACATTATTTTGAATAACTCTTTTCACTTGGAGTGCAATTGATGTTTTCATTACGTATTTTGATAAATGATTTTGCTTTTAACAAACTTGCAATTAAAATGCAATGAACAATGTCTTATTTTTCTAAAACTACATTTTTGAGCAACTTTGCACTTGGAGTGTAAAAGATGACTTTTATTTCATGAAATAATGTTTTAGAACTTACCAAAGCATAATCGAGTCATGTATACTGCATGTTTATTTTTTCTCTTTTAGCTTAGAGCTAAGACAAGGTTTCATTTTATCGGTTGGGCAGATAGATAAAAGCATAGTGCCTTACTTGATTTTTATACTTAATATTTCTATATGATTTTTTTGTTGGTGAGGTAACGATTGGTCAATTGTGGGCTAGGCACAACTAATTAAGTGACCCTCGTACCCTTGACGCTAGTACATAAAAATCGAGTCCCCATATTAACATCTTTCTATGGGACTTGCGAGTGATTCCACACCTAGGGTCTAGACATCGACGAGGTCATCACCTAGGGCCATGACACTTTTGTTGACTGTAGTCTGAACTCATCATAAATGAAAGTCGAGCCATCACTAAGAATTAGTGGATGTGCATTTTAGTTTGGCCGACTAGTGATGACACATATGACTGTTTTAACTTATCCTGACATTTGTTTTTTGACAAGATTTGATTTATACCTATGATGTTTTTATGCTTTTGTGTATTGAAATCGAAACACATGTTCACCGGATGAGTGAATTAATAGACTAGGTGTTAGACCCCGAACCTTTCCATTAAATGAGAAATTGTTAGCGATTATTCATGTGTAGAAAAAAGGGGAACTCTTGAACTTGAAATGAAATAGAAAAGATGGTTTAGACACAAGATGGGTTATATGTGATATGTTGGAAGTTAAAAATAGGAAAATATATATGTTCATTGAGTATGCTTCGGTTTTTTAGCCATAACTTTTGCTTTAGTTATCCAAATGAGATGATTCTTAATTTGGATTAATTCTTAATTTGGATTAAACTAGAGAGATAAGGCTACAAATAGTCTGATAAAATCAAGTTTTAATTTAGTCTCTAATAATATCAATTTTTGGATGGGAGTTGAGTACAAAATATCATTTCAGTATAAGACCAGTTTGGAAATGTTTGGGTATAACTTTCAAATTTCTGAACCAAATTAAATGATTTTGATGTCATTAGAAAATTAAGACAATGAGGAATATTTCTCTAGAAGGAAGTACAGGCAAATTCCTTCAATTGCATGATTAGAAAAGGTGATGATTTTCGGAAGGAGTTAAGCATGATTTAAATGAATTTTGAGGTCTTAATAGGGTATTTTGTGGAATTAATTAGCATGTTAATGCGAGTTAATTAGCATGTTAATTTGAACAAGATCATATTGCATGGTTTGATTGAATTATTGTATTAAGGTGATAAGTTTGCATGAGGGGCAAAATTGGAAGACCATTTAAGCCATTTAAGTTGCAAGGCATATAAGTAAGGGCAATATGGAATTTTTAGCATCATTAATGGTATAAAAGGCAAGAGAAATGAGTGGTCTTTCAATTAGAAGAGAGGGAAATGAAAATTGAAAGGAGAGAAGAGGGAGAGAGTCGTAGTTGGAGAGAAGGAAGAAGAAAAGTTAGGGTTTTCCATTTTCTTGGAGTTCAAGTGGGTGTTTGGAGTTAATTCAAGAAGGAAAAAGCTAGAGGAAGGTTCAAGCTTTCATTTGAGCCAAGAAACCCTTTGGTTGGGTGGAGATTCAAGGTAAGTGATTTTCAATGTTTTGGATTTTTGAAGATTTTTTGGTTCAAAGAGCTTAGGAAATGAATGGGTTTAGAGACTATAAGATCAAATTCATGCTTTGGGTTCTTTAGGTTTTCCAATTTTTGAATCCTATTGATTTGGGATTTTGTGTTATTGATGAAGATGATTAAGAGAGGCAAGAGGAATCAAGATCAAGGGGAGGCAATTTGAGTCAAGTTTCAAGCAAGGAATTAAGGTGGGTGACATTTTTATACTTGTGTTAATAAGTCATAAATGTTCTTCAACTCAATGGAATTAATGACTTTTCCAACTACCTCATCAATGAGCTTTTATTGTTCTTTAAATGATTGAAAATTTTCCATAAGTTGTTGTGTGTGAATTTTGGGAATGAATTGCAATTGTTTTGCAAATATTGTAATTGTTGCCTTTGAATGAATGAAAGTGGCTTTTTATGATTGGCATGAGATTTTGGTTGTTGAGTTGTGAAATATATCAAGTGCATGAAAGCAAGTTTTCAAGAATGTGCCATTTGGGCAAAATATTTTCAGTGCATGAAATTACATGTTATGTGGGTTTGGTTTAGTCCATCCAATAATTGTCACGTGCATGTTGACCAATTCAAGGCTTCTCCCGCCTGCCCGTTATTGGCACGGAGCTCCTTTAAGGACTCCCTCAAGTTTATGACTACGCAAGGCCATTTTATGAAATTGTGTAGTTCATCATGTTTATGGACTTACCAAGTCATTTGTGTTGTGTCTGTGGGCTTGCATGTATTGACAAGTTTGAAATATGCTTGAATTATGAGAATTGTGATTTCGGTTTACAAAGTCGAGAAATATATGTTTTATGGATAATTGTGAGAAATTGCTATGATTATGAACGTTTTAATGGTTTTTGCTTATTACCGAATATAAACATGTTACCCATGAGCTTTTGAGCTCACCCCCTCTCTTTCCCCATCTTCAGGTGAAGAACAAGAGATCAAGTAAAAGTGAATCAAGGACTAAATCTGAATTTGCATGTTTTGTTTTGCTTTGGAGAGATTTATGTAAACAAAGCTGTAATTGCATTTTGAGCAACAATTATTCAAGTGTCTTGTTTACTTTAGAGGTTCTGGAACATTAATGTATTGTGGCTTCGAATGCCATTGAAGTTTTGTAAATTCTTATTTGTTGTTAATGAATGATGATTGATGTATGGATGAGGATGATGAATGTAGAGCATGAATGGTATATATATATATATATATATACTTCAGTGAGATGTTATGAATATAGAGATGTTAATGAATACGAGAAGTCAAATGAATTGAGGTTGAGAGTTGGATGAATTCCAACGGGTAGTTAAATTGGTATGAATGACGTGCGATTAAGAAGTGAAGTTGGATAAATTTCAAGTTTTCATGAGGGTAAATTGTGTGTTCGAGTTCGAAGAAATTCTGTATTAATCTATGATGATTTTGACCAAGATGTCTTAATAAAGGTTATAGATGATCCTCTTTGCTTTTCGATGCTATAAAATATGCAAATTTAGGATATCGGAGTGAAATGATATGAGCATTATAAGTGAAGATGCTACTTAGGAAGTTTAAACATGACAATCATGGTGAATGATGAGAGTTTAGGTTTGTGATAATTTATTTGAGTTGAGTTTTGGGAGTTTGATGCACCCAAAGTGGAAATTGAATATTTTAGGAGTGTGATTGCATTAGAAGAAGTGCATTTGTGAAGATTATAAGTGTATATGATGTTAGATTGGATGTAGGAAGCATTAGAGAGGGTTTGGAGGGGTTTTGGGAACCCCCATGTCCTTTTAATGGACTTTAGGTCCATTTAGCAGACTTTGACGGGTCAAAAAGGACCCCTAGCATTGCCCATGTCCTTTTAACAGATTTGATGTCCGTTTAACGAACTTTCTCGGGTGAGAAAGTGCATTTTGGCCCGACAATGTTCGTTAAACGGAGTTTCACAGGACAGCTTCATGAAATCGCGATGTTTGACCATTTTAGAGGCGGAATATGACTTTATGGTCTTCATCAAAGTTGTATATCTAGAAGTATTATTTCCAATGGTCTAAGAACGAAACAAATCCGACATTTTTGGTGAAAGTCATGGTAATTGCGCCAAGATAGGTACAAACTGATTGAGGGTATGAACATGTTAGATTCTTTCAGTCATAACTCCCTCATCCGATCTTCGAATGAAGTGATTCTTAAAGCAATGAATGCCTAAGACATGTATTTATCTCTCCATAAAATTTGGTAGCTTTTGGTTTTGAGATGAAAAAGTTTGATTGTAAGAAAGTGAGAGATCAGTTTAGAGAGCATGATTGAGGCATAAACACACTTTAGAATTTTAAGCATATCTTGAGCTATATAGCTCCGATTGAGGTGATTCTTGCTTCAAAACTAAATAGAGGCTTAGATCTATGATTTCTTTGAAGAAGCCAAATTGAAATTCTTATTTTAAGATTTCCAAATTCTGTTCACAAATAGGAGAAATGAGTTTGAGCATGGTGACTAATTTTATATGTGGGCACGCCATTGAACAAATTGTGTTGGACCCCAAACCTTGAGTGATAATTTGACTTAGTAATATAAGTGATAAAGTGGATGAGTTGATTGAAATTGAGTTGAAAATCATGACTAAAAAGAGAAATAGTGAAAATATGAAAAATTGTGTAATAGTTGACTTTTTGGCCTTGGAAGGTTGAATTTTGATTGAGGCAAAATTTGATAAAATGGTCTTATGGAAACTTGTAGGTTATGTTAAGAGCTTTCTGTAGACATAAAGTTTGCAATTTTTCGATATCGGGAGTGAAAGTTATGATCAGTCAAAGTTTATGTTTGATAGGGTTTGACTTTTATTATGGTTGAAACTTTGATTGAGAAATTAACCTAGTTAGAGGTTAATTGAGCTTTGATGTTCTTCATGAAAATTGAAGGATTTGATTTGATCTTTATTTCGATATAAAGTATGCAATTTTTCGATCTCGGAATAATAAGTTATGATTTTTACAAGTTTGTATAGAGGATAGTATCTTTGACCGGAAAATTGACTCCTTTAGGAGTCGAATTGAGTTTTATGTCCTTCGTGGAAGATTTAGAGCTTCCCTCAAGCTTTCTATAGAGACTAAGTTTGTCAACATTGGAGTTCGGGATTAAGAGTTATGAATTTCGGAAGTTTTAGATTAAGTGAAAAAAAAAATAAAAATGAAGTTGCCCAGTCGCTAAGGCGACTCATCGCCCTAGTGATGGCGAGCTTTTAGCTCGCATTGCTAGGGCGATGCATCGCCCTCGCGACAGCGGGCGTTCTGCCCGCGTCACCAGGGCGACGCGTCGCCCGGGGCGAGCGAGCCCTCGCCTCCCCCAAGGCGCACTGCTTTGCCCTATTTGTTTTCTTGATTCCTCCTTTAATCCGACCTTTGTTCACTATTTTGCTTATATCTTTTCCGTCCGACATCCGATTGAGTTGATTCTTATGGCGTTGGATTCCTAAGATAATTATCTACATCCTCATAGAAATTTGTGAATTTTTGAGATTAAATTAATGGTGATTAATTTAATCAAAGTGAGTCGGGAAAGTTTTCGAGCATAGTTCAGTTTTTTGTGAAATTCGGAATCTGTAGAGATCCGATTGAAGCAATTCTTAAGTTGAAATAAAGATAATACAAGGGGCTACAAATCATATGAAGACATGAAATGTCAATTTTGCCCCTAAGACTTTTAATTTCTGAATTTAAGTTCGGATTAGGGTGTAATTTTTGGATTGGGAACACCTGAGAGTATTTTGAGTATAACTTTTGATCTGGGAATCGAAATGAGACGATTCTTGTTTTGAATTAAACTAGAGACATAAGGCTACAATTGTTATGAAGATGTTAAGTTTCAATTCTGGGATTAAGAATGTGAAATTTTGGACGGAAATAATCGTACATAGAAAATGTGTTAGAATATGGATATTCTCGAACTGTTTTGCACATAACTTTTGGTGTAGTGATCTGAATTGAGCGCAGTCGGTGGCGTTGGATTCATATGATTGAGAGGAACATTTCTCTAGAAGAAAGTTGGGACAAATTCCTTCAAATTGATAGTGCGAATCGACCCGCAAGTAAGAATGACTAAAAGATAAATGTAAGGGCATTTTGGTCTTTTTATCATTTTTAATGACATGACACCAACGTGTGAGGTGTTGCCATTTAGAAAGATTTGGAATGTTAAAAAAAGAGAGGAAAATCGATTTTTAAAAGAAAGAAAGAATAAGAAGAGAATGGAGAGAAGTTATTTTCGTAAGAAGAAAAGAAGAAAATGAGAAGAGAGAAAAGATGAGAGAGTTTCGTATGGGAGAAAAGAATGGAGAAAACGATGGATTCTAAAGCTTCAAGCTTGTTTTTGGAGAAGATTCAAGGGGAAAGAGATAGAAGAAGATGACAACTTCATCTTGGGCAAGAAGAAATCCGAATCTTAGAGAGAGAAGGTAAGAGAGAGAAAATTTTTTATGTTTGAATTTTGATGAGTTTATTGATTGATTTAGCTTAATATGGTTATGAATTGAAGTTTCCTATGATTAATTGAAGAGATTAGGCTATGATTATGCTTAATTTTGGATTAGGATGAAATTTGAGTTTATGTCAAATTTTGAATTGGGGGTTTTTTTGAAATTGATGATTTAGATGGCTTGAATTAGTGATGAATTTGAGATATCCTAAGTTAATTTTGATGTTTATGCTTTAGGTGAAGGTTAATTTGAAAAATTATGAATTGGGGGTTTAGGCCAAATTAGAGATTTGGGGGTTTTCTCAAAATTTGTGAATTAAAGGTGTAGAATCATAAAAAATAGTATGAATTGATGAAATATGGAATCAATTTTGAAGAAATTATGTTTTATGAGATTGAATTTGAGTATATTTAGTTTAGGTCAATTTTGAAAATTGGGGATTTTCAAAATTGGAGATTGAAATAGCTTGAATTTATATGGAATTGGTGTTTTCTAAGTTTAATTTGAGTAAGTAAGTGATTTATGATATTGAATTTGTCTAGTTCGGTTTAGGTCAAATTTGGACTTTGGGGATTTTAGAAATTCTTGTTTTAGAAAGCTTGGAAATATGATAATTATGAATTTCCGATAGTCAATTTTGAGATTTACGCAAATTATGATGATGAATTTGGATATTTATGGCTTAGGGAATTTTTAAGTTAAAGAAAGAAGGAGGAATTTGGAGAATTGACGATTTGGACAAGCTTCTGGCATTAATTCGAGGTGGGTAGCATATTTATATTTTGATTTGTAAACTTAATACGAATTTTGAAAAATTAAAAGAAAGTGAAAGTTTGGAATTTTGATCACTTATTGTTTTTGGAAATGTTTGAAATTAAGAATTGATTTAAGGTTTGAAATTATGATTCCTAAGTGATTTCTGAAAAATTATTACAAGCTTAAATTCATTGTTTTAAATGATTTGCTAAATCGTTAGAAATTTCTCAAACTGTATTTGTTGTACGTATTGATAATTATGCATATTGTTGCAATTATTGTTTGATTGAATTAATTGAATGATATGATATGTGTGAATTTGTGAGATTGTTTTAAGTTGATGAAATAATGTTAGAAAAGTAAAATTTTGGAAAGGCCTTCGCAATTTGAATTTCCGCTTTCGATATGTGTTATGTGGGTTTGGTAGGTCCTTTGGTGAGTCAGTCTGCTCTATGTGTATATCCTTCTCCCGGCTGCCCGCTAGTGGCACGGAGCTCCAATTTCGGACTCCCTTCATGGCTACACTGGACCGTTATGCGGGAAAGTGTAGTACGTTTCGCTCACGATCGCATGTGATCGCTCATGGATCAAGCAAGACGCTCTGCTTGGACCTAGCTGCACCATTCGATATGTTATGTGTTTTCAATTTTGTTTCAGATGTTGCATTCATATTTATGAAAATTGAGAATTTTGAAAAAATAAGAAAAGTGAGATGACTATGAAAGTTTGAAAATATGAAAAAAGGGTTTGAGGAAATTGTTTGAAAAATTGTAAAGTTTGAAAAATTAGCTCTTTTCAGCGAAAGATTATGAAAAAAAAGATTTCGCTTATTTGTCAATTTATAAATGTGTTATCCACGAGCTCGAAGTTACCCCTTTCATCCCCATCTCCGTGTTTCGAGTAGGAGATCGGATGAAAGAATGTGAAGACGCCGCCGACATTTAAATACGTTAGCTTTTGAGTAATTTGGATCTTGAGTATGAATATGTTTATAACTTTAGATAAGTTTGGGAAAAATGTATTTGTGTATAAAGTTGAGAATTGTGAATGATTGTGAAATTTGTATATGAAATTATGGATAATTTGAGAATATATATGTATGATTGATTCGGACTTTGATTGAATTATGAGTTTGGTATTGAATTGAGAATTATGGAAGTATTAGATTTAGGTTTGCGTTTTCATTGTTTGGGTTCCTACGGGAGAGTCCGATGATTCGAGATCTGCTTGGCATTTAGAAGTGTATTTCTTCACTTTGTGTTCGGTTAGGATTAAGGCAATTATATGTCGCCAAATTTCATAAAATTAGCATGAATATGATTTTGGGATTTATACCAATGTGTAAGAATATGGTTAAGTTTTGAGATTTCGATGAGAAAGAATTTCCAAGGAAAAGGATATAAGATTTCTTTGTATGAGTTTGATAAATGGGTATAAGAAGAAAAAAAAATTATACCGGATTTTGGAACGTCTTAGGGTTTCCAACGCGACTATGTTCATTCGATCGTTTCCTTTGAAAATTGTTGTCGGATGTCGGATCCGTTTTGCTAAGTGTTTGTTTCCGATTCGCTTCCGTTTCGATTCTGTATTCGCTTCGCATTTGCTTTGCGTCCGCTTTCATTTGATTCCGTTATTGGCTTCCGCTATTTGTTTCCGCATTTTGTTTTTTTCGATGCGAAATTTTTGTTTCCATTCGTTTTCGTTTCCTTCGCTCTTCGTTTTTCGGTTGGGATCCGGTTCCCGGATCAGGTCCCAACATTTATGATATCAGAGCAAGAAGAGTTTATAAGGAATTATGCGTACGTATGAGGGAATCTGTATGAGTAGTTGGATTTCGAAAACGGGATCCAACAAATTGTGAGAAAAAATATTGGGATTTTATGGGAATGAAGATGAACCGATGATGGTCAAGGTTTAATACATCCGAAGTTGGGCTCTGCAAGTGGGGTCTGGGCTCTGCAAGTGAAGTCCAACAGATGTGGTATCAGAGCAAGCTCAAGTTTCATGATTTCGTAAGAGTTGGATTCCGGAAACAAACGGGGTCCAAAACTAGGCTTATATGGTTCCTAACTAGTATACATTGAATCATAGGTTAGGCCTATGTGTTTCTCTGTGTTGTATGCTCACTTTATAGGTTATTTATATCGTCTTGGTGTATATACTGAGTTCTATTCACAATAGATGTTTTTCCTACTCACTGAGTATATAATATGCTCACCCCCTCTGCTTTCCAACTATGCAGGTTAATTTATCGCATATGTGTAGTCTCTATTTTTTACTTTTGTTGCATAGTAGTGAAAACGATCTAGAAGGGGAGTTGAATACATCTTTGAAACTTTTTCGTAAAGTTCTACAAAAATTAGAAGTTAATACACACAAAACAATTAAACAAATTTAAGTGCAAAGAGTAAGGAAGAGAGGAAAACACTGTTTTTATAGAGGTTCGGTGCTAAGACTTACGTCCTCTACCTAAGCTCCCACTTAGGATTTTGGCAAAACACTTTATTACACACTTTTTAGTCCAGTGTGAACTTTTCAATACAACTTAACTTCCAGCTCAAGCTACACCTAACAACCGATTTATTTTTCGGCACAAATCCTACCTAACAAGTGATTTTCTACCAATCACTCAACTCACAATAATAACAGTGATGTTCTTGGTGTTGAAAAATTGTGCTCCATTCCATATTTGTCACAAAACCTTTCGAATGGTTCACAATCAAACTCACCTCCATGATCGGTTCTAATCGCAACAATTTTCAAATTCTTTTCATTTTGAACCAACCTACACCACTTAGTAAACTCGTTAAAAGTATCACTTTTATTTGTAAGAAATCTCACCCAAGTAAATCTAGAAAAATCATCAACAATGACAAGAACATATAATTTACCACTTAGACTAGCATGCCTAGATGGTCCAATTAAATCTATATGAACAAGTTCAAGAATTCTAGATGTACAAATTTCTTTCTTTGGTTTGAAAGATTCTCTAACATGTTTGCCTTTCAAACAAGATTCACACAAGTGGTCTTTAACAAATTTTATCTTAGACAAACCTCTCATAATATCATTTTTAGAAAGTTTAGAAATTAAAGGAAATGGTGCATGTCCTAACTTTCTATGCCATAAAAATGCATTTTCTTCTAATGTCACCAAACACTTTTCATTAAAAGAACTATCATCATGTAAATCAACAATATATGTATTTCCATGTCTCAAACCAATGAAAGCAACATTTTCATCCTTAGTAACCATACAATGAGATGATTCAAATGTCACATTAAAATTCATATCACATAATTGAGAAACACTTAACAAATTATGTTTCAAGCCATCAACAAGTAAAACATTGTCAATGGTAGGCAAAGGTTCCTTACCCACTTTACCAACACCAATGACTTTACCTCTGTTGTTGTCTCTAAATGTGACAAATCCTTGATTCTTTAGTCTGATTTCTATAAATAAATTCTTGTCTCCACTCATATGCCTTGAACATCCACTATAAATGCACCATGTGCTTGATGGATTTTCATTCCTTGGTTGCATCTACAACAGAATCATTCTTTCTTCTTGCAGGTACCCATGCCATTTTGGGTCCATTTTGGTTTGTCATATAAACCACATTAGGAGGTGTTGCACCTTTTACCACCCAGATTTTCTTAACATTAATACATCTCCTAATACTTTTACATGCAATTTTTATATGACCATCTTTTAAACATCTAGCAAATTTAGCAACTTTTTCATCCTTAGTGAATTTCGAAATCAAGGAACAATCTCTATCAAAGGGGTCATATCCTAAACCACGTTTAGAGATTGAATATCTTTGTAAGGACAACATCTTTTCAAACTTTTCATTTCCATCAACAAACTTTCCAACCACATAAGAAAACTCTTTTATAAGTCTATCAAGTTCACTAGTAAGATTTTCTTTTTCAGCAAGGCATGCAGAATGATCTTCCTTAGTGCAATCTAAATCATCAATAGTTTCATGCAAAACACTATTTTCAGCAACTAATTCTCTTATTCTCTTTCTCAATTTCTTGTTGATTTCAATAGCTTCCTCAAAATCAATTTGTAAAGAAGTAAAAGAATCTCTAAGATCTTGATCAATATTACCTCATCTTCATCATCACTTGTTAAGGAGCTATTTGCCATTAGAGCTAAGTTGTTTTCATCATTGCTTTGATATGCTTCCTCATCATCACTCCAAGTGGCTACAAGACTAGTTTTCTTCTTTCCTTCGTCATTCTTGTCATTTTTCTGGAAAATGGAAGAACTTTTGCATTCTCTAGCATGATGTCCTCTTTTTCCACATTTCCAGCACTCTTCATTGCTTTTCTTTTCTTCATAGCTTTTGGTCCTTCTTTCCATGGTGTACTTCTTTATTTCTTCATTTCTTCCACCACGTCATTCTTTCTTCCTATTCTTGAGTAGTCCTTTGAACTTTCTCAAGTTTCTGGCATACATTGCTAGTTCTTCATCTTCTTCCTCCTCATCTAACTCTTCATCACTTTCATCAAGAAAAGAAACATTAGCTTTTAAAACAATTGGCTTTTGTGACTTACCTCTACCTCCTCTTGATTTAAGAATGATCTCATAGTTTATGAGTGATCCACCAAGGCATTGAATTCCAATTGATTGAGATCTTTAGACTCCATAATAGCGGTGACTTGTGAGTCCCATTCTTTTGGTAGTGAATGAAGAATCTTTTTGACCTTCTCGCTATTCGTTATATGCTTTCCAAGGTTGCCTAATCCATTGATAATTTTTGCAAAACAATCAAACATAGTGGAAATAGACTCACCTTCCTTCATAACAAACATTTCATAGTCATGGAGATGTATGTTGATCTTTGTCTCTCGAACTTGATTGGTTCCTTCGTGAGTGATGCGTAGTCTCTCCCACATTTCTTTAGCACTAGTGCATGAGTTCACTCGATTTCTCTCCTCAACAGTGAGAGAGCAATATATCAACTTCATAGCTTTTATGTTGACGTAGGCTTGCTTCCAATCATTGCCATCATACTCCAGCTTCGTCTTGACCTCGCCATTTTTTTCAATGAAACATGTGGACCGAAGATGATTATCTTCCAATACTCCACTCCCTCGCTTATAATATGATATTTCATAGGATTTTTCCAAGAATAATAGTTAGTACCATTAAACAAAGGAGGGCGATTATTTGTGTTACCTTCTTCGGCTAGGTTGTTGTGTGTCAAGCTTAGCGCCATCCCTGAAATTTTTTTCTCTGATACCAATTGAAAATGATCTAAAAGGGGGGTTGAATATATCTTTGAAACTTTTTCGTAAAGTTCTACAAAAACCAGAAGTTAATACACACAAAACAATTAAACAAATTTAAGTGCAAAGATTAAGGAAGAGAGGAAAACACTGTTTTTATAGAGGTTCGGTGCTAAGACCTACGTCCTATACCTAAGCTCCCACTTAGCATTTTGGCAAAACACTTTACTACAGACTTTTTAGTTCAATGTGAACTTTTCAATACAACTTGACTTCCGGCTCAAGCTACACCTAGCAACCGATTTGTTTTCTGACACAAATCCTACCTCACAAGTGATTTTCTACCAATCAATCAACTCACAATAATAACAGTGATAAAGATGAAGTAATAATGCTTTTTACAGTTGAGAACAATTTAGAACAAGCTAAGAGCATAATGAGAGCAAATTATGAACTATAGTAGTATGCTTTTCTTTTTGGACTCTACTCTATGATCATTTGATCTTTCAATATTTATTTGTAGACTCTAAGGTGATTGTAGTCATTGGAGAAGTCTACTAGCCGTTATAGCAAGATTTTCTTTCCATTTGTAATTGATTCAGACAGATTTTGTTCAGCTATACATGATAATCGACTAGTCAAGGTGTTATAGTCGACTAGTACATTATAGTCAGCTTTGTCTTCAAAGAATAGTCGACTAGTACCAACATTTTTCCATACGAGTTTCATCTCCGCTCTTCGAATAGTTGACTAGTGTAATGATAGTCGACTAATGCACCTATCCAACTGATTAATAGTAGACTTGCAACTTGTTGGTCGACTTGCTTCATGCCCCAACTGATATATCTGATTTTATTAGTCGACTTGCCACATTATAGTCGACTAGTGCTGGATCTTGTGACAGATTTTGCATGATCTTCAATATTTATTGTTGGGATCTCTTGCACGTTGTCTATCTCTTGAATGTGTCAAATTTGATTTGTATTAATTGTATATCAATCCAAAAATACCTGAAATAATTTCCTAACCAATTCTATACATTTTATCATTATCAAAACATAGAAGGATTTAATTTGTCAACCACCATTGGTCCAACAAGTAGCTCATAAATTGTTTTCTTTAGGTTGGTTATGTGAATATGCTTTATAATTGTATAAATTTAAATTTTGACCGTTTTATCATTGTAAAAGACCTTATGTGTGAACTTTGATACTATTATTGAGGTTGCTTTGAGTGGATTTTAAAGTCCTAAAGTTGTGGAAAATTTTTTGGATGAATATAGAAGTGTCTTTAAAATTGTTTGCAGGTTTTGGGATTTTAAAACACGCTTATCAGGTTGTCCAAATTTTTCAAAAAAAGAGAGATATTTAGTCAACCTTGCATAGTCGGATTAAGGATATTGTGAGTGTCCTTAACCCAGGTATATAGTGGTTGTCATGAGCCCGATGTGGTACCGGGTCATGACAGAGCATTATCTAATTTACTAATTGTACTTGTTAGTAAGATCGTCAACAGTTTGGATCTAATATAAATATTATATTTAGTAATATAATATTAAAATAAAATGAATATTTAGTACCAATATAGATATTATATTTAGTAATATAGTATTAAAATAAAAGAATATTTAGGAATGTAATAGTAAATTAAAAATTAAAAATACCTTCATCTTCATATATTTGATCAAAAGAACCTTCAATTGGTTGATTAATTTCACCGGTCCTCCATATTAATACTTGTGGTTGTAGAAAATAAAAACACAATATTAGGTTAGATAATATAAAGATAGATAAAATAAATATATTAAAAAATAATTTATTATCAATATCTTCATTATTTAACCAACTTTGAGCACACATAAGATCTTCCATTTATGTAGGATTTTAATAGTAGTTTAGTTTGTTTTAATAGTTTTAGATTTATGGTTTTGATTTTATTTATATGCTCTTTTAGTATTAGCTTATGATTTTGCTACTTGAGTTAAAGACTTGGTGGAGTTATGTAGTTGTAAAGGCAAATTCATCCCTATGTAAGATATAAAGACACAATCACCCCTATAAGCTATAGTAAAGATTAGGTTTCATTAGTTTGGATAGACCTTTTCTTTTAAATGTAAAATTAAATTAATGACCGTAAAGGGAAAAATTATACAAGATCAAGCAATCTGCATAATCTTGATCTTATGATTTATCTCTAAAGATTAAAGCACTATGTTTTAACAACTTACTTGAAGTTTGCCTAATAATTATAGACATGTATACTATTTAACTACCCCATTTCGAAACATTTTGTGACCCTAATTGTGCTTTGTTTGTAAGACTACAAATAAGCCCTAATTTTGCAAAGAAGGAAAGTAAAATTTAGGGATGTCAATTTTTGGGTATGCTTTCATATTTCTTATATAAATTGTTCCCTCTCTAATCTTTTGTCAATTTATTCTTAACCTCCACTCTTATCTTTGTTTGTGTGGACACACTTCATCTCTTACTGTTACTCATTAATTTTCAAGAGGTGCGAAGGGCGATGAGGATCTCCTATTCACATCCACTTGCAACCGTGTAAGTTACTTCATGTTTTCCCTTCTCTTAACCTTGCTTCCCAATTGCATGCCATTATAACAAAAAAAAAGGCCTAGGATCTTTTATTCCTAAGGAATTGCTAGTTATTCTTACCTTTATTTCATTATTTTAATTTTACTATATTAAAGATAATGTATAATGCAAGTTCAAGGAAGGACTTAATGATTCTGCTTATCAACTTTGTTATAATTTTGAAAGAATATTGATCAAGATGACTTATTATGAGTTTAGTTATTAATGAGATTTGATTTTTAGGTAAATAGCTATAAGCTTTAATGATTAGTTAAGTTTAAGTCGCTTTGATTTCAAAAATGGATACTTGATTTGCATTATGATACTTTTTATGAGTTGTACATATAATTAAGTTATAAGTTAATTATTTTTAAGTATTTTCATAATCCTATAAGTGATTCCTTTTAAGTATTTTCATAATCCTATATAAATAGATAATGTATGAATAAGCAAGCATTGAATAAATTCACTATGTTGGATTCAAACTAAGTAAAAATGGTTGAAATTTAAAAGTGGTACTACTAGTCATTTAAAATGGTGACCTAATTGAGTAATTAAGAGTATTCATGGCAAGGTGATTACGATCGCATCAAAAGGTTACGTGACTTTTCAAATAGGCTTCTAAATACTTGTGTGTGAATTTGAAGTAAGTGTTTTGTTTTAATTTTCAAAATAGGGTTATGAAAATGTTTGAAAATTGAAACAACATCCCCATATATTTCCATTTTATGCACTAAGTTGAGTTTTATGGATTGATTTGAAGTTTGAAGTATTATGGAGTTAATTCAATTGATTTATGACTTAAAGTAAGTAGCTAAACACTTATCAATTTGAAGAAATTTGCAATTAGATGAATAATGAAGAATCTTAATTGATGTGCTTGACTTGTCAAATGCTTTCCTAGAGTTGCTTCCTATTTAAATTAAAAGTAATGATATTTTTTTACTAGAAGATAAGTAAATGATTAAGTGTAACATCCCGTTACCCATGCTAGGGCTAGAATTGTGAATTTTGAGAATTAGTGAGAAATTAGAAAAATGCACATCATGCGTTATTAATTGTGACATGCACATTTTGCACATTTATATGATTGTACATGCATTCATTGACATTTTCGGGTACAATTGAATTATTAATTGTGATTATAATGTGTTTTGGTGATTTTGGTATTAATTAGGACATTTTGGGATTTTTAGTGAATTTAGTGAAAATATTGATTTTTGGGCCAATTATATTGTGACATGTGGCATCATATAAGTGAGACAAATGGCTTCGTTAAAGAGGGTGTGTAAGGCATGCATAGTACCGAGTGTGAGTTTGAGTTGGGCAATGTATTGCATGTGTTCTCGGTGAAGAAACACTTGATTTCAATGAGAACCTTGGGACTTTAGCTGTTTTAATATGTTCTCTTTGTTGGAGTTCATAATGATTCTGTAAGTTATGTTTAACTTGAGTTTTGTTATTGTTAAATGACGCTTTCAGTAGAAATGTATGCATGCATGCGATGTTAGAGAAGTGGGTTTCGGTGTTGAACAGAGTAGATGAGTGTTTGAGAGTAGGAAACTGTTAATATGTTGTTGAATGAACTCTAGATTGGAAGATTTGCAAATACTCTGTTCGGGTTTTGAGATAGACAAAATGATACATGCATGCATTGTGTCCGTTGTTTATCAGTAGAAGTGAAGTTGATGTTTAAGAATGAATCTTGAGTTTAATCTTATGTAAATGTTTCAAAATGGATTAGGAGTTATTGGAGTGAAGTTTTAGAGATTGTTTTGGGTTTAGAATTGAAAAGTCTGGAAAAAGAAATCGGAGAAGACGAGTTGCAGAACCAGACGTCGCGACGTGTAGCTTACGTTGTTTATTCGTCGCGACGTTCATTTTCTTCCTCGCCGCAACTTAGGTGACCTCCTTGATCTTGTCGCGCTTAACGCTGTAAAATCCCGAGAAAATCAAATTTTTGGGCTGTTCGTCATGACCTCATATTTTCCCCACGTCGCGATTTAGCATCCATCTTTGACAGCTCGAACATACTTTAGTATTTTGACAATAACTTTCTCTATACTGCTCTAATTTGGGTGATTCTTGATTCCATGTAAACTAGAGACATAGGGCTACAACTGGTATGAAGAAATAGAGTTTTAATTCTGTCTCTAAGAGTTTCATATTTTTGTTGCAAGTTGAGGTATAAATTTTTCTGGAACTTATAAACCGTCGGTAATATTTTGAAGATATCTCTTGGTATACTGATCCAAATTAAACAATTTTGGTGTCCTTAGAAAGCTAAGAAATGGGGGAACAACTTTACATCAGGAAGTTTTGTCTAATTTGCTCTTTTACCTGATCTAATTTAGAATGGAAAGTTGATCAAAATATGTTCTATAGGAAAAATCTGAAGTGGTCAATGAAGCTATGAGATTATTTGACATTGTTTGGTCCAATTCAATTGTAAGAATACATGGTATTAATGAGGGATTTGATTCCTAAATGATTTTGATAAGGATCGCATTATTGCACCTCGAATTGTCATTGAACATGCATTGTACATACATTCTATACATTGATATTTTTATGAAAGAACATTTGTGCAATTGTGCAAAGTGTGATATTTGTGAATGTGTTTTGCCTATTTTAGAGGAGCATATCGGACGCCAATCGGACATTGCGGACCATCCAGCAATAGCTTATTGAGCGCATCGTGAGTCAACCTAGATGTTTTCCTAGGATTGATTTAATTTGATTTGTTCAAGCTTTCAATATTGTTTTATTGCTTGCGATCTAATTATGAATTCCGGACTTCAATTGTCCGAGGAGATCAATATTTGGGAATGTATTAGAAGTGCTCTGATTGTGACTTTGTTTACTATGAAATTCTGAACGTGATTATAAATGTTATGTGAATCCTGAACGAAAGTTGAATGCCGGATTTAGATCCGATGAATATGAGTTCTGTTGGATATGTGATTGTGATACATGCGATATTCAGATAGATGCATGTCATAAAATGCATGCTCAGATAAAGCCATTGTGACTTGAATTGTCGTATGAAGCGCTTTCACGTAGAGCTTTGCTCCGTGATATATGTGTGTACACGTAGAGCTATGCTCCGTGATTCTGTTCTGATTGAGCCCTACGGGCCAGCAATTGTATAAGTATGTGATAGGCATTCAGTCACAACAATAAGAACGAATGTGATTCTCATATGCATATGTTTTTTTTATATATATATGATCTGTTTGGCAATGATTAAATGTTACACTTGATTGTGTGAGTTTTGAATTATAAATGTATCTGCTTATGAATGTTTGTGAATTATGTAATGTGTGCTTATGATCCGGTGAATTCATCAATGATGGTTCACTCATGGAGTTTGCAAAACTCATCAAAATTTGCAATGTGGCTTTTCAGGTACGAGTCAGGAGACCTAGTTCCTTAGTCAAGACTTAAGGAATCTTTTGGATAGAGTTATGGCTCAGAGGTCTGTCAGCTGACACCAGAAGTGTTCTAGCCTTATTTTTTGTCTTTTTGTTGGGTATTGTATAAGCTTTTATGCTTAGTCTTTTGGTGGTATCAGTGTAAGCTTTATGAATGAAAGGATTTTAAATGGTTTTAAAATTTAGTTACTGGAGTGCGTTAGATGATGCCATGTGTTTATTGGATTGCCATGTGTAAGTCGGTTATGTTTTTGCTCCAACATACCATTGTCATAAGGTATGTACTTGAATGTCCTTCGGGTGTTTGGGTATTTGCCTTATGGTAGTGGGATGTTGCATTTTTGGTATCAGAGCATGGTTTGGCATCCTTAGGGAAGTAATATGATTCATAAGTGGAGGATTCATAAAGAATCGCAGCTTTTGTTTGTTATAGGTCATCTTCCATGGGGATCAGATTGGTGAGTCAGCTGACATGGAGTCTATAGGAGCCAACTTAGGGTCTCATGTACCTGAATTTTCTGAAATGCCTCCGAGAATTCTCGTGAACCGGGAAAGGAGATATGATAAGTTGAGAAAGCAAGGAGCTGTGGACTTCTATGGAAGTACAGATCCGGCAGAAGCAGAAGGATGGCTTGAGAGAACTGGAAGAGTGTTCGATCGATGAACAGATAGCAGAGGAGAAATATGATTATGCAGCCTCACTATCGCAAGGTCCTCGCGATACCGTGGTGGAAGACCGTGCGGTAGTACCACCGCACCTTGTAGCTTGACACAGGAGGATTTTCTGATAGCATTTGAGAGAATTACATGCCAAAGATTTACATGGATCGAAAATGAAGGAATTCTTAGATTTGAAGCAAGGCAAGCTCTCGGGCGTATATGAGATAAGGTTCAATGAGTTAATGGGGTATGCGATCGCACCGATTCGATCGAAAGGTGATAAATGTAAAGCGGTTTGAGGATGGTCTGAATATGGAAATCAAGACGAGGCTTGCCATCTCTAACTTGAGCAGTTTTACAGAACTCCGTAGCCTCGATCAGAATAGAGAAATTATTGAAGGATAGTCAGAGAGAGCTCAGGCAGGAGGATAGAGGAAAGAGGCAGAATGAACCTCATGCTGAAGTCTGCGTAAGCTTGAAAGCGCGAATGCATCGCCTCGATTCCGCCTAGATCGAGACAACTGGATTCCATGGAGAGGTAGATTTGTTCACCGAGGAGGCGGAGGATGATGTCGGCCGGTCACCGCAACAATTTCCTGAATGTGAGCATTGTGGTAAAAGACATGGTGGTGAGTGCTGGAGGATATCAGGAGCATGTTTTCGATGTGGCTCTTATGAGCATCAGATTAGGGATTGTCCTGAGTTGTTGGAATCACGCCTGAGCTGAGGAG
The DNA here is from genome assembly GCA_029891385.1 of Erythroxylum novogranatense. Lineage (NCBI taxonomy): Eukaryota > Viridiplantae > Streptophyta > Magnoliopsida > Malpighiales > Erythroxylaceae > Erythroxylum > Erythroxylum novogranatense. The sequence goes on from CM057231.1 coordinate 57,659,875, forward strand.
GAACTATGACCGAGGTCTCGATTCAGCAGAGCAGAAATGACAGATCTGTACTCGAGGGCAGAGGTAGAGGTCTGACTCACAAGAGGCCCCAGGTCGATTGAGGTGCGGAGCAATCAGCCGCAAACTCGTGCCGTGGTTTATGCCATCACCGACAGAGGCACAAGACTCCCGTAAGTGGTAGCAGTGTGTTGAATGTTTTAATTTTGAAGCTTATGCACCGGTAGATCCAGATCTACCCATTCATTCATCACCCAAGATCTCGCATCTAAATTGCATTGTGGCGTGAGGTACTGAAATGTGGGTTAGTAGTGAGCACTCCAAAGGGTAACAACAAAGGATCGATGAGGTATGTAAGAGGTGTATAATTCGGATTGATCAGGTAATTAGTAGCTGATTTGATCATATTGCAGCTTGAGAGATAGTCCTCATCTTAGGCATGGATTGGCTCACTACTCATAGGCGATGATGAATTGTTATACTAAAGAGGTAGTGCTTGAATCTCCAAATCAGCCGAGAGTGGTGTTTGAGGAGTTAGTCAGCAAAGGCCACCGACTAATTTCTTTTCTAAGTGCTTTGAGATTGATCCGAGGTGGATGTGAGGCTTATCTGGCCCACATAGTTGACACTCGGAATGAGCAAACCATTCGGGATATTCCAGTTGTCAGAGAATTTTCGAATGTGTTTCCGACTGAACTACCAGGATTACCTCCAGATAGGGAGACGGAGTTCACTATTGACATTATCCCAGGTACCGCTCCTATATCAATTCCTCCATATAGGATGGCACCTGTAGAACTGAAGGAATTGAAAACTCAGCTATAAGAATTGTTAGATAAGGGGTTTATCAGGCCTAGTGTGTCACCTTGGGGAGCTCCGGTTTTATTTGTAAAGAAGAAGGATGGAACTCTGAGATTATGTATTGATTACCGACAGTTGAATCGGATAACAGTTAAGAACAAGTATCCATTGCCGAGGATTGATGATTTGTTTGATCAGTTACAAGGAGCTCAGGTGTTCACAAAGTTAGACTTGAGATCGGGATATTACCAGCTGAAGATAGCTGAGGCGGATGTTCCCAAGAGTGCATTTAGAACCAGATATGGGCACTTCGAGTTTTTGGTGATGCCATTTGGTTTGACTAATGCTCCGGCAACATTTATGGCTTTGATGAATAAGGTATTCCAACCTTATTTAGATCAGTTTGTAATTGTCTTTATTGATGACATTTTGGTGTACTCAAAGTGTAGAGAAGATCATATGGCACATCTAAGAATGGTTCTTCAGTTGATGAGGGAGAAACAGTTATATGCCAAGTTCACTAAGTGTGAATTTTGGCTTGATCAAGTAATATTTTTGGGTCATATAGTGTCTGGACAAGGCATTCAGGTGGATCAAAAGAAAATTGAAGCAGTAATGAAGTGGGAGGCTCAAAGAATGTGTCTCGAGATCCAAGTTTTCTTGGATTAGTTGGTATTATGTAAGGTTTGTCGAGGGTTTTCACTAATTTCGCCCCTTTGACAAAACTTCCGAGAAAGAATGTGCTGCTCGGATGGAGTGATGATTGTCGAGGAGTTTTGAGGAGCTTAAGCATCGGTTGATCATGCACCGTGTTAGCTATTCCGTCTGCTCGGGAGGTTATGTTGTATACAGTGATGCATCACATCAGGGTCTAGGATGTGTTCTAATGCAGCATAGTAAAGTAATAGCTTATGCATCGAGACAGTTGAGGTCTCATGAACTTAATTATCCGGTTCATGATCTGGAACTTGCCGGTAGTTGTTTTGCTTTGAAAATTTGGAGACACTATCTATATGGAGAGACATTTCAGGTGTTCACTGATCACAAAAGTTTGAAGTATCTGTTGAGCCAGAAGGACTTAAATATGAGACAGAGGAGATGGTTAGAATTGTTGAAGGATTATGATTGCACGATCGAGTATCATCCTGGCAAAGCTAATGTTGTAGCTGATGCTTTGAGTAGGAAATCATATAGCAGTGTGGCACAAGTGCAGGTATCGAGGTTACCTAGCCTAGTTCAGTTGAGGGCACTGAATGTTGATTTGAGTTTGGACCAGAATGATACATTGATAGCTACGTTGAAGTTGAGACCTGTTTTGGTTGAACGTATCAAAGAGGCTCAGAGCAGAGATCCAGACTTAGTGAAGTTAATTGAGAAGCTGAAAGTGAAGCTGGATTCTGAGTTTGAAGTGAGAGATGATACCTTGAGGTTAAAGCAGAGATTATGTGTGCCAAATGTTGATAATCTGAGGAAAGAGATTTTAGAGGAAGCTCATTTAGTAGCTTATGCTATGCATCCTAGTGCTACCAAGATGTATAACACACTGAAACAGCATTACTGGTGGCCTGGTATGAAAAAGCAAGTAGCAAAATTTGTTTCTAAGTGTTTAACTTGTCAGAAGGTCAAGGCTGAGCATCAGGCTCCAGCAGGAAAATAGCATTCGTTACCCATTCCGGAGTGGAAATGGGAACACATCACGATGGATTTCATTATGGGTTTGCCTAGGACTCCGAGGCAACATGATGCCATTTGGGTCATTGTGGATAGACTGACCAAATTGGCTCATTTCTTACCAGTGAGGGAGAATTATTCTTTAGATCAATTGGCTCAACGATTTGTGGATGATGTTGTGAGGTTACACGGGGTTCCAGTGTCCATAGTATCAGACAGGGATCCTAGGTTTACCTTGAGATTTTGGGGTAGTCTGACACGACTTTGGGTACTAAATGAAGTTTCAAGATGACCTTTCATCCTCGCATGGATGGTCGAGCGAGAGAACGATCAAGACTGTCGAGGATATGCTCAGAGCTTGTGTTTTAGAGTTTCAGGGAGCATGGGATAAGTATATAGCTTTGATTGAATTCGCCTATAATAATCAGTATCACAGCAGTATTGGTATGGTTCCATATGAGGCATTGTACGGCAAAAAGTGTCGTTCGCCTATATTTTGGGATGAAGAGGGTCTACGAATTATCGAGGGCCCAGAATTGATTCAAGACACAGTTGATAAGGTGAAATTGATCCGTAGCAAAATTAAAATGGCACAAGATAGACAAAAAAGCTATGTGGATCAACACAGGCGAGATATGGAATATCAGGTTGGTGACAAGGTATTTCTGAGAGTATCACCTTGGCGAGGTGTCTTGAGATTCGACAAGAAAGGTAAGCTAAGTCCAAGGTATATTGGTCCATTTGAGATCATTGAGAGAATTGGACCATTGGCTTATAGGTTAGCCTTACCTTCGGAAATGGCTCAGATTCATAATGTGTTCCATGTGAGTATACTTAGGCGATACCGGTCGGATCCGACTCATGTGATACCGACTCAGGAGATTGAAGTCTCTAGTAATCTGAGTTATGTTGAGGAACCTGTGAAGATCATTGGCTATCAGAATAAGCAATTGAGGAACCGAGTGATCCCAATGGTGAAAGTCCTTTGGAAGAATCATTCGAGTGAAGAAGCCACATGGGAAACAGAGGAGCACATGAGGAGTCAGTACCCCTACCTATTGGATCATTTAGGTAAGAATTTCGAGGACGAAATTTTTGTTAGGAAGGGAGAGTTGTAACATCCCATTACCCATGCTAGGGCTAGAATTGTGAATTTTGAGAATTAGTGAGAAATTAGAAAAATGCACATCATGCGTTATTAATTGTGACATGCACATTTTGCACATTTATATGATTGTACATGCATTCATTGACATTTTCGGGTATAATTGAATTATTAATTGTGATTATAATGTGTTTTGGTGATTTTGGTATTAATTAGGACATTTTGGGATTTTTAGTGAATTTAGTGAAAATATTGATTTTTGGGCCAATTATATTGTGACATGTGGCATCATATAAGTGAGACAAATGGCTTCGTTAAAGAGGGTGTGTAAGGCATGCATAGTACCGAGTGTGAGTTTGAGTTGGGCAAATGTATTGCATGTGTTCTCGGTGAAGAAACACTTGATTTCCGAATGAGAACCTTGGGACTTTAGCTGTTTTAATCTGTTCTCTTTGCTGGAGTTCATAGCCGATTCAGGTAAGTTATGTTTAACTTGAGTTTTTGTTATTGTTAAATGACGTTTTTCAGTGGAAATGTATGCATGCATGCGATGTTAGAGAAGTGGGTTTCGGTGTTGAACAGAGTAGATGAGTGTTTGAGAGTAGGAAACTGTTAATATGTTGTTGAATGAACTCTAGATTGGAAGATTTGCAAATACTCTGTTCGGGTTTTGAGATAGACAAAATGATACATGCATGCATTGTGTCCGTTGTTTATCAGTAGAAGTGAAGTTGATGTTTAAGAATGAATCTTGAGTTTAATCTTATGTAAATGTTTCAAAATGGATTAGGAGTTATTGGAGTGAAGTTTTAGAGATTGTTTTGGGTTTAGAAGTGAAAAGTCTGGAAAAAGAAATCGGAGAAGACGAGTTGCAGAACCAGACGTCGCGACGTGTTTTTAATTTATTCGTCGCGACGTGTAGCTTACTTTGTTTATTCGTCGCGACGTTCATTTTCTTCCTCGCCGCGATGTTCATTTTCTTCCTCGCTGTGACTTAGGTGACCCTCCCTTGATCTCGTCGCGGCGAACGCTGTAAAAATTCCGAGAAAATCAAATTTTGGGCTGTTCGTCGCGACCTCATATTTTCCCCACGTCGCGACGAACATCCATCTTTTGACAGCTTGAACATACTTTAGTATTTTGACCATAAATTTCTCTATACTGATCCAATTTGGGTGATTCTTGCTTCCATGTAAACTAGAGACATAGGGCTACAACTTGTATGAAGAAATAGAGTTTTAATTCTGTCTCTAAGAGTTTCATATGTTTGTTACAAGTTGAGGTATAAATTTTTATGGAACTTATAAACCGTCGGTAATATTTTGAGGATATCTCTTGGTATACTGATCCAAATTAAACAATTTTGGTGTCCTTAGAAAGCTAAGAAATGGGGGAACAAATTTACAGCAGGAAGTTTTGTCTAATTTGCTCTTTTACCTTATCTAATTTAGTATGGAAAGTTGATCAAAATATGTTCTATAGGAAAAATCTGAAGTGGTCAATGAAGCTATGAGATTATTTGACATTGTTTGGTCCAATTCAATTGTAAGAATACATGGTATTAATGAGGGATTTGATTCCTAAATGATTTTTGATAAGGATCGCATTATTGCACCTCGGAATTGTCATTGAACATGCATTGTACATACATTCTATACATTGATATTTTTATCAAAGAACATTTGTGCAATTGTGCAAAGTGTGATATTTGTGAATGTGTTTTTCCTATTTTAGAGGAGCATATCGGACGCCAATCAGACATTGCCGGACCATCCAGGCAATAGCTTATTGGAGCGTACTGTAAGTCAACCTAGATGTTTTCCTAGGATTGATTTAATTTGATTTGTTTAAGCTTTCAATATTGTTTTATTGCTTGCGATCTAATTATGAATTCCGGACTTCAATTGTCCGAGGAGATCAATATTTGGGAATGTATTAGAAGTGCTCTAATTGTGACTTTGTTTATTATGAAATTCTGAACGTGATTATAAATGTTATGTGAATCCTCAACGAAAGTTGAATGCCGGATTTAGATCCGATGAATATGAGTTCTATTGGATATGTGATTGTGATACATGCGATATTCAGATAGATGCATGTCATAAAATGCATGCTCAGATAAAGGCTTTGTGACTTGAATTGCTGTATGAAGTGCTTTCACGTAGAGCTTTGCTCCGTGATATATGTGTGTACACGTAGAGCTATGCTCCGTGATTCTGTTCTGATTGAGCCCTACGGGCCATCAATTGTATAAGTATGTGATAGGCATTCAGTCACAACAATAAGAACGAATGTGAGTCTCATATGCATATGTTTATATATATATATATATGATCTGTTTGGAAATGATTAAATGTTACACTTGATTGTGTGAGTTTTGAATTATAAATGTATCTGCTTATGAATGTTTGTGAATTATGTAATGTGTGCTTATGATCCGGTGAATTCATCAATGATGGTTCACTCATGGAGTTTGCAAAACTCATCAAAATTTGCAATGTGGCTTTTCAGGTACGAGTCAGGAGACCTAGTTCCTTAGTTATGACTTAAGGAATCTTTTGGATAGAGTTATGGCTCAGAGGTCTGTCAGCTGACACCAGAAGTGTTCTAGCCTTATTTTTTTGTCTTTTTGTTAGGTATTGTATAAGCTTTTATGCTTAGTCTTTTGGTGGTATCAGTGTAAGCTTTATGAATGAAAGGATTTTAAATGGTTTTAAAATTTAGTTACTTGAGTGCATTAGATGATGCCATGTGTTTATTGGATTGCCATGTGTAAGTCGGTTATGTTTTTGCTCCAACATACCATTGTCATAAGGTATGTACTTGAATGTCCTTCGGGTGTTCGGGTATTTGCCTTATGGTAGTAGGATGTTGCATTAAGTATAGAAGGATTTGACAAATGCTAACTAAATTATGTTTTAACATGATTTTGAGAGCATTTAGCTTGTTTTTTAAAGATTTTTGTTTGATTTGGTATTTAATTTAATTTATATGTATAAGCCTTGTTTTAACTCTCTTTTGAAGAAGTGAATTTATGCAAATTGGGGTTGAGTTGGAGAAGTTTTAGAGCAATTTTAGAGGAACAAAGGTTAGATATAAGCCCACATTCACTAATATAACACCTACATGGTACTATATTGAACTAGTGTAGATTAATAGGACTTTTTGCTTCTTCAACAATTTGTCACATCAAGTAACACAACATAAACAAGTCCCTGTGTCACATTATAGTGTATTCTACTTCCTTAATAATTTGGATATATGGAGAACATGAAATGGGCATGTTCTAGTGTTCCATAACACAACCCTTACACAGTACTATGTTCATTAACATCAAGCCCATATTTAAAGTAATGATTCTTAAGTGTAAAAAAGAAGAGGAACAAACAAAAAATGGGTTTAATAATATAGCATTAAGGTTTAAGTAAATTAGGATTTCTTACAACTATGAACCAACATGGGACCAATATATGCCCATGTTAGTCTTATATTATGTTTGAAACATTTTTCTAGTTTCTCAAGATAGAAAGAGGAGGAAGAGAGGAGAAAAGAGAAAGCCTTTTATACAAACTAGAGAACTAATTTGAAGCATCTTAGAGAAGAAGAAAGCAATTTTACAAGAAAGAGGGATTCTAATCAAGATTTAGTTAAGAAATATTAAGATTTAATATTAATGAGAGCTTATTCTTTTGTCTTGTCTTATTTATTAATGATTATTGTTTTTTATCATTTTATAAAATAATTAGGATATAGATTTAGATGGGATGAAGCTTAGGACTAGTCATTTTAGATTCATTTCTTTGATTTAATGTAAGAATTTAGTTATTTTAAGAATTATTTATGATTATATTAAGTGAATTGGAATATGTTACCATTCTTATTCAATTTTATATTTTACACATTATAATTAGGAGATTCTATATATGAATAGATCACAATATAAGTAATGAGGGTTCAATTGGTTTCTAAAGATAGACTATATGATGATTATATGTTAACAAAGAAAATCTATTAAAGGAATTCACAAAGTGAGTTAAAGGTTACCTTCATTAGAAAGAGATTTTAATTAATCAACTTAAGGATATAAGTCATATTTTCTTAAGCGAGATTATAGTTGTAACTTAAGAATTCTTGTTAATCTAAACAACTAGGGTTAATCATCAATTCAAGACAAAATTCAAAATATAAAAAGGTTATTGGGAGATTATATTTTAATCTTAGTTTACTCATGACTTTATTCTTGCCCATTGCTTTGATTTTGTCAATTTTCATTGTTATTTTAGTTTAATTAATCATTTTATTTAATTTCAATAATTTATTTTATTAGATTAGATAATAGAAAGATGATTACTACTAATAATTACAATCATCATACGATTATATTATGTTCCATTTATTTATAACAATTTCTCTAAGTTTATTCCATAGGGTATTTCTCTGAAAAGGGTAATTAAGGGCATGTACAATAGAAATATGAACAATTTGATTGAGACCCTTAATAGATACCTTCGCATGTATGAGTTATTCAGTAATTATGGATTCTAATATGGATGTCTTCACCTCATTATACAAGAATAAAATTACACCATTTGGATGAACTTCGTATTTGAGTAATAGTTTCCAATATTTAAGCAAAAAGTTTTAAAGCTGACAATTTACTTGTTTGATTCTAGATTCAAGAGTGCCTAGTTCCATAGGCTTATTTTTCATCAAATAGTTTTTGGTTAAGGGAACTTAAACCTCTAATGTACCAAGTAGCTAGTATCGTGGAGTTATATCCTAATTTAAGGACCTTTTTTTCTATTTGATTTCCTTCTAATTATAGGTTTATAGCCTTCCTCCTCATATGTTGAAGTTTCATGCTATAAGACAAGTGTTTTTTAAGGGTAGTATCTTCCCCATTAGAAAATGCTTTTTGGTTTGAGAATCATACGTAGTTGATATGTGTATATTGATAATAGCAAGCTTATCTGTGATTGCTTTTTTTTTTGGGTGAATGGAGGCATGGATAATTTGTTTTATGAGCTTGGAGGAGTTTTTCCTTTATTTGAGTCTAAAACCTTATTTTGTGATGCATATATAGTTACACCTTCTTTTACTAAGTTGTCTATTGGAAGACTGAAGTAATTGTTATCTCTTAAAGATCCTAGGAGTATCCTGAGTTGAATATTCTTATATAAGGCTTCCAAGCTTTCTTATTTTTTTTGGTAGGTTTTAGGAATATATAACCTTGAAAATTATCCTCAATCAACAGAAAGTTTTCATCCAATCTGAGGATAGGGATTTCCTTAGGTAGATGATTAAAGCCGTCAATAACTACACACGCTCTTCATAATTAATTCCACTAACTTCTATTATGGCTTGATCAAAATAAATAGGCCTCTAAACATAGCTACTAAGTGATTAAGTCCTCTTATGGTCTGGTATTTAAGTGGTAACATGTGGATGTACATCCAAATGGGGACATTTGGCAGTTTAATTTCTTCAGTGTTGAGACTAGGGGATCAATTTTGGAGTAAGATGGGTTTTTTTTAATGGATATGTCATAGACAAAGCTCCAAGGCTTTTATTGCTAAAATGTTGTCATGGAATATGAAATGCCTTCTCTTCTTCACTTTTTTTTAGAGAGGTAAAAGCACGCACTAGAGATGGATAACCAACAAATGAGGTTATATACTTACTGTTTGGTGCATGATGATACGTAAGAAAATTTTCATTTTTAGATAACATGATAGGATCTAAATGCACTTATATCACTGGTCAATTAAACAAAATTTACTTACAAAGTTTTTCTTTAATCTACATGATAAGAGACTTGTAGAATCACAAAAATTGTAGAACTCCTTCACTACATTTTTTACTGATTTCAAAATTTTCTTATCTAGCTCTCATCTTTCTAGTAAATCATATCTTATGTATAATTTTCAGTTTTGATGTTTAAAATTATAACATTTCATATTATTAACTCATTATGTATGCTTATCCATTATCTACTACTTGGATCTTGTGCAGTTAATTGGCCAGAAAAAAAGTGATTCTACATTATTTATACTTGTCTAATATCTCATGTGACTAGCATACTATGAGAGAATATCATCATATATCTATTAGGAATTTGTGACCTCTCAACTGATTAATCAATCCTTAAGTGGATTTAGTATGCTATACCCTAGAACATTTTTCATTAATCACCGTCTGACTCTCATTATACAAATATTTTTTATTTATACTACCTTTGTCACAACCTAGAACCATATCGAACATATGACAACTACCGCATACCCAGCTAAGGATACTCATGGTACCTTTAACCCGACTATGCAAGGCTAACTGAATATACTTTGAAAACATTTAGATAGCATAACAACTGTATTCTAAAAATCCTAAAACTCAATTAAAATACCAGTAAATTAGTTTTAAATGCACTTCTATATTCATATTTAAAACTCTACCACAACTTCTGGACTTTTAAGTCCACTCAAGAGTAATCTCAACAACAGTACAAAAGGTTTATACATAAGATTATTTACAAACCGCAAGACAATCAAAACTTAATATACAAAATCATAAAGCATATCAACATAACCAACTTAATAAAAATAGTTAATGAGTCACTATACAACAAAAGTACAAAATAGAGACTATCCATATGTAGTAATGCCCCGAAAATGTCAAAAGACTACACGATACACTCAGAGCTTCAAACTCACCAAATTATCCTACATGGTTGGAAAGTTGAGGGGATGAGTACACTATGTACTCAGTGAGCAGGAAAAATATATATCCCAAAAAGAACCCGATACATACTAAAACGGTCTAGATAACCTAAGGATAGGTTTTTTCACGCATCTAGCATGCACATAACCACCTATGAAATGAATATACATGACATAGAAACACATAGGCCTAGCCTATGACTCAACATATACTGGTTAGGAACCACATAGGTCTAGCCTATTAATCACTCATCGAATGAACATAGCTTCCAGTTCCATTACACAAAAGTAAAAAAGCATTACATGTATAAATCAAATCTCATCAGGAAAAAAAATCTCAAAATAGGCCAAAACAATCATGTGTGTCACCACTAGTTGATCAAACAAGTGTGCACACCCGCTGATTCCCAATGTTGGCTTGATTTCATTCGTGGTGAGTCTGGACTACAATCGACAAAAGCGTCATGACCCTAGGTGATGACCTCGTTGGTGACCAGACCTTTAGGTGTGCAATCACCCACAAGTCCCATAGAAAGGTGTTGATACGAGGACTCGACTTTTATATATCAGCATCAAGGGTACAGAGGTCGTTTAATCTGTTATGCCGAACACAAGATTGGCCAATTGTTACCTTACCAATCACAAAAATCATATACAAATATTAAGTACTAAAATCAAGTAAGGCATCATGCCTTTATTTATCGGCCCAACAGATAAAATGAAACCTTGCCATAGCTCTAAACTAAAAGAGAATACATACAAGCAGCATAGATGACTCGATTATGTATATGTAAATTTGAAAACATTATTTCATGCAATAAAAGTCATCTTTTGCACTCCAAGTACAAATTTGTTCAAAAATGTAGTTTCAGAAAATAAAACATTGTCCTTTGCACTTTAAGTGCAGGTTTGTTGAAAACAATATCATTTATCAAAATACGTAATAAAAACATCAGTTGCACTCTAAGTGCAAAGAGTTATTCAAAATAATGTCATTTATTAAATACATAAGTATACTAGTAACTATTTGAGATTTAATTATACTATGTATTACCTAGGTTCAAATTTCATATACAAGTCATCATTCATGTCTTGGGATATCCTAATCTCATTTGATAGTTATGGTTTCCCCAACTCACCTTAAAAGAAGGTGTGCACTCCCTTGAATTTAACAATCCTCAGTATGAGCTCCTTGATCTATAGCTCTCGAGTCTTTATATAGACAAATATACAATGTATTTACTATCTAAACATATATCTCATATTCATACACCACCACAACCAAATTTAACCCTAATCAATCATCATAAATGTTATTCTAACATATGTTAATAGGTCAATAATTCATTTACTAATTCAACTCAATGTCTCCTTAACCATCATGCTAACCTAACCTTATGTGCAAAGCTTGCATCATTTTCTTCCTAATGTTCCTTTATGAACAAGTTGTCTTCTTTTATTCATAACTCTCTCTACAAAAACCCAAATGCCATAATTCTTGTGTCCCTTGAAATTAAACTTCCATTAGTCTTAATATTTCCAAAAATTACACAAACAACATATCCCTTTAAAATATAATCTCCATCCAAATTATTTCTTATTTCTGGTAATAAACAGACTAGTAACCAATTCTCAACCCTCAATAAATTATTATCAATACATCTCCTAAAAAAACCACTTCACAGAAGCATTAATAAGAATTTAATAATCATTTTTCATGTTTTATACTTTCACTAATTTAGAGTTTAAGGTCCCCAAAAATCAGGAAATAATACAAGGTTCCTGCATAGGGGTCTATCATAGGAAGTATTAGGGAAGCAAACATAATTCGATATCTAGTCACTATTTTGTCAAGCCACTTTCATAGATGTCAAGTTAACCTATATCTACAACTTTCATTCTTTGAGTTTCTTCAAATTCATGCTCTAAGAATATGAAAGACAAATCAAAAGAGAAAGATGAAATCAAAACCAGAATTTTAGCTTACCTTGATAACTTCTTTCCTTCTCCTCTTCTCTTCCCTTTTTTCTCTCCTCTTCTCATTTTCATTTTTCTCCCTCTTCTAATCTTATGTCGGACCTTCACTCTTACTTCTATTGCTTTTTTCATCCATTTTCTCTAGAAAATTCAAAGGAAGTCAAATTAATCCATGTGTCACCATTCCATTGGTCCATATGTCACCATTTTATTAGTGCATATGTTATCCTTTTATTGTTCCATATGTTACTATTTAATTGATTCATGTGTCACTTACTTTAGGCTCCATATGTCACTCATTTAAGCCTCCATATGTCACTATTTGTAAGGCTACACATGTCACCAATTGTAAGGCTATATATGTCATCATTTGTAAAGCTACACATGTCACCATTTCATTGCTCCACATGTCACAAATCTAAAGTGTCATTTGTCACAAGTATAAAGTTTCATTTGTCATAAAATTAAAGGGCCACTTGTCACAATTATACTCAAGTCACTTGTCATCCATTTAACTGAGTCATTTGTCACTTATTCCCTATGCTATAAGTCAGCATTTCATAGGCCTAATCAACCTAAATTCCCATGTATCAATTTGTCTTCCTCTTTAACAATTTTCTTAGACTAGATGCATATATCACCTCATCAATTACTCAATTGTAACAACGAATTCCCAATTTACTAATTATATTCCATCAAAACAAACTTTAAGACAAAATCAACACACAATTACATCATGATTAGTAAAAAAACTTTCATACCCTAGAACATGTCAATTGAGTGCATATACTATCTAGCAATGTTTTCTAAATTATGATTCATATGTGTATACTAATATTATGCAGGTAATGAAATAATTATATGAATATTATGCATGTGAATGAAATACATCTCGTAAATTCTTAATTGAAATAACTCATGTGACTCAATCTAATAGTTTAATCTCTTAACAATTTTAGGAGCAGGATATTACAACCTTCTACATGAAGGTAGTCCCTTTAAATTTATCTTGATACAAAATTTGAAATTTAAATGATCTTCCTCATTTCTCAATCATTTGAATCAAAGTAACTTGCTTTCCTAAAATGCCCTATTATATTGAATCATTCATGATTTTCAAGTAACATTTAAGATAGCAAACATTAATTTAATTATATGGAATTAAAACTTGAGTCAAAAGGTACTTTAAATTAGAGGTTATAAAGCCTCAAAGGATCCTTGTAACATCCATCACCCATGGGAGATTAGAATAGTAAATATGAGTGATTTTGAGAACTTAGAAAAGCATTTTTCATGATCATGCATAATATGTCATACACATACACATGAATAGTAAAATTGTTGCACATGAAAATAGATTGTATATGCATTCATGGATAATTCTGGGTATCATTGGATTTAGTTGAGTTATTTTATAAAATTTGGAAATTTACCATATTGGAATTTTATTGATTAGTGGATTTGTAATATTTTTAATTTTGGTGTTAATTTTCAGAATTTATAGAGTATTATGGAAAACAAGGATAAGAATCAATGATATTTGGAGATATTTAGATTATAAAGAGGAGAATTATGAGAGTTAAAGGAATCAGTTAAAAAAAAACTTAGTTTAGGCTTAGAACTTAGAAAAGTGACAAGTGTCACTAATTTAACTAAGTGGCTTTGTTAAATTGTTAGAAGTAAGTTATAGTTATCTGAGAGTTGAAAAGGGCTTAGTATTATTTCCAGATACCTTCTTCGTAGCCACTTTTTTTCAAATTTCTTTCCAATACACAAAGTTGCTCACCAAAATCCTTTTGAGAGATTTCTTGTTTTTCGTTATCCCACACCTCTACCACACTGCTATTTGTCTTTTCTACCTAAGAAAAACTAAAAGCTGGTCATAATTGAAGAGTTGAATTTTTGTAATGAAAGTCATCTGGGAAGTTACTGAAAATGTAGAATAGAAAGTTAAATTTTTGATCTAAACTTTCATGAATTTACCGTATTGATTTAGATAGATTTTGGCAAAATTGTCTCCATAAAAGTTGTAGATCTTTCTTTTAACTTTTCATTGATATAAAGTTTGCAAATTTTGGAGTTCTGGATCAAAAGTTATGGAGTTTAGAAGTTGAGATTTTGATGAAGAAGAAAAAGTGGAATTGCATCGTCCTGCATAAGCACAACGGTGACTTTTGAGAATTTAGGAGAAATTCACCGTCGTGTTTATAGGTATAGTAAAAATGTGGTTTTTTTAGGATATTAGATGTGCATCATCGTGCATAAGCACAGCGGTGACCTTGGTGATTCATAGCACGATAGCGACTTTGAAGTTTTCAGGAGTAATGAACATCCGATGGTTTTTTTGGCAATATCTTCTTCATCCAACCTCCAAATGCAATGAGACTTAAACCATTGGACTATTCAGACATTTATCTACCTCTCCACCAAAAATCATATCCACATGAAATTAATTGAGGGATATTGGGTGATAAACGTGGGACGGGTTTGACTTGTGCTCTCACCTAAATTTTGTCTTTATCTATCACACCCATGACTCTTGCACACTCATGTTCCACTCACGCCCATGACTCCTACACCCCTGTGACTTTCCTCTCTCACACCCATGAGTTAATTGCTAGTCTCATGTTTATTAGTCACATCAAGTCACTATGCTCTCCAATAGTGGCTGTGACTTGTTATATACACGTGCAAGTTAAACCATCTTGCTTCTTTCGACTATAACTTTTTCTCTAGACATCCAAATGACTTGATTCTTGAACCAATAGATTCCTAACACATTATTCTATCTCTCCAAAAATTATTTGTAGCATTCTAAACTGATTTGATAAAGTTTGATCAAATGAAAGTGTTGGAGTCTGTTGGAACATTGTGCATAGGAATATCTTACTGAACACACTTCAGTATTTTGATTATATTTGGATTTGTAGGATTCCAAATGAGATGCATTTTGTAACACCCCACTCCCGCAAGATCCGAACCCGACATCGATGGTGATATCCGAGTCCGTGCCCCGCGAGGGTGGCGTGCTACATCGCTCAGTTCAAAACTCAGTATAAATTTCTTTTTTTTTAAACGCACATACATACACATCACATATTATGCGGAAAACTATTTACATAAACAATTCACTGGCCTTGGGGCCCTTTTCATAAAAACAATTTATTTCAGTCGGTTAACTTTACAAACTGACTTCATCAGTAATACAAAAATTCAGAAAATAAAAATACAATAATGCAGACCTTGACGATCCCGACCTCTTCTCTACTTCAATAACCAACAGATGTCATATGTCCGTTACCTAACGGGGTATTGTTCTGAGTCCTGAAAAATAATTGCAAATTTTGGGTGAGTTTTGCGAACTCAATGAGAAACCATCATCGATGGTTCACTCAACTCATGCATATACATACAATTTATATCATAGTTATACAAACACATTCAGAAGATCAATACATTCAATTTCACATTTATAAGGCATTTCGCCTTTCATACCATTCACATCTTATCATTTGTATATGCGATGCACATGTGACACTTTTCCATTTTCATTACGTTGTTGTGACCGTGTGCCTGAAACTGTCCCAGTGATGGGCACATTGCGTTGAGCCTGCGGCTCTGAATATATTGGGCCTGAATGCCCTGATACGTTGAGCCAGTGGCTCTGAAATACGTTGGGCACGAAACCCTGTGCGTTGAGCTTAAAGCTCTATAATACGTTGGCTTCTCCGGTCACAACTGTCATTATCTGATCATGCCTCTATGTATGAATACACATGTTCCAATTTCCATTTACATTTCATGCCATTTCCTATTCCTTCGGACCTTTGGTCCGGTATGTCAATCATATCATTTTCAATTTATTGCATTGATGCATCATAATCATTTACACATAATAGCACTTCAATATCACATTTCCAATATTTCAGACACCCATGGTCTGAAATCAATCAAAATCCAAATCAATCACATATCCATCCGTTATCTCCGCATGGCATCAATGCGTAAAATTAAAACATATAAAGGCTGAGAAACCAACTAGGTTACTCACCTATTACTTCCGAGCTAATGGCGGGAAGTTTCTGCCCCGTTGGTCGAACGACGCTCCACTTGGGCCTCTATAAGAATCAGAGAAAAGACGAGTCACTAAATATGCAATTTGTGCTCATGTAGATGAAATATGCATGTTCATGAATTCCCGGCCCTAATCACATTTTTTTTCCATCATAAAATCCGTCTAAAAATTAGAAACCTATTGGCGCTGACGATGCGCAATTCGGACCTCTATAGGTCCCCAATTAAACAAAACAGTGATTAAAGGTTCCGTTACCCGGGGCCACGTCAATTTCCCGTCTAAAAATTCCCAATTTCTCACAAAATGGAATTCAATATGTTACAAATCCGATGCCTCAAGAATCAGGTCAATCAGACGTCGAACGGAAAAGAAATTGACAAAAGAAACAATCGGGTCCCTTAATGCCAAATAATAACAAAAATAATATATATATATATGTGCATTCCTTGCCCTTTTTCCAATTTTCAATCCAAAGTTCCAACCTCTATAATTCTTAGCACACAATTCGGAAAAATACAAACTATAGCTTGTTGGAAAGCTCAAGAAAAGCTCTACAATTCTCAAGAATACCATAAAATCAATTTCACCCCTAAGGGTGTCAAATATCCCATCAAAGCTACTGCCTACTCAAATCCCATTAAAACAGAACAAGACATTGCAAATTCCATAACTCTCGATTCTTCAGCCATAAATTACCACATAAATATGCTCCTCAAGATCAGAATGTTATCTACAACTCTCATGAACAACCCAAAATCAGATTCACTTGTTAACTATGGCAAACAATTCACCAAAGCATCACCTCTTGAAATCAACCACCGACAAGAATTTCCCAAACAAAGATAACTCTTAGCACAAATGTCACTAAATTCACTACCTTATATCCCTGATCGTCGGCTTATCATTCAATATTAAAATTGATCCTCGGAAACCGGTCAAATAAAATTTATACCAAGGATTGCAATACAGGATGCAACCTCGGGTCGACTCTCAAGGAACCAGTGTACTAACTGATCCTAGACTAGCCTAATATTTGAATGATGCATGCAATTAAAGCAATAAAAAGGGGGTTTTGATTTGATCTTTAAAATTAAAGAAAGCTAAGTATGAAATAAACGTTTTTGAGATTTTTGAAAGGCAAGACAAATTGAAATAATTAAGATTGAAAACAATTTACTAAAACTCTCCTAAAAATGTGGCTCGGGTCATCATCGTTCAAAATAATGTCGGGGTTTGAAATCCACTAAATTTCGAAAGCTCAACCTTAACAACTCGTTAAGTCCAAAATTTAATTAATCAACTCGATTAATTAAATCTTGTTAAAAACCTTAGTGTATGGTATGAAATGATTCATGCAATAAATCAATCAGATAATAACATAACCAACTTAACCAAACACAACTAGGCAGATTAGGTTAATTAATGTAAAATCTGACTGATATACATGAGACTTCATGTATTCAGGCACAATATTCAACACAAACCAATCCATAACATAAATCAAAGTTTAACATCTTACTAAACTATAGCAAGATTCATTCGGTCATACAATGCAATCTCCAACTCGGAGTTGTTACAAAAATACGACAGAAATCTAAAACTAAGATCGATTACCCCTTGAAGCTCATGAAACTCAGACCGTTGCTACATCTTCAGGAGATCCGACGCCTTAGCCACGCATGACACGGCAGACTCCATTACGACTGGAAAATCTACCGGTTCATGACTCCAACGACGAGAGATGAATGTAGTGACGAGCGGTGGAAGATGGGACAAAGAAACTAAAGTCGGGCGTCGGTGGTAGCGAATCTGCAAAAAGAAAACAAAACCTATTAAATCTGCGGAGAAGACGAAGAAGAGTGTTACCTCGGGATTGCGGCCTTCTCAATTTAACCTAAAACGGAAGGTTTTATAGGGCTGGCGGCGGTCGGCCTGAACGGTCGAAAATTTGCCATTTAAGGGCGGGTATCCGACATTCGTCATGACGAATGAAAGATGTTCGTCATGACGAATACAAAATGGTCACTCGTCGCGACTAATTAATTTATACCAAATTAATTTGTCGCATGCGAATGGGAGTGTTGGTTAAATCTGACGAATGGATGGCTTCTCACGACGTGTTGACTTTCTCTTGTTGACTCCAATTGTTCCTACAAAAATACAACACATTTGCAGTATAATTGTTCCAATAAAAGTTATGCAGAAATTAATATCATATCACAACAAACTACTGACAATATGCAAATTATAAAAGATCGATATGAGGAACCAATTTAAGCACAAAAATCATGAATTAGGAGTCAACAAGTGCATAATTACTTAAGAAAACAGGGCCAATTTATAGTATAAATTTGGTCCAATCAATCCCTGAAAAGATAAGATCACAAACTTCAAGTTTCATGGAGAACTCATACTACAATTCGATTTCTAACAATTTCAAAACTACTATGCAAGTTATTGTCATGATCACCATTCACATCCTAATGCAGGATCAGTTTTGCAAAATCATAACTCCCAACTCGACCTCTAAAAATTATATGCCATATCTCATTTTCAAGATACTTTCTTCCTCTACAACTTTACAGAAGATCACTCACACCAATTCAGTCCACAAAAATGACTAAAATTGCTTCCAAGCAGAATACGCACAAGTCAGATACTTAAGCTAGGTTTCATCAACATGCCCAAAACCAGTCCATAGAAAACAGTTCATATCTCTCAATATACACCTCTAAAAATAGCAAGATCAGTGGAAATGGAAAGATAACTCAATATTCTACAACTTTCATGAAGACCATTCTCCCCAATTCCATCTCAATTAATTTAGAAAAATCAGCAAAGCTCATAGGTTATGGTTTCGGTTACTGTTCACAGACAATAAAACAGTAACTTTCCATGCAACAATTCACCCTTCTAACATTACAATTTAACAACACCTATTTCACACTAAATTGAAGCCAACATCCCAAAGTTTACTTGGGCACAAACCTCACCTCATTTGCTCACCTATACAATTAGTTATGAACAAAACATGACAGTAGGTTCAAAACTCAATTTCCAGCTTTCATCAACAACCTAACTCCTATCACTTCTAACATCAATAACACATCACTAAGCATCCATTTCTACCACTAATTCAACCACAAACTAATCACAACATTTACTTATATAATTAACCAAACTTTGGCAGCACATACCTACACAATTTTCATACTTTGTTTCCATGTATTAAGCATCATAAACATCATTAATAACATCACTTATCAAATACTTTAACTACCAAAATCAATTCCCTCACACAAGCACACACTTAAAACCCATTCAAACCTAGCACTATGATGATCAAGTACATGCATAAATGATCTCCATGAGTGCTTTTAACTACCAAAAGAAGAAATACAAACATCAATTCTCACTAAGTAACTTCAAACTTGAATTCCTCAAGTCTTCAAATCTCTCCAACTTCTACTACTCAATCAACACTCATGGCTATCCCCACTACACATACTCATCATCATCTTCACAAGGCTTAAACTTGGTCTTGGGTGTGCCTAAAGAAGAAGCAACTAAGTAGCAAGAAGAAGTTCTTGTATGGGAAAAGAAGAAACAAATTCAAAGGAGGAAGGGAAGGAGTCTACGTAGGAAGGAGGAGGTTTGCTTTCAAGGTGATTTTTTTCCAACTTTTCAAGAGGAGAGTCGTATATAATTGAAGAGAATAAGACAAGTATCATAAATGAAGAGGGGACACTTGTCTTTTAATGGGAAAATGACAAAAAAAATCAAGTTAATCCTATTTAATTAAGTGCTAATTCCAATTAAGCTCTAATCATGACACTAAAATAATTCCCTAACATCAATTATCCACTAATCTCATGCCATTAGGCAATCCTGTTCGGTACAAAACAGTTCACTCCGTCAGTCAGTTGGAATTTTTCGGTCTGGGAAAGAACTCCGAAAAATTCTAGAAAAATTCCCATAAATCCCTAAAAATAGAAAACGATTTATGGTGCACTCAGAATAATTTTTCAAACCCGATAATCCCGTTAATCACAATGAAATTACATTAGGCACGAAAATCGGGAATGTCATGTATGCATGTGCGGTAAGTTTCTGTGCACAATTGTGACTATGTAGCAATCCTATTATGCATGAGCAATCCTGTGAAATCCCGATCTAACGCATACTATGCCAATTTACTATTTTACCCCTTCCAGTAGGGGGTGGGATGTTATACATTTTGATTTGGATTAAACTAAAGAAATATGGATACAAATAATATGAAAAACTAGAATTGTGATTCAGTCTCTAAGATGTTCAAGTTTTGGCTGGAATTTGTGTATAGTCTACCATTTTGGATGAGAGCAGTCCGAAAATGTTTGAGGTATATCTTCCAAATTACTGAACCAAATTGAATGATTTTGGTGTCAATAGAAACATAAGACATAGAGGAACACTTTTCTAGAAGAGAGTATGACCAAATTATTTTAGTTTCATCTTCTAATTGAACGTGAACAATGGACCCGAAAGTGTGTCATGGAAAAATCTTAAGTGATTCACTGAGAAAGGAATTGAGATTTTAATGGTTTTAGGGAGACATAAACCTAAGTATAAATTATACTTAGATTAGTTTTGATATGAGCATGATTTTGTGACAAAATTGACGGTAAGATACCTGGGATTGTCATGAACATGCATTGTACATATTTCATTTCATTCATGTGCATTATTAAACTCTTATGATTGTACAAATTATGATATATGTGTATGTTATTTGTTATAGAGGAGCAACTGGAACGTCAACCTCCAGATGTTGCCAAAACTTCTAGGCATTAGCTTCGGGAGCAACTTGTGAGTAACTTAGACGGTGCTGGATCCCGTTACCGGAACCCAACTACTTATACAGAACGGAAAACGAAGCAAACGGAAACGAAGGGAAGCGGAAATTTCGGATCGAAAATGCGAAATGCGGAAGCGAACAATTCCGCTTACGAAGGGAAGCGGATCGAAAACAAAATGCGGAAGCGAACAAATCCGAAAGTAGCGAAGCGGAAGCAAATGCAAGCGGAAGCAAACAAACAGATTCAATCGAATATAGCGAAGCGAAATAATCGAATACGAATCACAAATCGAATTCGGATAGAAAACAAAGTAAGCGCAACAATCAATGTAAACTGAAACACTTTCCGACATCCGTGACTAAGCAAAGAACAGGAAACAGAATCGTGTTGGGGATTCCAAGACGTTCCAAAATCTGATATAATTTTTTTTTCTTTTCTTATTCTCATTTCTTACATCAATCACATCCATATAATTTCCTATAGGAAATTTCATTCTTAAACCCGAAACTCAACAATCATACAAATTCTTATTCATCCATACAAATCTCAAATTACATTTTTATCCCAAATTTTATCGAAATTTCGGCAGCATAACGGCTGCCTTTATCCTAACCCAAACCTGCAAAGTGTTCAAAACAACACTTCTAAATGCCAATCAATCACACAAATATCAGAATCCACCGGACCCTCCGTTCGGGATATCGCAGATGAACACAAACCTAATTCTAAAACAATCTCATACTTGTCATTCAATCTACCATTCTCATAGTTCAATCTCATTCCCAAATCAATCATACTTATAGATTCCCAAACTATTCATAATTTCATATACAAATTTCTCATTCATTCACAATACTCAACTTTATACACAAATACATTTTTCCCAAACTTATCTAAAGTCATAAACATATTCATACACAAGATCCAAATTTCTCAAAAACCAACGTATTCAAATGTCGAAACTGACGTCTTGACATACGTCTTCACATTCTTTCATCCGATCTCCTGCTCGAAACCTGGAGATGGGGATGAAAGGGGGGTGAGCTCGAAAGCTCGTGGATAACACATTTATAAACTGATAGATAAGCAGAAAACATTTCTTTATAAACTTTTTGCCAAAAGGGCTAATGTTTCAAACTTTTCAACTTTGTAATATTTCTCAAACTCTTTCAATTTTTCCAAACTTTTCATATCAAATTTCATAAATTTCCTGATTGAAAACCCCTTTTTCATTTTTCCAAAAGTTCTCATAAACATGAATGCAATCACATCGGCAAATTATCACGCACATTAACAAAATCAAAATCACATAACAGATCAAAATGGTCTGGTTTGGTCCAAATAGCGTCTTGCACGCATCCCTTATAATGGTCCTGCGATAACAGAATAAACGTATTACACTTTCCGCATTGCGGTCCAATTATGCCGTGAGGGAATCCGTGTCGGAGTTCTGTGCCACTTAGCGGCAGCCGAGTGAAGGCTTTACGAATAGAGACAGCGCTGACTCACCAAAGGACCTAACCGACCCACATAACACATAATCGAAACGAGATTTCAGAATGCCCGAAGGCACTTTTCAAATTCTTGATTTTCCACACATTCACATAACGCACAATTCGATCAATTCATCATTCAAATACTAATTTCAAAATCAAATCATTCAATCAAGATGCATAATTCAATAATGCATTTATGACAATTAATTTAAATTTGTACCAATTTCTCGAAATCATTCGGAAATCATATTTTCCAACTTTAAATCAATTCTTATTTTCAAACATTTCCAATAATTTATCAAGCATACAAAATTTTGCTTTCTTTCATTTTCAAAAATTCATATTAAGCTTACAGATCAAATTATAAATATGCTACCCACCTCGAATTATTGCGGAAACTTGATTTCAAGTTCCAATTGATCCTTGCTTTCTCTCTTCCACAATACCAAAACCTAAACCATAATCATCCAAATTTCACATCGAAAATACTTAATTTTCACAATCAACTTAGGAATTCACCAATTCCATTTACATTCAAGCTATTTCAATCTCCAATTTGAAAATCCCCAATTTTCAAAATTGGCCTAAACCAAGACACTCAATTCAATCTCATAAAACATAATTTCTTCAAAATTAATCTCAAATTCCTCAATTCACATTAATTCCAAACTATTTAAATCCTCAATTTCAAAAATCCCCAAATCTTAAAATTGGCCTAAACCAATTTATCCAAATTCAATACCATAAAATACCAATTCTTCAAAATTGATTTCATATATCATCAATTCATCATATTTCCTATAATTCTACACCAAAATATCTCAAAATTCTCAATCATAAAATTAAGCCTAAACCTTACTCAATTTTCCATCCAAAATTAAACTCAGCCTAAAGCATATATTTCAAAATTAACTTCATAAATCATAAACCCATCTCATATGTCATAATTCTAAACCGAAAATTAATCAAAATCTCAAAGTAGAACAATTTCTCTTACCTCTTTCTCTTCCAAATTCGAATTTTTTTGGCTTGAAAGGAAGCTCTTAGGCTCCTCTATCTTTCTCTCTCTTGGAACCAACCCAAAATCCTTAAAAAACAAGTAGAAAAAAATCAAAAATCTCTTTCTCTCTCATCTTTTCCTCCATCACCCAAACTCCACTCTTCTTTCTTCTTCTTATTTCTTCTTCTTTTCTCTGAAATTTCCAGCCACTTCATCGTTTTTAATAGCTCAAAACGACAATCATTAATGAGTTTCATTAATTGATGGTCAAATGACCATTTTGCCCTCCATTCAAAACTTAAAGTTACGCTTACTTGCGGTTTGATTTGCACTATCGATTTGAAGGAATTTGTCCAAACTTCCTTCTCGAGAAATGTTCCTCTCAATCATACGAATCCAACGCCACTGACCGCGCTCAATTCCGAGCACTACATCAAAAGTTATGTGCGAAACAGTGCGGAAATATCCATATTCTAACACATTTCTTATGTACGATTATTTCCGTCCAACATTTCACATTCTTAATCCCGGAATTGAAACTCGATGTCTTCATAACAATTGTAGCCTTATGTCTCTAGTTTAATTCAAAACAAGAATCGTCTCATTTCGATTCCCAGATCAAAAGTTATACTCAAATTACTCACAGGTGTTCCCAATCCAAAATTTCACCTAATCCGAACTTAAATTCAAAATTAAAAGTCCTAAGGAAAATTGACATTTCATGTCTTCATATGATTTGTAGCCCTTGTCTTATCTTTTATTTCCCTCAAGAATCGCTTCAATCGGATCTCTACAGATCCCAATTTCACAAAACACTGAATCATGCTCGGAAAATTTCCCGACTCACTTTGATTAAATTAATCACCATTAATTTAACCTCAAAAGTTCACAAATTTCTTATTACATGAAATTCAATGTCTTAGGAATCCAACGCAAAAGAATCAACTCAATCGGATGTCGGACGGAAAGATATAGGCAAAATAGTGAGCAAAGGTCGGATTAAAACAAAGAAATCAAAAATTTCAGAAACAAAAGCAGGCGTCGGAGCGTCGGGCGCCCCAAACTCATGAGGCGAGCGCCGCTCATGAGGCGAGACGCCCGCTTCGCTAGGGGCGGCGTCGCCTAGCGAGGCGCACAGCTCGAGGGCGAGCCTTGCCTCGCGAGGCGGCAACGCCCGCCTCGCCAGGCGAGGCGTCGCCTAGCGAGCGTCTGAGCGCCGCCGCTAGGCGAGCCGTCGCCTAGCGAGGCGCTAAACCTTTTCTTTTTTTTTTTTCCTCTAAACTTCCAAAATTAATAACTTTTACTCCGAACTCCGATTTTGACAAACTTAGTCTCTATAGAAAGCTTGAGAGAAGCTCTAAATCTTCCAAGAAGAACATAAAACTCAATTCAACTCCTACGGAGTCCATTTTCCGGTCAAAGATACTATTCTCTATACACGCTTGCAAAATCATAACTTAATTTTCCGAGATCAAAAATTTGCATACTTTATATCGAAATAAAGATCAAAACAAATCCTTCAATTTTCATGAAGAACATCAAAGCTCAATTAACCTCTAACTAGGTTAATTTCTCGACCAAAGTTCCAACCAATATAAAAGTCAAACCCGATTCAAACATAAACTTTGACCGATCATAACTTTCACTCCGATATCGAAAAATTACAAATTTTATGTCCACAAAAGCTCTCAACATAATCTACAAGTTTCATGTAGATCATTTTATCAAATTTTGCCTCAATCAAAAGTCAACCTTCAAAGGCCGAAAAGTCAACTATTACACAATTTTTCATATTTTCATACTTTCTCTCTTTATTTCATGATCTTCAACTTAATTTCAATCAACTCATCCACTTGATCATAGTCAAATTGTCACTCAAGGTTCGGGGTCCAACATTTCTCCCCCTCTTAAAAGAATTTCGTCCTCGAAATTCATATTTACTTAACTTTCAAGTCACTCATTCCTGCATAAATTTCTTTCTAAACAATAATCATCAAGCACTTTCTTACTAATTTCTTTTCACAACTTATAATCAATTTCTTTTTCATCACTTTTACTCATCATACATATTCTCAATCTCTTCAAAATTTTCACTTCCTTAAATCATATATCACTCATATCATATCAAAACACTATATCTATAACTCATTATTTCTTTAAATATGGACACAGGTCAATGGTCCATTTCTTAAGGAACCCTAATATGGTTCAATCATCATTATGCCATCATTCTTTCATCTATATCAATTCATCACAATTTATCAAGAAATTCTAATCTTAAGTTCCTCAACACACTCCGAAAATCGGTCATATTCTTAACACCCAAATCAAACCAATCACTTGAATTCATCAAATAGTCATGCACATTAATTTTCAAATTCCTAAAGGCAATCATACTTCTTTCATCAAAATCAAATGATCACCTAGCACACTCTCACAAATGCACTCTTATATTTACAAACTCGTATCAATTCCTTATTCATACTCATACGCCCAAGTAAGATCATATTACTGGGCTCTGATACCATAAATGCTGGATCCCGTTACCGGAACCCAACTACTTATACAGAACGGAAAACGAAGCAAACGGAAACGAAGGGAAGCGGAAATTTCAGATCGAAAATGCGAAATGCGGAAGCGAACAATTCCGCTTACGAAGGGAAGCGGATCGAAAACAAAATGCGGAAGCGAACAAATCCGAAAGTAGCGAAGCGAAAGCAAATGCAAGCGGAAGCAAACAAATGATTCAATCGAATATAGCGGCGAAATAATCGAATCTGAATCACAAATCAATTCGGATAGAAAACAAAGTAAGCGCAACAATCAATGTAAACTGAAACACTTTCCGACATCCGAAACAACTTAACAAAAAGAACGAATGACGGAATCAATGGAAACGGAAGCGAAAGGAGACAGAATCGTGTTGGGGATTCCAAGACGTTCCAAAATCTGATATAATTTTTTTTTTCTTTTCTTATTCTCATTTCTTACATCAATCACATCCATATAATTTCCTATAGGAAATTTCATTCTTAAACCCGAAACTCAACAATCATACAAATTCTTATTCATCCATACAAATCTCAAATTACATTTTATCCCGATTTTATCGAAATTTCGGCTAGATAACTACCGCCTTTATCCTAACCCAAACCTGCAAAGTGTTCAAAACAACACTTCTAAATGCCAATCAATCACACAAATATCAGAATCCACCGGACCCTCCGTCCGGGATATCGCCAGAATGACACAAACCTAATTCTAAAACAATCTCATACTTGTCATTCAATCTACCATTCTCATAGTTCAATCTCATTCCCAAATCAATCATACTTATAGATTCCCAAACTATTCATAATTTCATATACAAATTTCTCATTCATTCACAATACTCAACTTCATACACAAATACATTTTTCCCAAACTTATCTAAAGTCATAAACATATTCATACACAAGATCCAAATTTCTCAAAACCAACGTATTCAAATGTCGAAGCGGCGTCTTGACATACTTCACATTCTTTCATCCGATCTCCGCCGAAACACGGAGATGGGGATGAAAGGGGTGAGCTCGAAAGCTCGTGGATAACACATTTATAAACCGATAGATAAGCGTAAAACATTTCTTTATAAACTTTTGCCAAAAGGGCTAATGTTTCAAACTTTTCAACTTTGTAATATTTCTCAAACTCTTTTCAATTTTCCAAACTTTTCATATCAAATTTCATAAATTTCACGATTGAAAACCCTTTTTCATTTTTCCAAAGTTCTCATAAACATGAATGCAATCACATCGCAAATTATCACGCATTAACAAAATCAAAAATCACATAACAGATCAAAATGGTCTGGTTTGGTCCAAACGAGCGTCTTGCACAGTCCATAATGTCACATGCGATAGAATAAAACGTACTACACTTTCCGCATTGCGGTCCATTGTAGCCGTGAGGGAATCAGAATCGGAGTTCCGTACCACTAGCGGGCGAGCAGTGAAGGCTTTACGAATAGAGGCAATGACTCACCAAAGGACCTAACCGACCCACATAACACATAATCGAAACGAGATTTGAGAATGCCCAAGGCACTTTTCAAATTCTTGATTTTCCACACATTCACATAACGAGACAATTCGATCAATTCATCATTCAAATACTAATTTCAAAAATCAAATCATTCAATCAAGATGCATAATTCAATAATGCATTTACGACAATTGAATTTAAATTTGTACCAATTTCTAAAATCATTCGAAATCATATTTTCCAACTTTAAATCAATTCTTATTTTCAAACATTTCCAATAATTTATCAAGCATACAAAATTTTGCTTTCTTTCATTTTCAAAATTCATATTAAGCTTACGGATCAAATTATAAATATGCTACCCACCTCGAATTATTGCCGGAAACTTGATTTCAAGTTCCAATTGATCCTTGCTTTTCTCTCTCTTCCACAATACCAAAACCTAAACCATAATCATCCAAATTTCACATCAGAAAATACTTAATTTTCACAATCAACTTAGGAATTCACCAATTCCATTTACATTCAAGCTATTTCAATCTCCAATTTTGAAAATCCCCAATTTTCAAAATTGGCCTAAACCAAGACACTCGAATTCAATCTCATAAAACATAATTTCTTCAAAATTAATCTCGCAATTCCTCAATTCACATTAATTCCAAACTATTTAAATCCTCAATTTCAAAAATCCCCAAATCTTAAAATTGGCCTAAACCAATTTATCCAAATTCAATACCATAAAATACCAATTCTTCAAAATTGATTTCATATATCATCAATTCATCATATTTCCTATAATTCTACACCAAAATATCTCAAAATTCTCAATCATAAAATTAAGCCTAAACCTTACTCAATTTTCCATCCAAAATTAAACTCAGCCTAAAGCATATATTTCAAAATTAACTTCATAAATCATAAACCCATCTCATATGTCATAATTCTAAACCGAAAATTAATCAAAATCTCAAAGTAGAACAATTTCTCTTACCTCTTTCTCTTCCAAATTCGAATTTTTTTGGCTTGAAAGGAAGCTCTTAGGCTCCTCTATCTTTCTCTCTCTTGGAACCAACCCAAAATCCTTAAAAAAACAAGTAGAAAAAAATCAAAAATCTCTTTCTCTCTCATCTTTTCCTCCATCACCCGAAACTCCACTCTTCTTTCTTCTTCTTATTTCTTCTTCTTTTCTCTGGAAATTTCCAGCCACTTCATCGTTTTTAATAGCTCAAAACGACAATCATTAATGAGTTTCATTAATTGATGGTCAAATGACCATTTTGCCCTCCATTCAAAACTTAAAGTTACGCTTACTTGCGGTTTGATTCGCACTATCGATTTGAAGGAATTTGTCCAAACTTCCTTCTCGAGAAATGTTCCTCTCAATCATACGAATCCAACGCCACTGACCGCGCTCAATTCCGAGCACTACATCAAAAGTTATGTGCGAAACAGTGCGGAAATATCCATATTCTAACACATTTCTTATGTACGATTATTTCCGTCCAAAATTTCACATTCTTAATCCCGGAATTGAAACTCGATGTCTTCATAACAATTGTAGCCTTATGTCTCTAGTTTAATTCAAAACAAGAATCGTCTCATTTCGATTCCCAGATCAAAAGCTATACTCAAATTACTCACAGGTGTTCCCAATCCAAAAATTTCACCCTAATCCGAACTTAAATTCAAAAATTAAAAGTCCTAAGGGCAAAATTGACATTTCATGTCTTCATATGATTTGTAGCCCCTTGTCTTATCTTTATTTCCCCTCAAGAATCGCTTCAATCGGATCTCTACAGATCCCGAATTTCACAAAACACTGAATCATGCTCGGAAAATTTCCCGACTCACTTTGATTAAATTAATCACCATTAATTTAACCTCAAAAGTTCACAAATTTCTTATAAAATGAAATTCAATGTCTTAGGAATCCAACGCAAAAAGAATCAACTCAATCGGATGTCGGACGGAAAAGATATAGGCAAAATAGTGAGCAAAGGTCGGATTAAAAACAAAGAAATCAAAAATTTCAGAAACAAAACGGCGTCGGATGCGTACGGACGCCCCAACTCGCGAGGGCGAGGCGCCGCTCGCGAGGGCGAGACGCCCGCTCGCTAGGGCGAGGCGTCGCCCTAGCGAGGCGCACAGCTCGCGAGGGCGAGCCTTGCCCTCGCCAGGGCGAGGCGTCGCCCTAGCGAGGGCGCGTACGGGCGCCCGCTCGCTAGGGCGAGCCGTCGCCCTAGCGAGGGCGCTAAACCTTTTCCCTTTTTTTTTTTTCCTCTAAACTTCCAAAATTCATAACTTTTACTCCCGAACTCCGATTTTGACAAACTTAGTCTCTATAGAAAGCTTGAGAGAAGCTCTAAATCTTCCAAGAAGAACATAAAACTCAATTCAACTCCTACGGGAGTCCATTTTCCGGTCAAAGATACTATTCTCTATACACGCTTGCAAAAATCATAACTTAATTTTTCGAGATCAAAAAATTGCATACTTTATATCGAAATAAAGATCAAAACAAATCCTTCAATTTTCATGAAGAACATCAAAGCTCAATTAACCTCTAACTAGGTTAATTTCTCAGTCAAAGTTCCAACCAATATAAAAGTCAAACCCGATTCAAACATAAACTTTGACTGATCATAACTTTCACTCCCGATATCGAAAAATTACAAATTTTATGTCCACAAAAAGCTCTCAACATAATCTACAAGTTTCATGTAGATCATTTTATCAAATTTTGCCTCAATCAAAAGTCAACCTTCAAAGGCCAGAAAGTCAACTATTACACAATTTTTCATATTTTCATACTTTCTCTCTTTATTTCATGATCTTCAACTTAATTTCAATCAACTCATCCACTTGATCATAGTCAAATTGTCACTCAAGGTTCGGGGTCCAACAGACGGTCTCACTTAATTAATTGTTTACTTAAATTCTGTTTTGAAATTATTGAATAAATTTGGCTTTATTTTTATTCCAAAAAATGAAGGTCCGATGACTGTGATATTGGAATGGGATATTGAAGTGTTGCTTGAATGTGAATGGGACGAACTATGTGCTTCATAATATAATTGATTGTGATAGATGCATTCCATACATTAATGCATAATTAGATAATGACAGTTATGACCAGAGTAGCCACCGATCAGAGTTTAAAGCTCAAAGTGTGAAAAGAGCCTCGAGCTCAAAAAGTGATTAAGAGCCTAAGGCTCACTATATAAAATGAGCCCTGTATCCTCATCGGATAAGGGACAGTTAGCAATGAGCCTAGTATCCAAAATAGATACAGGATAGTTTAGGAACTCGTTCACAATAACGTAACAATTGGAAAAGAGGCTCATGAGCATTTCATATGCAATTTAAACAAGTATATGGATTGTTTAAAATGCCAAATTGATTTACTACTGGACCCCACTTCTAGAGCTGAGCATTCGAAGTCATTGAACTGAAACAGTACTTATCCTCAACTATACTAAACCTGTTTTTATTTAGATGGATGGAAAGAGTAATTCAAGATCTACAACTTTCATGCAGACCTTGAAGACAAATTCAATCATTTACAGGGTCAAAAATGGGACCAAACGATAGATCAGATGAACCTAGATGAAGGGTTAGATGAAATGGAAAAAAGATCATAACTTTCACTAAAGAACTTGGATTAAGGTGTTATTTAGATAGTTAGAAAGAGGATTTCAAGATATACAACTTTCATAAAGGCCTTGAAGACAAATTCGATCATCTACAGGGTTAAAAATGGGACAAGATGATAGGATCAGATGAACCCAGATGAAGGGTTAGATGAATTGGAAAAATAGTCATACCTTTCTCTAGAGAACTATGATTAAGGTGTTCATTAGATGATTCGAAAGAGGACTTCAAGATCTACAACTTTTATGAAGAACATAAAGACAAATTCGATCATATATAGGGTAAAAAATGGGACTAGAAGATAGGATTAGATGAACCCAAACGAAGAATTAGATGAATTGGAAAAATGGTTATAACTTTCTCTAGATAACTCGGATTAAGGTGTTCGTTAGATAGTTTGAAAGAGAACTTCAAGATCTACAACTTTCATGAAGATCTTGAAGATAAATTTGATCATTTATAGGATCAAAAATGGAACCAAATTATATGACATCATCACTAGATGATATGACGTCATCACCAGACGATATGTCATAACAAGATGATATGACTTCATCAGACGATATGACATCATCACCAAATGATATGACGTTACCAGACGATACAAACTATACTCCTTAGCATCTTCACTTATAAAGACCATAACTTTCAACTCCAATGTCCAAAAATTTTATACTACATACCATTGGAAAGCTAGAAAGATAAGCTACAATTTTTCAAAAGACAACTTTGATTAATTTAGCCTAAATTAGTCCAATTTTTCCCCTGAATTCAACACAATATTTGTACACCTATGAAAGACTTAGATTATGAAATGTACAACTACAAAAGAATCATGCACATACACTTGGGGAACTTTTTAATTCTAAACTAGTTTGTCAAATCAAAAGAAATTCATATATATCTTTAATTACATATTAACATTATAATTAAAAGCTTAACACAAAATACAACATA
Source organism: Erythroxylum novogranatense (assembly GCA_029891385.1). Taxonomy (NCBI): domain Eukaryota; kingdom Viridiplantae; phylum Streptophyta; class Magnoliopsida; order Malpighiales; family Erythroxylaceae; genus Erythroxylum; species Erythroxylum novogranatense. Next base: position 57,692,182 of record CM057231.1, read on the forward strand.
AATTGGATGCTCAATATTTAACATGCTTATAAAGCTATCCAAAAGTGATCGAACTAACTTAGTTACAAAAAGCTATAATATCTTGCAGTTTTTGATGCCTTGTAAGGATTGTTAAACTTCTCGTTCTGCACCTGAGGAGGGAATAGTAGGGTGAGCTACATAACTCAGTGGCTAATATATTTATAGCCATTGGCAATTGACCATATATTCAAACATATGTACATGTATATCTAGCAATTTGATCATTCTCAATTTATTCTAGTAATTTAAGCAATTGATCAATTTAACTTCAACTTATTAAACACAACATAAACTTCAACCATTAAACATAACACTCAACTATGCCCCATACTCGAAAATTTAAAGATGCAATGCACAAACAAATGAATAGAAAGTTCCCTGAAATGAAACGGGGAAACTAAAGTTTACACTGTGAATAAAACAAGTCCGAATTCTCAGGATGTCGTGGCCTCAAATGGGTAGCCGGGAGAAGCCTATGGGTCAACATGTAAGTGACTAACGAAACGGGTTCCTCTCTTGCCCAATCACAACCAATTTATGCTTAATTCAATCATATGCTCATACTTTTATGCCTTTTTCTTCTTTTCATCTACCTTAAAATGTTATAACCGTTTTCAAAGTATAACATAATCACAATGCATCTCCAAACATTCACAATTATTTCACTTTTACGCAAAACAATGTCAAGCAAATCAATATACAAACATATAAGTAAGAATTTGCCTACCCACCTAATTAGCTTGTGAAATTTCAAGTCAAGCTTGCCTTTCCCATGCTCTTGGATAGGATTCCCTTAGTTTCCTAAAACAACCAAGGTTCCATTGAAAGCAACATTCCAATAAAATTCTTAAACCTTAAAAAGACCACAAAAATAACAAAAAACACAAACTAAGCTCAAATCTAACCTACCCATAGTCCATCTAAGTTAGAAAACCTAAGACCTAGATTAGAAACCCTAAAATCAATTGGGTTCTCCTAATCCAACTTCTTCCAATGCAAACCTTTCATTCTCTACACAAACCCCCTTTTCTCTCTAACTCCTTTATCCTCAACGTAACCCATGCCTTTAATAAAACAAGAAGAAAAGATGGTTAACCTACCTTAACAAACTTGATTTCTCTTCTTTTCTTCTTTCACTAAAACCTCCCTTCTTCTCTTCTATTTTTGTTTTTCACTCTCCTCCACCTTCAATTCATGTTTTTCTCTTCTTAACAAGCAAGACAACATATTCTTCTTCCATTTCTACCCTTAATGAGTCCAAAAAGTCCATTTTATCCTTCCTTATAAACTTATATTTTTTATGCTTAAGTGATCTCCCAAAAAGGTCCTTGAACATCCTTATTACATTAACACTTTAATTCCACTTACCCATTCAATAAATCCTACTAACTTTGACATAATTATAACTCTAAAAAAAATTTAATCTATTTAAACCTCAAAATTATTTTAAATTACCATGGTCCAACAACTCTCCCCCTTTAAAAAATTTCATCCTCGAAATTCTTACCTAAGACATTAAAGAGGTGTGAATACTTCTCCCTCATGGCCTCTAAGGGTTCTCACATGGCCTCTTCCATAGAATGGTTCTTCCACAGAACTTTCACCAACTTTACAGTCTTGTTTCTCAAAACCTTTTCCTTTGAATCTAAAATCTCTACTAGTTGTTCTCCATAAGTCAAATCCTCTCTTAACTAAACTTATGAAGGTTGAATTATGTGTGAAGGATCAGACCGGTACTTCCTCAACATCGATACATGGAAAACATTGAGAATTTTAGACAACTCCAGTGGCAAAGCTAACTTATAGGCTAAACTCCCAATCTTCTCGATGATCTTATATGGGCCTATGTATCTTAGACTAATTTTTCCCTTCTTACCAGGTCTCAAAACTCCTTTCCATGGAGAAGCTTTAAGAAACACTTTCTTTCCAAATTGGAATTTCATCTCCTTTCTATATGTATCCGTATAGCTCTTCATTCCGTCTTGAGTTCCTTTAAGTCTCTGCTTCACTAATTTAATCTTATCAACTATGACTTGTACCAACTCAGGTCCTACAAGTCTCCTTTCACCTTCCTCATCCCAACAAATAGAAGTTTTGCACCTCCTACCATATAAAGTTTTATAAGATGCCATCTGAATTATTGAGTGATAGGAATTATTGTAAGCAAACTCGATTAAAGGTAAATGATCATCCCATGAACCTTTGAAATCTATAACACAAGCTTTTAACATTGCCTCTAATTTCCATATTTTCCTTTCTGATTGACCATCAGTTTGTGGATGGAAAGTTGTACTAAAGTGCAACTTGGTTCCCAAAGCCTCTAGTAAGCTTTCCAGAATCTTGAGGTGAACCTAGGGTCTCTATCCAAAACTATAAAGCTTAGAATCTTATAAAGTCGGATTATTTCATCCATATATTTCTTGGCCAAGGCATTCAAAGAATCTGTCTACTTTATTGGCAAGAAATGTGCAGACTTGGTTAGCCTATCTATAATCACGCATATTGCATCATGTTTCCTACTAGTCCTTGACAATCCCATCAAGAAATCCATCTTAATCTTCTCTCATTTCCATTCCAGAATCGACAGAGGTTTAAGCTTGCCTGAAGGTGCCTAGTGTTCAGCTTTAACTTGATGGCACACTAAACATCTTTTAGCATATTCCGCTTCTTCATTCCTTTCCACCAGAAATGTTCTTTCAAATATCTATACATTCTCGTACTTCCTGGGTGTATAGCATAAGGCATATTGTGTGCCTCATCTAGAATCTCTTCTTTCAAATCCAACATGTCAGGAATACACACTCTGTTACCTTACCATCAATCCATCTTCTCTAATCTCTATTTCAGAAGGTTTACCACTTTTAATCTCTTCTCAAAGCCTACTCAAATACTCATCTTGTTCTTGCAATTTCTTAATCTTCTCATTCAACATTAGCCTCACTCTAAAGTTAGCCAACACACAATCAGACTCGACTTGCCTCAATGTCACCTTAAGTTTGGCTAATTCCTTCAATAAAGGAAGATATATTGTCTCCACATGTGCCATAATGGACTTCCTACTCAGTGCATCCGCTACTACATTAGCTTTTCCCAGGTAGTAGTCTATCATCAAGTCATAATCTTTCAACAGCTCTAACCACCTTCTTTGTCTCAAATTCAACTCCTTTTAGCTCATCAAATACTTAAGACTCTTATGGTTTGTAAACACCTTGGTGGTGACTCCATATAGGTAGTGTCTTCAAACCTTCAGCGCAAAAATTATGGAAACTAACTCCAAATCATGTATAGGATAATTTATCTCATAGGGCCTTAATTGTATAGAAGCATAAGCAATCACTCTATCACCTTGCATCAACACAAAACCTAATCCTTTCCTTGAGGCATCACTATACACTATATATCCATTACTTCTCAAAGACAAAATCAAAACTGGTGCAATTGTAAGTCTGTTTTTCAATTCCACAAAACTGGTCTAACACTTCTCTGTCCATACAAATTTTTGATTCTTTCTTGTCAATTTAGAAAGTGGAGCTACTATTATGTAAAAGTACTCCACAAACCTTCTATAATACTCGACTAATCCCAAGAAACTTCTCACTTCAGCTACATTCTTAGGTGCTTCTCTTTTCATAACCGCTTCTATCTTCCTCGGATCCATATGTACTCCTTGCTCTGAAATTACATGTCTAAGAAATGTCACTTCCTTTAGCCAAAATTCACATTTGTCAAATTTGGCATATAATTCATTCTTCCTCAATGTCTCCAAAGAAATTCTTAAGTGTTCCTCATGTTCCTTATCACTCTTAGAATAGACCAAAATATCATCAATAAAAACAATGACAAACTGGTCTAAGAAAGGCTTAAAGACTCTATTCATCAAATCCATGAAAACTGCAAGTGCATTTATCAACTTAAAAGGCATAACCAAGAACTTAAAGTGGCCATACCGTGTTCTAAAAGCAGTTTTTGATACATCAAACTCCTTTATCCTCAACTGATGGTAACTTGATCTCAAATCTATCTTCGAAAAGACCCTTGCCCCTTGCAACTGATCAAACAAGTCATTTATGCGTGAAAACAGATATCTGTTCTTAATGGTGACATGGTTAAGCTTCTTGTAATCCGCACATATTCGCAATGATCCGTCTTTCTTCTTTACAAAGAAGACCAGAGCTCCCCAAGGTGAAGAGCTCGGCCTAGTATAACCTTTCTCCAATAAATCTTCCAATTGCTCCTTAAGCTCCTTCAATTCCACCGGAGTCATTCTATAAGGCAGAATTGAAATTGGCATTATGCCTGGAAGAAGCTCAATGGAAAATTCAATTTCCCTAGGTGACGGTAGTCCTGGTAACTCATTGTGAAAGACATCCAAGAATTTCATGACCACTATTATATCTTCGAACTTCCCTCTATCTACTCTTGTGCCTACCATATAGGCCAATAATGATTCACATCCTTTTCTTATCATTTTCTTTGCCATCAAAGCTGAAACAATCCTTGATGAGTTAAATTTTTTGTCTCCCATAAACATCAGCTTTCTTCCATTATTCAGCTCGAACTTCACTATCTTCTGTTTGCAATCTAAGTTGTCATTATATTTCTCTAAGGCATCCATACCCAAAATCATATCTAATCCTCCCATCTTCAACGACATTAAATCCACCACAATATGTCCCCCACCAATATGTATCTCACAATCTCTATAAACTTGACTAATCACAATATAGTGGCCTATTAGAGTACTAACCATTAAATGAGTATCCAATGGGCTCAAATCTCTACCATACACAGTTCTACCCAATGAAACAAGGGTCTGGGTAGAACCAGGATCAATCAAAACAATTACATCATCATCAAATAATTTAATCATACTCGTCACAACTTCTGGAACTATCTCTGTGTCCTCCTGTGTCATTACCAACACTTTAGCTAATGCTTGCCCCCTTGGTCTTCCTAGAGGATTCACCCTCTTAGCTACATCAGAGCTACCCATTTTTATTGCAGTCTTGTGCCTTACTATCTCAGTTCTCTTTGAAGCTTGCATCTGTGTTCCCTCTCTTCTTGCATACTTCGGACACTCTCTTGCCATGTGTCCTTTATCTCCACAATTGAAGCATGCTCCTGTCAATCAATAACATTCCCCTCTATGAAACCTTTCGCAGTGTTCACATCTGGGAATGGTGGCTTATCCCCATCTCCCTTTCTACTACCTCCCGCTATAGAGGCTTGATGAGAAACAGTAGAAGTTCTCATCGACTTAGATCTGTTTGCCCCACTGTTCCTCTCCTCAAACTATACAGGGAAAGTCCTGACACTCCTCTTAGGTATAGAAGTACCACCTCCCCTCTTGAACTGTTCTCTCCCCTTTCTCTTTTTGTTCATGACGCTCTTTATGTTCTCAATGTTCTCAACCCTCAGACCCGCTTCAACTAGCTATTCAAAATCACAAAAATTATGTACCACCACTTTCTCTCTGATAGTTAGATACAACTCTGATTCAAACCTACGACACTTAGCTGCTTCACTCATCATCATCTCTGCTGCATATTGAGATAGTTGGGTAAACCGGTGCTCATACTCACTCACCGTCATTTTCCTTTAGATGAGACTCAAAAACTCTTTCTGCTTTTGCTGAATGTACACCTTAGACAAGTACTTCTTATAAGCAACTAAGAAGTCCTTCCATGCTAGCACTGGCAATCTCATCTGACTCCCTGGCACACTCTCCCACCAATGCAAAGCATCTCCTTGTAACAAGTTTGCAGCGTATACAACTTTCTCACCATCCTCACAATCCATCTAAACTAGTATCCTCTCGGTCTTTCTCAACCAAGTTTCAACTTCTTCTGGATTCGTTGTCCCATAGAAATCCACTACCCCATACTTCCTGAGCTCAAACTATTTCCCCTTCTTGACTAGGGTCGGAGTAGAAGATTGCGGCATCTGGCCTATGGCCTAAACAAAGGCATGAGTAAATGCCTAAAACATCCTCGAATCCAATGGAGTAGGCACTTGCTCCTACGGAAGAGGAGACTTCCGCATTTGTGACCGAATGGCTCACTACGTTGCCCTACAGAAGCCTCAACATTTCCTGGGGCTATTGATTCATCAGTTCTCTCCTCCCTTGGTAAAGACTCAGGTGCAATCGATCCTTGCAATACTCCTTGTTTCCTTCTAAGAGATGGCATCTTACTCCTTCAATGTAAACATTAACTATTAGCTTACATTTCATTTTTAAAATCCTAATCCCTACAGTATGCTTGACATGCATGTCACTTAATGCAATTCAATCAATTCACAATGCCATAAGTAATCACATAACATAACATAATAATTCATCCTCCTATGCACTTTAAGCCTAGGAAAAACCTAAGTTCTGATACCAAACAATGTTGGACCCTGCTTTCGAAGCTCAGCATTCAAAGTCATTGAAATGAAACAATACTTGTCCTCAACCATATTGAACCTATTTTGGGACAATTAGCATAACTTTCTCTATGGATATTGGATTAAGATGTTCTTTAGATGGTTCGAAAGATAACTTTAAGATATACAGCTTTTATGAAGACCTAGAAGACAAATTCGATCATCTATAGGGTCAAAATGGGACCAAACGATAGGATCAAATGAACCCAGATGAAGGGTTAGACAAATTGGAAAAATAGTAATAACTTTCTCTACAGAACTTGTATTAAAGTTTTCTTTGGATGGTTCAAGAGGATATCAATATCTACAACTTTCATGAAGACATAAAAGACGCATTCGATCATCTAGAGGGTCAAAAATGGGACTGGAATATAGGATCAGATGAACCCAAATGAAGGGTTAGATGAATTGGAAAAATCGTAATAAATTTCTCTAAAGAACTCTGATTAAGGTTTTTTTTTACATAGTCTAAAAGAGAATTTTAAGATTTACAACTTTTATGACGACCTCGAAGACAAATTTGATCATCTATAGGGTCAAATATGGGACTATACAATAAGATTAGATGAACCCAAATGAAGGGTTAGACAAATTGGAAAAATAGTCATAACTTTCTCTAAAGAACTCAGATTAACATGTTCTTTCAATGGTTCAAAAGAGGACATCAATATCTACAACTTTCATGAAGGCTTTGATGACATATTCTATCATCTGTCAAAAATGGGACCAGAAGATAGGATCAGATGAATATAAATAAAGGTTTAGACAAATTGGAAAAATAGTCATAACTTTCTCTAGAGAACTAGGATTAAGGTGGTGTTTAGATGGTTCTAAGGAGGATTTCAAGATTTACAACTTTTATGAAAACTTTAAGACAAATTTAATCATCTATAGGGTCAAAAATGGGATCAGATAATATGATATCATCACCAGATGATATGACATCATCACCAGATGATATGACGTCATCACCAGACGATATGTCATTACAAGATGATATGACATCATTAGAAGATATTACGTCATCACCAAACGATATGACGTCATCACCAGACGATACAAACTATACTCCTGAGCATCTTTATTTATAAGGACCATAACTTTCGACTCCGATGTCCAAAAATTTCATACTATATACCATTGGAAAGCTAAAAAGATAAGTTACAACTTTCCAAAAGACAATCATTTTTTCCCCTAAAGTCAACACACAATTTATACACCTATGAAAGACTTAGATTATGAAATGTATAACTACAAAAGAAACATACACATACACTTGGGGAACTTTTCAGTTCTAAACTCGTTTGCCAAATCAAAAGAAATTCACACATAACTTTAATTACATATTAACATTATAATTAAAAGTTTAACACAAAATACAACATACATAGGATGCTCAACTTGATTTCTGTTCTTTTCTTCTTTCACCGAAACCTCTCTTCTACTCTCCTATTTTCATTTTTCACTCTCCTCCCCCTTCGATTCACATTTTTCTCTTCTTAACAAGTAAGACAACATATTCTTCTTCCATTTCTACCCTTAATGAGTCCAAAAAGTCCATTTTACCCTTCCTTATAAGCTTATGTTTTTTTACGCTTAAGTGATCTCCCAAAAATGTCCTTAAACATCCTTATTACATTAACACTTTAATTCCACTTACCCATTCAATAAATCCTATTAACTTTGACATAATTATAACTTCAAAAAAATTAATCTATCTAAACCTCAAAATTATTTTAAATCATGCTTAACTTTAAAAAAATTTCCAGGATCCAACATTAGCTCTTAAATGTAAATATGATATGTGTTCATTATGCGAAGTTGTGAATTATATATTATGTGAATTGTTGTGTTGCATGAATTGAGTGAACCATCAATGATGGTTACCTCATTGAGTTCACAAAATTTAGCAAAATTGTAACGTTGATTTTCAGGATCGAGAGACGACTCCAACTACTGAGAGGCTCTACCAGCCATGTAGATTGTGATTTGGCAACAGAAGTCATGGTTCAAAGGTCGGTTAGTTGGGATTTTTGGACAAACTAGATAGATTTTGTGTATTTCATCCTTCATGTAGCACTTTTGTATTAGGCTATGATGATGTTCATGTAAGGAATGTTGCAAGACATAATGTAGGTTTTCGGTTTTGTGTAATGAAATGAGGAAAAAGTTAGGTTTTTAAAATATTATGATTTTTTATTGATGCTTTATAAGTGAATAATGATATGATGCCATGAGAAGTGAATGTATTGATCGAACATAATGTACCGTTATCTTAGGATATGTATCGAAATGACCTCTGGGTGTCCCAATGTATACCCTACGGTAAGGGAACGCTACATTTAGATGGTATCAGAGAATGGTTGGCATCTGTTGGGACATATAGAAATGTTAAGCATGAAATATCATGAGAAATGCAGAAAATGATTGAAATTATTGTTTGTTATAGGTCATCCGCTTTAGGTGATCAAATTGATCAACCAACTGACCAAGGATCAGTAGGAGCCAGTAGGGAGTCCTCAATACCTTGATATGAGGAAATGCCTCCTAAAGCTCTTGAGAGAAGAGAGAGGAGGTATGATAGGCTGCGAAAGCAAGGAGTTATGGACTTCTATGGCAACGCAAATCCTGTTGAAGCTGAAGGATGGTTGGAAAGGATTGTGAGGGTTTTTGTTCAGATGGATTGCGAGCTTGATGAGAGGTTCGACTATGCAATGTCCTTACTGCAAGGCCTAGCTTACTAGTGGTGGGAGATTGTCCCAGGCAGTAATACCAGGCCTTACCAATTGAAGTGGGAAGACTTTTTGAGGGTTTATAAAGATAATTACATGCCCAAGATCTATTTAGACATAACGATGATGGAGTTCTTAGAATTAAAGCAGGGTATGATGTCAGTGACTGAATATGAGATCCATTTTAATGATTTGATGGATTATGCTACTGCTCTGATCCCTATAGAAGAAGACAAGTTTGGGAGATTTGAGGATGGACTCAATATAGAAATCAAAACAAGGTTGGCACTTTCAGATATGGGTACTTTCATTGAGTTGAGAGTTGCTTCAATCAGAATTGAACAGCTACTGAGAGAGAGATAAGCAGAGATTGGGCAAGGATCCAGTATGAAGAGGCTTAGTGAGAGTCAGGGCAGTTTTGGAAGAAGATTCAGTAAGTGTCAAAACAGAGCCTTCAAACCACCAGGTGGACCCAGGTAGTCAACATCTGGGTAGAGGGGTAGATCTTCACAGACTGGCAGTGAAAAGGGTGCAGTACATAATCAATTTCCAGTATGTGAACATTGTAAGAGAAGGCATGGTGTTAAGTGTTGGAGGCTAACTAGATCTTACCTCAAATGTGACTCCTTTGACCACCGAATCAGGGATTGTCCTACTACTTTAGGAGCTCAGTCTAGTGTGAGTGGGCGATTTGGGAGTGATGCTACAATCTTGCAGAGCAAAGATAGTAGACCTGGACAGAGAGGTCGAGTTAGAGACAAAGTGAGCTCTAGGAGTTCTTCCATGAGAACTGAGGGGTGGAGCAGCTGATCGCAATCCTAGGCCTGGGTTTATGCTATGACTAGGCAAGAGGTTTGAGACTCACTAGATTTGGTTGCAGGTGCGCTTCTCATTTATAACTTTGAGGCATTTGCATTGCTAGATCTAAGATCTATACACTCCTTTATCGCACTACATTGGACATGTAGGCTACATTATGATAGGGAGTTGCTATAGTATGAGCTAGAGGTGAGTACACCTTTAGGTAGTATTACTATTATAAGACAGGTCTACAAGGGGTGGTTGATTAGGATTGATCAAGTAGAGTTAGAGGCAGACCTGATTATACTACAGTTGAGAGAGATAGATGTTATCCTAGGCATGGATTGGCTCACTACTCATAGGGTTATCATGAACTGCTACACCAAGGAGGTACTATTGGAATCACCTGGTTAGCCGAGAGTAGCACTTAGAGAAATTAGTCAAGCAATGCCAGCTAGGATGATATCCTTCGTGAGTGAACTGAGATTGATGCAGGGATGATGTGAGGCTTATCTAGCCCACATCATTGATACTAGAGTTGAGTAGAGTATACAAGACATTCCCGTGATTAGGGAATTCCTAGATGTATTTCTTGATAAGCTACCTAGTTTACCACCAGATCAAGAAATGGAGTTCACGATTGATCTAGTTCCAAGTGCTGCTCCTGTATCTATTCCTTCATATAAGACGACACCTGATTGAACCCAAGTTTAATATATAATTGGCTACCCTTTCATGGTTGTTAATGCACTTTTTGACTCTTAATTCATGATTTTTGTGTTTAAATTAGTCTCTTACGGTGAGCTTATGTTTTATGCAATTTGCTAGTAAAATTGTACAAATTGACATTAATTACATTATAATTTTTCTAAGAACAATTGATACCGCAAATTGTTATTTTATATTGTAGGAGAAAAGGAGTCAAAAAGGATCAGAAGAGTCAACACGGCATGAAGTCCTTAAGGCACGTCACGGCGTGAATTAATCACCTCATCGCGGCAAAATGTAATTCCCACGTCGCAGTGCATCAATACATGATCGTACGTCGTGACGTCAACAATTCAGCACGTCGCGACGAGCAAGCCAGATCGTACGTCGCGATGTCAACAATTCAACACATCGCGGCGAGCAAATCATTTCCACACGTCGCGACAAATATTAATTTATACGTCGCGATGAGAAAGCAATTCCATACGTCGCGACGAATATTAATTCACACGCCGAGACGTACAAGCGGGTATTCGGACTTTAAATGGAAAAATCACTCACTGTACTGACCCGGCCCGTGAACCATCCTTTAAATATTGCTGAATTAGGTTAGAACGGGCATCATCATCATCTTTTAGGGATCGACATACGGCAGAGAGAAGGGAGACGAGCGAAGAGAGAAGAAGAGGAAGCAACATCGTCCACCACCCAGGGTTCCCCGCGGGGTTCCCTCGGGATAATTTCATATAGGTTTTGTTGCCCATTTTTACTGCCGACTCTATCATGGTAGCTTGGATTCGTAACGAGTTGTGAAGGTTTCGGTTGCTATGCGTGGCTTGGCATTTCTTTCCTGTTGAAGATGCAGTGATGGCTGGAGTTCACCGAGCTTTCAAGGGGAGTAGCTTAATCGATAGTTTAGCTATGATTTATAAATTCCTAGTTCTAGGGTTTGTAATTTATAGTGAAGCTACTTGATCATAGCTAAATGTTTGACATTTAATATGTTGTTTGGATTGGTAATTTACATTGTCACATTTAACTACATTGTTATGAACAACCGAGTTGGGGTTTATTGCTTTATAGTTAGATTAGCTTAATTAGAGTTTAATTAAGCGTTGAACAATGTAATGTGTTATGGATTTGTTTATGTAGAATTCTGTGCTTAAATATATGAAGTCTTATATATGTCAACTTGTGATCTAATTGATTCTCTTCTATCTGCCTAATTGTGTTTGATATTGAGTTGATGCTAGATTTCATTTGACCTATTGCATTGGCAAATCCACCGCACACACTAAGATGCTTTTAACAAGGTTTTAAGCAATGGAGTTCATTGATTAAAGCCTTGGACTTAAAGAATCCTTTAAGGTTCTGAGGCTCAAGAGCACTCAATGGGGTCTTGAGAAATGGAGTCGAGAGTGACAGGAGTCCATTAATCAAGATCCTGGATTTAAAGATAGTTCTTTAAGGTTTACCATTCAAACTTAGTGATTTCTAATCCCACCGCACACACTAAGATGAGCTTAACGGGATCTTGAGCAATGGAGTTCATTGATCAAGATCCTGGACTTAAAGAGTCCTCTAAGGTTTTGAGGCTCAAGAGCACTCAATGAGGTCTTGAGAAATGGAGTCGAGAGTGACAGGAGTCCATTAATTAAGACCCTGGACTTAAAGTGAGTTCTTTAAGATTTACCATTCACACTTAGTTTTGAACTGTGATAGCCAAAGCTCGTTTTCAAGAGGATTTTATCACTTGTTTTAGTATTTTCTTTTTCTATTTTCAAAAAAATCAAAAAATACTTTTTTACACGCTTTTTAGTGTAGTTAATGTTTTCAAACAAAACCCCCTTTTCCTCACTGATTTCACTTGCATTTTATGACATATAGGCTAGTTTAGGTCCATTTCATTAGGTTCCGATTAAGTGAGACGATCCGAGGTTGCAACCTATGCTGCAATCCTTGGTATAAATTATTTTTGACCGGTTTCTAAGGATCGATCGTAAGGTCAAATCGACAAAGCCGCGATCAACACCTGTGGAATTGAAAGAGTTAAAGGTTCAGCTTTAGGAGTTGCTAAAAAAGGGTTTTATTAGACCTAGTGTTTCACCTTGGGCAGCTCCAGTGCTATTTTTGAAGAAGAATGATGAGACTTCGAGGTTATACATTGACTATAGGTAGCTGAATCGGGTGACAGTGAAGAACAAGTATCCTCTAGATTTGAGATTAGGATACTATCAGTTGATGATAGTTGAGGATGATGTACTTAAGAGTGCATTCAAGAGTAAGTATGGGCACTTCGAGTTCATAGTGATGCCGTTTGGGTTGACTAATGCTCTGACAACTTTTATGGTACTATCACTTGAAAATAATTGAGGTTGATGTACTTAAGAGTGCATTCAAGAGTAGGTATGGGCACTTCGAATTCTTAGTTATGTCATTTGGGATGATTAATGCTCCAGTAACTTTTATGGCCTTGATGAATAAGGTGTTTCAGTCCTTCTTGGATTGATTTGTGATTGTGTTCATTGATGATATCTTGGTGTATTCAAAGAGTAGAAAGGAACATGTTGAACATCTGAGAGTTATTTTACATATCCTGAAAGAGAAGAAGTTGTATGCCAAATCAGTAAGTGTGAATTTTGGCTAGATCAAGTAGTGTTTTTAGGACATATAGTGACTGGACATGGCATATAGGTATATCCAAAGAAGATTGAGGCAGGGATGAATTGGGAAGCTTCGAGGAATGTGTCTGAAATCTAAAGCTTCCTAGGATTGGCCAGATATTACTGGAGGTTTGTCGAGGGGTTTTATCTGATCTCAACCCCCTAACAAAGCTTCTGAGGAAGAATGTAGTATTCAGATGGAATGAGGAGTGTCAAAAAAGCTTTAAGAAGTTGAAACATCAGTTGACTATTGCACCAGTGTTGACTATTCCATCGAGGACTAGAGGATATATGGTGTATAGTAACATATCACATCAAGGAGTGGGATGTGTATTGATGCAACATGGCAAGGTGATTGCCTATGCATCGAGGCAACTAAAGTCTCCTGAGATCAATTATCCAGTACATGATTTAAAGCTAGCTGCAGTTGTCTTTGCTCTAAAGATTTCGAGACACTATTTATATAGAGAGACTTTCTAGATATACACAGATCATAAAAGTTTGAGATAATGTTGCGGTCTAAATAGAACAATATAAATTAAATTTTATCTAGACTAATTAGAGGCAAACGCACCCCGTCGACAAGTAATATAAAACAGTAAGAACCGGATATCGTACCTAAGGGAATAATTTCTAACACGTAAGACAATTAAATTAAACGATGAAAATTTACTCAGTCGATCAAGAATTGTTTGATTTGAAAATAAAATAAATTAAAGTAAGCAAATTAAGAAAATATGAAAAATGCAAGGTATGAATTAAAATGACTAAATTTAATCAAATGACAGAAATCGGTTAAAATATCAGATTTCTATTGGATTGAACACTAAAATAAAATTATAACGGTGGATTGATTTAGGAAAAACTTCACTTAAACAAGTCAAACCCAATGTTCATGGAAATTCCTTCTCTTTTAAATCCGAGTCACTATTTGGTCCATAGATAATTCGGAATAAAAGGCATTAAATACAAGAAGCCTAAAATTAAGTTCGTTAATTCTAGGTATCCCCACACAAGATCCTAAGGTTGGTCTACACTTTAGTCTCAAGTGTGTTGCTTAATTAATTTTCCGACAAATTAAATTCCATTGGTTGTAGCATTTAATCATCTAAGGTCTTAATCTAGGTGATCAAGCTAAATTAAGACTAAATATGCATTTAATCAAGCAAAAATAAATACCACAAAAATTATCCTAATCTAATATCAATCTTAACCTTAACCGAAAAGAAAAATTTACTCACACATATTTATTAATGTAACATAAATCATGGTCTTAAAATATGTTTGCATTGATTAAATCACACAATTAAAATAAATACGAAATAATAAAAATAAATTAAGAAAACACTCCCTTCTTCCGCAACGAACTTTCTGCAGCTCTCCACGTTGCTTTTTGTTTTTATTTCCACGCAAATGCCTCAACTTGGTTTTGCTTCCAGTTATTTCAACTTGGTCTCCTCCATGTGTTTTTTCCTTAAACCACACATAAAGCCTCTTGGAATCAATAGCTGTCTTCCACTATCATGGTCCCATGCTTCTACAATGTGAATTTGTGAGTCTCCCAACTGTCCTCCTTTATTTTTTATCTTCTCCAGCGGCCACTTCCTTGTGTCTCCCATTGTTGCCAACATTCTTATCTTCACTTTTGCCAAACAGCCAAGCAACTCATGCAAGACTCTAGCTGCTTCCTCTAGCACCAACGTTTTCCTATCTAGCCACCAACTGCTGTGATCAACGTGAATGGAGAGTTCTCACCAACAGCTCCCTCAAGTAATTGCTGCCGACGTGTGGATGTGGAGTGATAGTTATCGTGAATGACAGAGCCCAAATATCCTCCTTTCAACTAGGTGTCAGCGTTAGGATAGAAGAGTCTAAGAGAGGGTTGATGTGTGAATAAACTCTCCTCACCTCTATTTCGTCCAGCCCCCACCCCACACCTGTGAGTTTTTAGAATGTATGATTTATGGGTGGTCTCTAATGCAAATCATCTCTTTCTTTGCCAGCAGCCAACACGTGAAATTGCCAGATTTTTTTTCGGTGGATGTTGTTTGATTTTTTTTGTCCTACACTTCAAAGTCTCCAACGACAACTGATTGCGTGATTTAATTATGCTGCTTGTTCTAGATTGCATTGCGTCGTCTCCTCTTTTCTTTTCTGCCGCAGCTATCTTCTTGTTTTTATGTATTGAATGTCAAACTTTTGCTTCACGTGTAACTAAAATCCTTTTTTCTCTTTGCCTCTAGCTGACTTTTGTTCCTTGATTTTCACCAGCCTCTCTTGTTTTTTTTATGTCTTAAATATCTAGTTCCTCCTTCTTGCTTTGACTTTGCTACTTTGTTTTCTTCATATGACACAAATAATTGTCTTTGGTTCAACGCAAATTCATGCTCTTTGTCCCTCTCTGCGCACGTTGTAAAAATTATGAGGATTATACTCTTAAATATTTCAAAGCCATTGGGTGCCTAAAATTAAGACAAATAACTTTTAATTAGTGCAATTTAAATATTAAATGGACAATAGTTCACAAATTATATATAAAAATTAATACAAAATGCCCATTAACAACACCCCTTGAATTGTTGCTTGTCCTTAAGCAACTTACTTAGGTCACAACCAACATATTCTGTCATTTTATTTTCAATGAAAATTAAGTGTTTGCAATCCCTTAAAATTCGGCGAACTTAAGTATCAAGCTACTACATGTATCATAATATTTTCATCAATGCACATAAACAAAGTCAAAGTTAGTTACCTTTGGTAAAAAGCAAGCATAAAATTAAAATGAACTTTCCTCACGATATTCCTTCATGTCGCTCAAGTGTATAAGGGTTGTGTTTCGCTCAAGGCTTCCTCTAAAAGATTACACTACCATAGGCTTGCAAATTCACCTATTTTCCACTACATAGAGTACATGTCATCATGGATCAAAAGGACTTTATTAAGGGTTGTAACGGGGCTAAAGTTCAGGTGAGGTAAAAAGAACAAAGGTTGCTCACAAGCATTCACAAAGTACTAAGTGACGTGGAACAATTAAAAAGAACGTTTGAAATTTACATACAAAAATACGGGACTACAACTACTCGTCAATATCAAACGCTATTGTTTTGATTTTTTTCTTTTTTCTCTTTTTTTCTTTTGTTGTTTCTTTTTGTTTCTTTTCTTTTTTGTAACAATAAATATAAAAGAAGATAATAGTAACAAAAATCAACAACAACTGAGTAGATGTACTTCTAAAACATCTCAAAATAACATATAAAACAAAAGTCCCCAAATCAAGGAATCAAATGTTTAGTACTTCATTTAACTTGTGAAAGGGTAAGGCTAAAATTTCTCAAGTTTCAATGCAATGCAATTAATACGAAAACAACAAGGTTAAAGGCTCAAAAGGGGGTAACAAGGGAAAAATAGCTTGGTGGGTTATTTAAGCTAAAGGGTACAAACAAAGAAGGCCTTTATAATGTCCATAAAGCATGTAACTAGCAGTATCAAACAGATTCAGAGCAAGTTCTGAAGGTAATCTACATAGGGAAGCATCACATACAATAAAGAAAATAAATGACTATAAGATGTAGTCATATGGCTCAAAACCTCACAAATGTTTAAGTGAAAATCCATCAAAATTTTATACATTGCCTCATCACTCAGCATCAGTTATTGACTAAGTTTATGCAATTGACTACTTTAATTAATCCACATGTTTCACTATCCTCTCAAACAGCCTATTCCAAGTTCATGCAAACGACTCAATTTTCCATCCAACTACTTTGACAGAATCATATGATCAAATTCATCACAACTGGGACCCAAGTTAGTTACCAAAAGAGTCGCAACCATTCAAGTGTGTATCTCTCAACATCAACATCATTAACATGCACAAAATCTCAATCCCCCCCACACTTAATATAAACATTGTCCCTAATGTTCAAGTAATCAACAAGCAAACACAGAGAGGGGAAAGAGAAAGAAGAAACTTCCCTGAAAAAAGAGCGGCCAAGAACCTTTTTTTTGTCACCAACCACGCAAACCTGAAGGAAACTCAAAACAACTCGAAAAAATGCATTAAAAGAAACATAAAGGAAACAACGAGAAAAGAAAAGAAAGAAAACTACAGTCCTAATGGAAAACATGCACCGCGATCAAAGAGGCGAAGTGTCATGAAGAGACATTCGCTCCTCAGAGTTATCCACAAACCCGGGCATATACAATTTTACTCGTTGTCCATTTACCTTGAATGAATTTTCATTTTCTTGTTTTACCTCAATGACCCCAAAAGGAAGGACTTGGATCACCGTGAATGGACCATACCACCTCGACTTAAGCTTCCCTGGAAAAAAACGAAGACGAGAGTTGTAGATCAATACCTGGTCACCTACCTTAAAGTCTCGGTGGAGGATCTTCTTATCATGCCACTTCTTCACACGTTCTTTATACAACTTCGAATTGTTATAAGCATCCAAACGAAATTCTTCAAGCTCATGAAGTTGCATTATCCTCTTAGCACCTACAGCAGACAAATCAAAATTAAGAAATTTGGTAGCCCAGTATGCATGATGCTCTAACTCAACAGGAAGATGACAGGACTTCCCATATACTATCTTAAATGGTGACACGCCTATGGGTGTTTTAAATGCGGTCCTATATGCCCAAAGTGCATCATCTAGCTTTAAAGACCAGTCCCGCCTAGAAGCATTAACAGTTTTCTCTAGTATTTTCTTTAATTCCCTGTTTGAGACTTCAACTTGTCCACTAGTTTGGGGGTGGTATGGAGTAGCAACCTTATGGGTCACCCCATACTTAGTTAATAATGAATCAAAAAGTTTATTGCAAAAATGCGACCCCCCATCACTAATGATTGCCCTAGGTGTGCCAAAACGTGTAAAAATATTCTTCTTCAAAAATTTAACAACACGTCTAGACTCATTTGTAGGCAATGCCTCTGCTTCCACCCACTTGCTAACGTAATCAACAGCAACCAAGATATATTGATTAGAGAAAGACTTAGGGAACGGTCCCATGAAGTCTATTCCCCAAACATCGAAAACTTCATATACAAGAATGTTAGTCAATGGCATGTCATATCGCTGACTAATGTTTCCGACCCTTTGACACCTATCACAAGATTTGACAAATGTAAATGCATCCTTAAATAAAATGGGCCAATAGAAACCACACTCCAAAACTTTATGAGCTGTCCTAGATGCACCATAATGTCCCCCAGCCTCTCTAGAATGACAATGATGTAACACAGAGGACATTTCCTCTTCAGGAATGCAACGCCTAAGAATACCATCCACACAAATCTTGTAAAGCAAAGGATCATCTCACAGATAGTACCTTACCTCTGACAAAAAAATTTTCTTTTGAGCATAAGAAAAATCAGGGGGATAGATATTACCAGCAAGGTAGTTTACATAATCTGCAAACCATGGAGTGACTGTCATAACCATCAGATGCTCATCAGGAAAAGTCTCCTGAATGTCCTTCTTTGTTGCACTCTCCATGGCAGCTTCATCTAACCTCGAGAGGTGATCATCTACAAAATTCTCGGTCCCTTTTTTATCCCTTTGCTCAATGTCAAATTCCTGCAAAAGTAACACCCAACGAATTAATCTTGGTTTAGCGTCGGGTTTTGTCATCAAGTATTTCAAAGCTGCATGATCAGTATACACAATCACTTTAGACAAAACCAAATATGAGCGAAACTTATCAAAAACAAACACAACCGCCAACATCTCTTTTTACGTGGTGGTATAATGGCGTTATATAGTTTAGTGTCCTACTTGCATAAAAATGGGATGAAAGATCTTACCTCGTCTTTGGCCTAAAACAAGCACCCATCGATAATCACTTGCATCACAAATTAATTCAAAAGGAAGAGACCAGTCAGGAGATATAAGAATAGGTGCAGTCACAAGCATATCCTTTAACAATTGAAAAGATGTCAAACATTTATCATCAAAATTAAACACAGCATCTTTTTCAAGCAACTCAGTCAAAGGTTTAGCAATTTTGGAAAAATCCTTAATGAACCTATGGTAAAAACCAGCATGGCCTAAGAAACTTCTAATGGACCTAACATTGTTTCGTGGTGGAAGTTTCTTAATGACATCAATTTTTGCTGGGTCTACCTCTATACCCTTGCTAGAAATCTTGTGACCTAAAACAATGCACTCTTGTACCATGAAATGACATTTTTCCCAATTCAACACTAAATGGGTCTCTTCACACCGAATTAGGACTTTCTCCAAGTTATCCAAGCATGCATCAAATGAAGTACCAAACACAGAGAAGTCATCCATGAAAATTTCAATGCAATATTCAAGCATATCATAAAAAATAGCCATCATGCATCTTTGAAATGTAGCTGGAGCATTGCATAACCCAAAGGGCATGCATCTATAGGCAAATGTACCATACGGACATGTAAAATTTGTTTTCTCCTTATCTTCCAGGGCTACAGGAATCTGCAAATATCCACTATATCCATCTAAGGCACAATAAAAATCATGTCCAGCTAATTTCTCAATCATCTGATCAATGAAAGGCAAAGGAAAATGATCTTTCCTGGTGGCATCATTCAACTTTCTGTAATCTATGCACATTCTCCACCCAGTTACCTTACTAGTGGATATTAATTCATTTTTCTCATTTTCAACCACAGTGGTGCCTCCTTTCTTTGGCCCAACATGCACAGGGCTAACCCAACCAGAATCAGAAATGGGATAGATAATACCTGCATCTAGAAGCTTAACTACCTCATCTTTTACTACCTCCTTCATGTGTGGGTTAAGTCTCTTTAGGGGTTGCACTATTGCTTTGCTTCCATCCTACAAGAAAATGCGGTGTGTGCAAAAAGAAGGACTTATACCTTTGATATCTGTAATGGACCACCCAATTGCCTTTTTATGGTCCCGTAGTACCCTCAATAACTGCTCCTCCATAGCACCTGACAAACAAGAAGAAATGATAACCGGTAAGTGCTCAGGTGGGTTAAGATAAACATACTTCAAATGACTTGGAAGAGGTTTAAGGTCAAGAGAAGGGGGCTCTTCAATCGAAGCCTTCGGAAATAGCTTGGCTGGACGTTGGAGAGGCTCGTATGTTCTATAATGTGTCCAATATGCCTGCCCCATCTCATCTGTAATTTCCTCTAACTCTTCTTGCAATTCTTCCCCTAACTCTTCAATCGTTCCTTGTGCTTCCCTTTCCAACAACTATGCACAAACAATAGAAGAATCATCAGTATCAGAAGAATAAATATCAATAAAATGACAAGAGTTAAGAGTAGAAGGATGATTCATAGCATTGAACGCATCAAACACTAGTTCTTCATCTTGAAGTCTCAAGATGAGCTTTCCACGTTGTACATCGGTGATGGTCCGTGCAGTAGCCATGAAAGGTCTCCCAAGAATGATGGGGATGTCTATATCTTCCTCCATATCAAGAACTAAGAAATTCACTGGGAAGATGAACTTCTCGACCTTTACTAATACATCCTCAATGATTCCCCTCGAATAGGTGATTGACCTATCTGCCAGCTGAAGTGAAATAGTTGTGGGTTTGGGCTCCGCCAATCCTAATTTCCTGAAAACAGAAAGAGGCATTAAATTAATGCTCGCACCCAAATCCATTAAAGCCTTATATATATTTAAATCACCAATAAAACAGGGAATAGTAAAAATCCCTGGATCTTTAAGCTTCGGTGGTAGCTTTCTCAACAATATGGCCGAACACTCCTCATTTAGCTTCACCGTGGCATATTCCTCAAGCCTCCTCTTTCAAAAACTTAGCATAAGAAGGCATCTGCGCTATAGCCTCAACAAAAGGAATGTTTATATGCAACTTTTTAAATATCTTAAGAAAACGACCAAATTTCTTATCTAATTACGTACCTTTCAATCTTTGAGGATAAGGAATCCGAGGTCTTACCAGATGTGTGATGGGATCAACAAATAACCTTGGATGGTCCTCCTTTTTAACTGGTGCTTTCGTGGCCTCCTTGCCACTTTCCTGACTCTCATCTTCTTCACTCTTTTCTACTTCTTTATCCTTTTGCTTCTCTTGAACTTCTTCAAGCTGTTTGCCACTCCTCAATAAAATAGCCTTTGCATGTTCTCTCAGGTTGGCCTCAGTAGTGCTAGGTAATGAACTGGAAGGTCTTTCCTTTAACAAACTTACAATCTGGCTCATTTGATTCTCCAAATGTCTGATAGAAGATTCTTGGTTCTGCATCCTGACCTCGGTAGTGGAAATGTACTTCGACAGTAGCTCTTCGAGATTAGATTTCTCTGGTGGTGCAGGATTGGGAGCCTTGAAACCTGGGGGTGGAGGTGGTTGTCTTTGAATATTGGATGACTGTGGTTGTGCCACCTGATCATTCCGCCAAGAGAAATTTGGATTATTCCTCCACCTTGGGTTGTAAGTGTTAGAATATGGGTCCAATCGCTGTCTGTTATAATTACCTACATAATGGGCCTCTTCTGACTCTTGAGAAAAAGGATTCCCGACTTGATACGCAGAAGATGCATGGGAATCTCCACCACAATGCTCACAAACAGCACAACTTCTTAATGAAGAACTAGCTCCTCCTCTCACACTGTGCATCAGATTATCCAATTTCTTTGTCAGAACATCCATTTGAGCAGATAAAGCCACTGTATTGTCTACTACACGAGCTCCTGTAGGTCGTCTGGGATATCTTTCTGTATGATATTGAAAACTGCTAGTGGTCATCTCATCAATCAACCTGTAGGCTTGATCTGGCATTTTTCTCATTAAACTACCTCCTACTGCAGCATTGATGGTACTCCTGGTCGATGGGTTCATTCCTGTATAAAAAGTATTGACCTGCTGCCATGTAGATAACCCATGACTAGGACATTGTGTCAACATATCCCAAAATCGCTCCCATGCTTCATATAAACTTTCATTTTCATATTGAGTGAAGGAAGTGATCTCATTCTTCATCTTTACAACCTTGGCAGGAGGGAAAAATTTTGCCAAAAATAATCTCATCATCTCATCCCATGTAGTAATGGATCCTGACTGCAAACTAGCCAAACATGCTCTAGCCTTATCCCTTAGAGAAAATGGGAATAACCTTAATCTCACTACGTCTTCCGATACTCCATTTTGCTTGAACAAATCACAAATATCCAAAAATGTCTCCAAATGGGTGTTCGGATCCTCCAA
This sequence comes from Erythroxylum novogranatense, assembly GCA_029891385.1. Lineage (NCBI taxonomy): Eukaryota > Viridiplantae > Streptophyta > Magnoliopsida > Malpighiales > Erythroxylaceae > Erythroxylum > Erythroxylum novogranatense. Next base: position 57,714,725 of record CM057231.1, read on the forward strand.
AGGCAATCCTCCAAATTGAGATGCCCTCACCATTGATGTAATGCTGTGAGGAATCTCAAAACTCGCAGCTGTCATCGTCGGCCTTATAATGGGAGGCATGGGTCTATTATTGTGCCCCATTGTTAAATCCATCATAGTTAACTCCCTTCTCTCTTCAGTATGTGGCATCAACCTCTCTTCGTGTTCTTCCATCTTTGAAACAGCTCTTCTCTAGTCCTTTCTGATGAAGTACTATTCCGAGCCAATCTGGTTTCCTTACACAACCTGCGAGCAGTTTTTTCAATTTCAGTATCTTAAAACAAATTCTCGGGCTTTTGACCACGAGTGAGCATAAACAAAATGGAACAAATAAAAAATAATAACAAAGCTAAAAATAAAAAATAAAAAATAAAACACACCGACGTTAAGTAGTCAAACAAACAACAACAAAATGCAAATAAACAACGAAGCAAAAATTAAATCTGAGACAATTAACACCGTCTAATCTAATGACTCACAATAAGAAAATTACTCCCAGGCAACGGCGCCAAAAACTTGTTGCGGTCTAAATAGAACAATATAAATTAAATTCTATCTAGACTAATTAAAGGCAAGCGCACCCCGTCGACAAGTAATATAAAACGGTAAGAACCGGATATCGTACCCCAGGGAATAATTTCTAACACGTAAGACAATTAAATTAAACGATGAAAAATTACTCAGTTGATCAAGAATTGTTTGATTTGAAAATAAAATAAATTAAAGTAAGCAAATTAAGAAAATATGAAAAATGCAAGGTATGAATTAAAATGACTAAATTTAATCAAATGACAGAAATCGGTTAAGGTATCAGATTTCTATTGGATTGAACACTAAAATAAAATTATAACGGTGGATTGATTTAGGAAAAACTTCACTTAAACAAGCCAAACCCAATGTTCATGGAAATTCCTTCTCTTTTAAATCCGAGTCACTATTTAGTCCATAGATAATTCAGAATAAAAGGCATTAAATACAAGAAGCCTAAAATTAAGTTCGTTAATTCTAGGTATCCTCACATAAGATCCAAGGTTGGTCTGCACTTTAGTCTCAAGTGTGTTGCTTGATTAATTTTCCGACAAATTAAATTCCATTGGTTGTGGCATTTAATCATCTAAGGTCTTAATCTAGGTGATCAAGCTAAATTAAGACTAAATATGCATCTAATCAAGCAAAAATCAATACCACAAAAATTATCCTAATCCAATATCAATCTTAACCTTAACCGAAAAGAAAAATTTACTCACACATATTTATCAATGTAACATAAATCATGGTCTTAAAATATGTTTGCATTGATTAAATCACACAATTAAAATAAATACAAAATAATAAAATAAATTAAGAAAACACTCCTTCTTCCGCAATGAACTTTGCACGCTCTCCACGTTGCTTTTTGTTTTTATTTCCATGCAAATGCCTCAACTTGGTTTTGCTTCCAGTTATTTCAACTTGGTCTCCTCCATGTGTTTTTTCCTTAAACCACATATAAAGCCTCTTGGAATCAACAGCTGTCTTCCACTATCATGGTCCCATGCTTCTACAACGTGAATTCGTGAGTCTCCCAGCTATCCTCCTTTATTTTTTATCTTCTCCAACAGCCACTTCCTTGTGTCTCCCATTGTTGCCAACATTCTTATCTTCACTTTTGCCAAACAGCCAAGCAACTCACGCAAGACTCTAGTCTTCCTCTAGCACCAACGTTTTCCTATCTAGCCACCAACTGTTGTGATCAACGTGAATGGAGAGTTCTCACCAAAGAGCCCCTCAAGTAATTCTTTGTCGGCGTGTGGATGTGGAGTGATAGTTATCGTGAATGACAGAGCCCAAATATCCTCCTTTCACTAGGTGTCGTTAGGATAGAAGAGTCTAAGAGAGGGTTGATGTGAATAAACTCTCCTCACCTCTATTTCGTCCAGCCCCCCACCGTGAGTTTTTAGAATGTATGATTTATGGGTGGTCTCTAACGCAAATCATCTCTTTCTTTGCCGCTGACCAACATGTGAAATTGCGAGATTTTTTCATGGATGTTGCTTGATTTTCTTTGTCCTACACTTCAAAGTCTCCAATGACAAATGATTAATGTGATTTAATTATCTTCGCTTGTTTGATTGCATTGCGATGTCTCCTCTTTTCTTTTCTGCCGTAGCTATCTTCTTATTTTTATGTATTGAATGTCAAACTTTTGCTTCACGCGTAACTAAAATCCTTTTTTCTCTTTGCCGCCAGCTGACTTTTGTTCTTTGATTTTCGTCAGCCTCTCTTGTTTTTTTATGTCTTAAATATCTAGTTCCTCCTTCTTGATTTGACTTTGCTGCTTTGTTGTCTTCATATGACACAAATAATTGTCTTTGGTTCAATGCAAATTCATGCTCTTTGTCCCTCTCTACGCACGTTGTAAAAATTATGAGGATTATACTCTTAAATATTTCAAAGCCATTGGTTGCCTAAAATTAAGACAAATAACTTTTAATTAGTGCAATTTAAATATTAAATGGACAATAGTTCACAAATTATATATAAAAAATTAATACAAAAATGCCCATTAACATATATCGGGTGAGTCAAAGGGAGTTGAACTTGAGGCAAAGGAGGTGGATTAAGTTACTAAAGGATTATGACCGCACTATTGAGTACCACTTGGGGAAAGCTAATGTAGTGGTAGATGCTTTGAGCAGAAAGTCTAATATCAGTGCAGCTCAGATTCAATTATCGAAGTTACCCAATTTGATTCATTTAAAAGCTCTAAATGTGGAGATGAATCTAGAGCAAGATGAGGCACTGATTGCTACTTTGAAGTTGAGACCAATGCTACATGAAAGAATCAAGAAAGTTCAAGGTAAAGATCCTGATATGGTGAAGCTTATGGAGAAAGTAAAGATGAATCTGGATTCCGAGTATGAGTTGAGGGATAAGATATTATGGTTGAGACAGAGGTTATATATGCCTAATGTGGATGATCTAAGGAAGGAGATACTTGAGGAAGCTCATATGGCCGCCTATGTTATGCATCCTGGTACTACCAAGATGTATAAAACACTAAAGCAACATTTTTGGTGGCCTGTAATGAAGAAACAAGTGGCAGAATATGTATCTAGATGTATGACGTGCCAACAAGTTAAAGCTGAACACCAGATTCTTATAGGGAAACTACATTCGTTGCCCATTTCGGAGTGGAAATGGAAACGGATCATTATGGACTTCATCATGCGATTGCCTAAGACTTCGAGGCAGTATGATGCTATATAGGTCATAGTGGACCGATTGACTAAGTTGGCCCACTTTTTACCAGTGAGAGAGAATAACTCATTTAATCTATTGGCCCAGAAATATGTGAATGAGGTGGTGAGACTGCATGGATTTCCAGTGTCCATAGTATCAGACAAGGATCTCAAATTTACTTCAAGGTTTTGGAAGAGCTTTCAATCTGCTATAGGCACTAAGTTGAACTTCAATACAACATTTCATTTTCAGACAGATGGACAGAGTGAGAGGACAATCAAAACTGTTGAGGATACGCTCAGAGCTTGTGTATTGGAGTTTAAAGGAGATTAAGATCAATTTATGACATTGATAGAGTTTGTCAACAACAACTACAATCACAGTAGTATCAAAATGGCATCATATAAGGCACTGTATGGTAGAAAATGTCGATCGCCATTATATTGGGATGAAGAGGGCTTGAGAATGGTTGAGGGCCCAACAACCCCAAAGTTGATACAAGATACAATAGACAAGGTGAAGTTGATCCGAAGCCGAATTAAAGTTGTAACACCCCACTCCCGCACGATCCAAACCCAACATCGACGGTGATATCCAGGTCCGTGCCCCGCAAGGGTGGTGTGTTACATAACTCAGTATAAAACATTCACTAACGTGACATAATCAGTAAGAAACTTGAGCCCATGTTCCAATAATAATTTTACAATCAGTTAATGTAAAACAATAGAACCACAATGGCTCATTATAAATACAAAGCATTATTGCACAATGATTGCGGAATACTATTCGATAAGACACTAATGCAGACACGAACTGATCCCGACCTCTATCCTTCACTTGCCTACAGTAGACATACTCTCGTGTCAAACGGGGTATTCTTCAAGACCTGAAAAATAGATGCAAATTTTAGGTGAGTTTTGCGAACTCAGTGAGTGACCATCATCGATGGTTCACCCAATCACATAACATATAACACATACTTTCATTTCCATTAAGTCACATTTCATATTCCCTATCACACCTCACATTCACATACAGTTTCATATTTTCATTATGTCGATACAATGTCATATTCAATATAATCAAATCGATCATTCAATCAAATTTATCATTCCCATTCAACACAATGTCACATTCCCATTCAATACAGTGTTGCAGTCCCATTCAATACAATTAATTCAACCATTCTCATTCCGTACAATCAAATCAATCATGTTATGCATATGTGCATGAGACCAACTTTCCATTTAATTATTTTATTGTGACCGAGTGTCTAAACTGTGCCGTACCCATGGATATCGGGCTCATTGAAACTGTCCCATATAGGCTCATTGTAAATCGTCCCATAAAGGGCTCATTGTCGTTGAGCACGAGGCTCAATCGATGTCGAGCACGAAGCTCTTTTCACTCATTGTTGACTACTCGTCACAACTCCCATTATCTTTCATGTATTCATGCAGTGGAATGTCTTATGCATATTTGCATGCGCCAGTAATCATAATTACTATCATCGGACCGTAGTCCCAAGCATTCGACATCTAATTAAAAGTCACATTTCATTTTGTGCAATTATGCATGCAAGACATTTTAACAATCTCAATATATACACTTAGGTCATCCCATTCACATTCAAGGAGCACTTCAATAACGCAATTCCCAATACATAATCAATCACGGACCTCCTTTCCAAAACCCATATTTAATCACAATCAATAAAATAAATCAATACACATTCAACATATAACAAAAGCAAATAACCAATAAATAAGACCATCTAGGTCTACTCACAAGGCGCTCCAGATTTGCATTGGTTTCCAATTTTGAGGGCGCTTGAAAAGGACATTTATCTGACTACCAATTTATGTCATATACACGTTAATCACTTTGCATAAGAATTCCCATTTATGCACAAATATAGAATAAGGACAATGCATGTTCATGATATTCCCAGTCCTAATCCTATTTTTTTATCAGAAAAATCCATTTCAAAATAAGAAATTCAATGGCGCTGACGGCGCTCAATTTGGACCTCTATAGGTCCCCAATTAAATAAAACAGTGAGTAAAGGCTCCGTTACCCAGGCCCACATCAATTGTCCGTCCACAAATTCCCAATTTCTCAAAAATTGAAATTAAATAATCAATGAATCCGATGCCTCAAGAATGAGGTCAATCGGACGTCGGAAGGAAAAGTTATTCACGAAAGAAACCAAGATTCAAATAAAACAATTAATATATCTATATCTATAAGCCCTTATTTCCTCTCTTTTTTTCCTGTTTTCCAACCGAATTTCAATCCTCTATAACTTTTTATACACAATTCAGAAAATTGCAAACCATACCTTGTTGGAAAGATAATGAAACCCTATACAAGTTTCATTTAGACCATTCAAATTAATTCCACCCCTAAGGGTGTCAAAAATCCCATGAAAACTACTGCTCACTCAAAGTCACTCAACACAGTACAGTATCTTGTAAATTCAGTAACTTTCATTCTCTTCAGTCACAAATTACACAATAAATATGCTCATCAAGATCACAATGTTATCTAAAACTTTCATGAACAACCAAAATCCCAATTCATTTACTAACTAGGTCAAATATTCACCGAAGAATCTGTCTACTAAACTGCCCCAATCTGAGCAGTAAATTTCCAACCAGTATATCTCCAAGCACAAATGTCAAACAAATCACTACTTTATATCCCTGAAAATATAAGATCTCAAACTTCAATTTTCATGAAGAACCCAAATTCCAATTCAACCTCTAACAATTTCAAATCTGCCAAACAATGTACTGATCAGGGCAGCAGTGAGAAACCTAATGTAGGTTCAAATTTTGAAAATTCATTACTCCCACAGTTGATCTCCAAAAATTACATACTATATACCATTTTCAATATAATTTCTTCCTATAAAACTCTTCAGAAGATCACTCAAGCCAATTCAATTCACATAAATTGCTAAAATTGCTTCTAATCAGAATGTGCACCAAATCCAGTCTTAGTCTAGGTTTCACCAAATTGCTCAAAATCAGTCAATGGTTAACAGTGAATATCTCCCAATATACATATCGAAAAATTGCAAAATCAGAGGGAATGGAAAGATAACTTAATAAGCTTCAACTTTCATTTAGACCCTTTTCCCTAACTCCATCTCAATTAATTTAGAAAAATCATCAAAACTAGTAGATCATTGGTTCGGTTACTGTTCACAATAACTTTAACAGTAATTTTCCATGCCAAATTTCAACCTCTTAAGGATAAAATTAGACAACACCTATTTCACACAAAATTGTAGCCAACAAGCCAAAGTTTCATTTGGCATAAACCTCACCTCATTTGCATACCTACACAATTAATTATGATCAAAACAGTAAACCATGTACAAATGACAATTTTCCAGCTTTGATGTTCAATTCAATTCCTTTTATTCCCATGTCCATTCTACTTCAATTAGCACTCAGTTTAACTCATTCATTCACCCTAACCTTCATCAAACACTTCACTTCAATATCAATACCTAAAATTGCAGCATCATACTCACTCATTTTCCTTTTACTATTATCATCTAATATGACTAACTTCACTTAAAAAGACATAATGCATGCTACCCTCATCCATACATACACAACCCTAACCTTATACCCAATAACTCAACCATAGGTTTCAAGACCTTCATGCATCATACATCATCATTTAGAATGAACAATAACTTCCAATTCATGCATTAAAAGCAACCAATTGATTCATTAAAACATAATGAAAGCTTAAAACCAAACTTACCAAATCAAGCTTTTAAGCCCTTCAATTCTTCAACTACCTCACCAATTTCCTAATTTCCCCTCACTTACATGGCAATCACCCTATCAAAGGAGGTAGGAGAAGAGTAGCACTTTAGTTAAGCGATGGAGAAGAAGAAGCTTGGATAATGAAGAGCTTGAGAGATGCTGAAGGTCGATGATGAGAGAAGAGATGAAAAACCTCCTTTTTCAAAACCCTTTCTTCCTTTTATATATCACGATCATCACTCTTCTTCTTTCTTTAAAATGCCATTTGTCTTTAACCATTAAAGACACAATAAATGCAAAGTGGAATGCTTTCCACGTATGGCCAATATATATATATATATATATAAGTCAAGTAAGCATTAAATGCTTAGGTAAGAAAAGTCAAACTTAAGCAATGGTCTTTGAAGTTTCAATCCATTTTTGTTGTTTTTAAACATCCAATTTCGGTCCCAATAAGAACAAATTCAATAATCCCAATTGACAATATTTTTTTTTCTACTGAAAATCAACCGGTTTGCCACTTGGCGATTTTTTTTCCGGTCTGGGAATTTTCTCCGGAAAATTCCAGAAAAATTCCTAAAAATCCCTTAAAATATAAAACACTCGATGGCGCACTCAAAATAATTTTCCCCACACAATAACCACATTAATCACAATAAAATACCGTTTAGGCCCAAATACCGGGAATATCATGTATGCATGTACAGTTATTTCATGTGCACTATTTTTGCTGATCACTAGTACCAATATGCATAACAATGTCAAAGCAGTCCTAATCACTCTTACCCCTAGCCAATTTACTATTTTACCCTTCCTGTCGGGGGTGGGATGTTACAATTCCCCCCTTCTTATAAAAATTTCGTCCTCGAAATTCTCAGTCAACGGTTCACTATGACAGTTATCAATTGACTCTACATGTTTCTTACACTTTCCCACTCAATGATTCATTTTCCTAAAGTCACAAAGAACCACACTCGATCGGTTGTTCACCACTTATTTGGCTAACTCATTATCACTCGTCACCGTAGAGCGGACTCAATAAAGGCTGTCGTTCGGCGATCTTACTACCTTACTATCTCACTTGTCATTTTCAGAGTAGCCATTACCTTTAGTTCCAATGCTATGACTCAGTTCATTATTTCCGAACCTGTTCACTTATCATATTTTATCAATTCAATACCTTTTTCTCTAGTACCATGCGGTCTAATTCAGTATTCCATTGAGTACGAGATACTTACCATAACCTCCTTTATCTCGCGGGGACGATTCACATTCCTTTGGTATCAATACAATGACATTTAGCTCCAATTCACTATAACCAGAGATAATTTACCTAATGCAGACATGCTTTATAATCCATTGACTCTTAGTTCAAATTCTTAGACAATTCACTGTTCTATAGTATTCACGCACGCAATTCGGATTACTTTATTTCATTTGTCCTATCCGGTTCCACCTCCACTAACCCATTCGGCTTTCCCGAGTTCCTTTGTTTCACCCATCACGCCTCAAAGCCATTATGGTCTTTGACTCCGTTAAACAATCGTGCAAAGTAGCGATGTATTCCTGAAAGAAATCGAACTCTATATCACGATCATAATCCTGTGAAACCCAAACCACTTAAGCACTTTTCCTGTTGAACATTCAAACCTATAAACACTTGAATCTAATCACTTCGTTCTATACCCTTAGTTATTACATTTCACTTTTCGCATATACTTACTAGAATGTCTAGCTTGACTTTTCACTTACTTGTTCTATCACCTTTTGGTGGTACATACTTCTTCTTTGAGTCTTTCAATATTGTTTTTCCGATTTCACTCGCATATTCAGACTCATCATAGGACTCACTACTTTAATTCCTGCACTCTTAACCTTTCTTACCTCTATCCAGTATCACTAGTTCTACAACCTCAAGCTTCCAGAAACAATTCTCAATTACCCATAATCTACTTGACATTTTTTTTTGAAAATCCCAATATCTGTAATTGGTCTATTGATTGCAGCCTTATCCATTCACTATTTGAGCTTAGTATTGAATTATCATTTATTTCGATGAGTCATTTATGCCCGTCTTTTCCTCGAATAAGCACGTGTATCCTTATAGGAATCTAAAGTCTCCAAGGCTTTAAACAATTTCAATCATAACACCAATACCATTTATCAAAAGTCAATTCAATTTATCTAATACTGTTTGAACATAATGTCTCAGTTCATCTCACACTGCCCCCCCTCTCCAAGGGTATGCTCATCATCAGTATCAAATTCCTCCATTATTCTTTTACTTTTCACTATTAAACACTTTCAAACGCATTCCGTCGATAATCATAGTCACTACCATTTGCTTACTTCGCATCATTCCCTCTTGAACTTTTCCATACATCACCAAACATCATTCAATTCATTCAGTCCACAATTAGTGTATTTACAATCCCTTTATGAAGATAACACTACATCACGTCATTGTCAGTTTTCCTTTAGAACTTCTTGTCTCTATTCATTTTCTCCTTTCAATTGATTTCCTGTCATTCACATCGATGTATGCCAATACCTAGTCATCCGTACTTGGACTTCCATCAATTCCACTTCATTTGTGTATTCCACTTCACAGTTCGGGACTATTTTATTCTTAATTTCAAATCTAGATTTTCCAACAGTTTTGCATCACATATGGAGCTCTATTCACTTCACATTGCAATAGGATCACCTTAAATTAAAATTCCACTCATGTTGTTGGATATTTTACATTTCCGTACACACAGTGCAGATAACCTCAATTTCACTTTTGATTTCGTCCATACTTCTTTTCGTTTGACCATTAGTCTTGCTACCATCTTTATACTGGTTCATAAAGGTCCATCAGCCAATTAGTGTCCCTAATTGCTTGTCAATCATTCTTAACTCTACGCACTATCTCAGTCAGAACAATTTTATGCCATAATTTAAAGATCAGAACATTCCTTGCACTAAGGTTCCGTGTGGCAATCACCTAAACACTTTCTTTAATACTTATTCAGTAATCTACACCTCAGCAGAACTTTTTTCCATTTTATCTGGAAACCAATTAGTAATCTATACAATTCAGACTTCCATAAAATCCTTTCTGTTTATGCTAATCCTCAAATAGAGGACTGATGCCATAATATATATTTTTTTCATTTCCCTAGTTTCCTTCCCATTTCATTCATGTATTAGCTTGATCTTTTTAAGGTCATATCCAATTGGCTTATACAATGTCATCTCATTATTACTACGTATCTCTTTAGTATCCTCAAACAATCTATAATAGGGTATTCACAGTCCCCAAAACATGACAACACCGTTGATGCAACTCCATTGTATCTCTATCTATTTACCCATCCATTTACCATTTCTGTGTCCATATACATCTTTTCAACCAATTCAGAATTTTCCGATACACAATCAGTAGAAAAGTGTCAGTCTGTCTTTTTCCCTTACAATCTTATTATACTGATTTCCAAACTCTTAGCACAATATTCGCATACCCATTTCAGTCTCAAGCTTATGTGCTCATAATCATAATCGTTTCACGAGTTCATTTCAGTTTATCTATACACTTTTATCTCACCATTTCTACTTACCCTACTAGGCACTAGGCACTAGGCACCTTACTCGTTCAGTTCTTTCAGTTATTTCAGTTCTAGGTAGACCATTACGGCACCCTATTGATCTTATCACAATCTCGCTATCATCATCCATCTATGATATCTACTGATATCTCACACAAATGCAGTGAATCAATATCTACCTGATCGGACCATCTACGTTTTACTCAGTTCTAATGTTTCCCATTTCATCGTATATACAATCAGAGCTCTAATTACTTCGTCATCCCCGGACTTTTAATCTCACTTCGGTCTACTATATGCGTCTCATATCTCCAGTGGACTTCTTCTAGTTCTAGACATATTCGTTTCCTATCGCCGTAATCTTGCCATTTTAATCCGGGAAGTACTTACGATATCACTTCTTTCCTAAATCAGTCTAAGCCAAAATAGTCATTCTAACCACAATACATTATAATTCTCATTATTTATGTTTCCTTTTTCCCATTCCTCATTGCCCATACACCTTCATGGGCTCACATTCTAATACAGTCTCACTTTTCTCTCACTTAGTCACTTAACACATATGCACACGTAGGATTTATCCTCGTGCGACTCAGACTAGGGATCAGTTACCACGGTCTGCAACGGCACGACTCAAATGCATGCAACTTGACCTATGCTTCAGACTGTGCCCAGATACATTCGTATTGCTAGGATCTGATACCACCTAAATGTAACACCCCACTCCCGCACGACCCGAACCCGACATCGACGGTGATATCCAGGTTCGTGCCCCGCGAGGGTGGCGTGCTACATCACTCAGTATAAAACATTCATTAACGCGACATAATCAGTAAGAAACTTGAGCCCATGTTCCAATAATAATTTTACAATCAGTTAATGTAAAACAATAGAACCACAATGGCTCATTATAAATACAAAGCATTATTGCACAATGATTGCGGAATACTATTCGATAAGACACTAATGCGCAACCTGGCCGATCCTGACCTCTATCCTTCACTTGCCTACAGTAGACATACTCCCTTGTCAAACGAGGTATTCTTCAAGACCTGAAAAATAAATGCAAATTTTAGGTGAGTTTTGCGAACTCAGTGAGTGACCATCATCGATGGTTCACCCAATCACATAACATATAACACATACTTTCATTTCCATTAAGTCACATTTCATATTCCTATCACACCTCACATTCACATACAGTTTCCTATTTTCATTATGTCGATACAATGTCATATTCAATATAATCAAATCGATCATTCAATCAAATTTATCATTCCCATTCAACACAATGTCACATTCCCATTCAATACGATGTTGCGGTCCCATTCAATACAATTAATTCAACCATTCTCATTCCGTACAATCAAATCAATCATGTTATGCATATGTGCATGAGACCCACTTTCCATTTAATTACTTTGTTGTGACCGAATGTCTAAACCGTCCGTACCCATGGATATCGGGCTCATTGAAACCATCCCCATATAGGGCTCATTGTAAATCGTCCCATAAAGGGCTCATTGTCGTTGAGCACGAGGCTCAATCGATGTCTGAGCACGAAGCTCTTTTCACTCATTGTTGACTACTCTGGTCACAACTCCCATTATCTTTCATGTATTCATGCAGTGGAATGTCTTATGCATATTTGCATGCGCTCAGTCAATCATAATTACTATCATCGGACCGTAGTCCGACATTCGACATCAAATTAAGAAGTCACATTTCATTTATGTGCAATTATGCATGCAAGACATTTTAACAATCTCAATATATACACTTAGGTCATCCCATTCACACTCAAGGAGCATTTCAATAACGCAATTCCCAATACATAATCAATCACCGGATCTCCTGTTCGGATTCCATATTTAATCACAATCAATAAAATAAATCAATACACATTCAACATATAACAAAAGCAAATAACCAATAAATAAGACCATCTAGGTCAACTCACAGTACGCTCCAGATTTGCATTGGTTTCCAATTTTTGAGGACGCCTGAATGCGGACATTTATCATGCACTACCAATTTATGCCATATGCACACATTAATCACTTTGCATAAGAATTCCCATTTATGCACAAATATAGAATAAGGACAATGCATGTTCATAATATTCCCGGTCCTAATCCTATATTTTTTTATCAGAAAAATCCATTTCAAAATAAGAAATCCAATGGCGCTGACGGCGCTCAATTTGGACTTCTATAGGTCCTCAATTAAATAAAACAGTGAGTAAAGGCTCCGTTACCTGGGCCCACGTCAATTGTCCGTCCACAAATCCCCAATTTCTCAAAAATTGAAATTAAATAATCAATGAATCCGATGCCTTAAGAATCAGGTCAATCGGACGACGGACGGAAAAGTTATTCACGAAAGAAACCAAGATTCAAATAAAACAATTAATATATCTATATCTATAAGCCCTTATTTCCTCTCTTTTTTTTCCTGTTTTCCAACCGAATTTCAATCCTCTATAAATTTTTATACACAATTCAAAAAATTGCAAACCATACCTTGTTGGAAAGATAATGAAACCCTCTACAAGTTTCATTTAGACCATTCAAATTAATTCTACCCCTAAGGTGTCAAAATCCCATGAAAACTCGCTCACTCAAAGTCACTCAACACAAGATCAAGTATCTTGTAAATTCAGTAACTTTCATTCTCTTCAGTCAAAATTACACAATAAATATGCTCATCAAGATCACAATGTTATCTAAAACTTTCATGAACAACCAAAATCCCAATTCATTTACTAGCTAGGCCAAATATTCACCGAAGAATGCATCACTAAACTATAAGTACAAGTGGAACTTGTACTCACCGATAAGTCGACTTGTTCTTGAAAATACCGATAAGTCGACTTGTACATTGGATAAGTCGACTTATTCAAGGACGGTACTATTTATTAGTGCCCTAAAGGCAATCCCTTTAGCGCTTTTATTCACAAATGTATGCGGTGAATGAATAAATAAAGAAAAGGCATAATTCATTAATTTGATGTTCATGAACATTGTTTATGAATTGATTGGATCTTTAATCGATTAATGAAGTCCATGATAAATGACATAGCATGAAGGAAATTATGATGTGATCATACTCACGAGATTCCTATCATGTGCAATTGTGTCAAGATCTAAATTCTCCTAGTCAAAGGATTAATGAGATGGACATCATTAATTCGGATAGACTAGCTCATGTCATATTCCTTGATTGGATCAGCGGTGGATCTCGAAACTGTAAATATGAGATATTTAGAATTGACATGTGGATGCTTACTAGCGGTAGTAAGTTCATTGGATGACCTGCCATGAGATCATCACATGGATATCTTATCTAGTGTCAGTGATAATCTCATCATAGCAATGGTGCAAGTATCCTTAGACTTGAGGTACTCGAGGATATCTTGAATCTCGATCCGTGCTGACTCCATTCCTTGTTGCCTTCGAGAGGTAACTCATAGAGTGGTGCTTGGGTACAGCTTGAGGTATTCGAAGATAATTGAGTAGCCAATAAAGGATTCACCACTTCTGGATTAGCAGAAGAGATACCCATGGCCTCTTGTCAGGATCATTACTCGGAAATCTCTGGCCAGAGTGAATATGTCATGGAGAGTGTCTTCATGGACATATAGAGTAATGAGTCCTAGGACGAGATCTGTTATCACTTGGGCTAGACTCAGTCTAGTAAGAGTTGACACTTTGACCATACTCATAACCAAGTGGGGTATAGGATGGTGAAAGGACGAATTGCACGGTAATTGTCTATGGAAGGGTTCGTGATCCGGTTCGTGATGAATACATCAAACCGATTACTTTCCGGTCAATTGGGGGTCATGATGTGTTGCTAGATACCGCTCATGACTTGCTCAGATTAATTGTTAATCTAAGTGGCCAACATAGCCGGAGCCCAAAGGGTCACACGATAAGAGTGTTTCGAGAATCAGAAATAGTAATTGAACGAGTTCCAATTATGGAGAGCATTAGGATTAAATGGATCCCAATGGGATTGGGATATGTCCCGATGAGATCGCGACATCAATATTGCTAAGAAAGGTTTTCGGAGCTGTTTCAGCACCGGGGCCCGATAGGCCGGTAGGACCGACCCCAGTTTGACTGGACCTCTTAGTAATTATATATATATGTTAATTAATTAAATAATTAATTAATATATAAAATATAAGGACATGTGCGTTGGAATGGGGAGGAGGATTACCTTTTGACTTTTCAAAGTCATTAGTTTAATGTTTAATTAAATGAAAGGTAATAAAGCCACCACTTGGCAACTTCTTATGGAATGATTTTTAAAGGTTAAAAATAAACATAAGGAGGCTAATGGCTGAGATGGTCGACGGTTTTGAAAGGAGAGGAAGACAAAAGGTTTTTCTTAAGTGTTAAGGAAAAGCTTGGAAAGTGATTTCATCTTCTTCTTCTTCATCAAGCACCATCGATTTTCTCTTCTTCCAAGCAAGTCTCCAACGCTTCCTTCACTCTCCAGATGGAGGTAGGGTCTAGCACTCTTAATCTGTTCTAGCTATTCCCGGGTCAAAGGGTTTGACTCGGTTAGGTTTTCGATCTCTGCGTGGATCACCTTTAGAGATAGTCTCTTTGGCTATTTAGGTTTATGTCTTCATACGGATACCTGGATCCTGGTTCGGAAGGTCCCGGAACAAAATTTTGTTTTCCATTGCTGTACATGTGATGTACCTCCGGGATTTTCCTACATAAACTGCCCCAATCTGAGTAGTAAATTTCCAACCAGTATATCTCCAAGCACAAATGTCAAAAAAATCACTACTTTATATCCCTGAAAATATAAGATCTCAAAATTCAATTTTCATGAAGAATCCAAATTCCAATTCAAGCTCTAACAATTTCAAATCGCCAAACAATGTCTTGATCGAGGCGTGTGAGAAACCTAATGTAGGTTCAAATTTTGAAAATTCATTACTCCCACATCTGATCTCAAACTTACATGATATATACCATTTTCAAGATAATTTCTTCCTCTACAACTCTTCAGAAGATCACTCAAGCCAATTCAATTCACAGAAATTGTTAAAATTGCTTCTAATCAGAATGTGCACCAAATCCAGTCTTAGTCTAGGTTTCACCAAATTGCTCAAAATCAGTCAATGGTTAACAGTGAATATCTCCCAATATACATATCGAAAAATTGAAAAATCAGAGGGAATGGAAAGATAACTTAATAAGCTTCAACTTTCATTTAGACCCTTTTCCCTAACTCCATCTCAATTACTTTAGAAAAATCATCAAAACTAGTAGATCATTGTTTCGGTTACTGTTCACAGTAACCTTAACAGTAATTTTCCATGCCAAATTTCAACCCCTTAAGGATAAAATTAGACAACACCTATTTCACATAAAATTGTAGCCAACAAGCCAAAGTTTCATTTGGCACAAACCTCACCTCATTTTCATACCTACACAATTAATTATGATCAAAACAGTAAACCATGTACAAATGACAATTTTCCAGCTTTGATGTTCAATTCAATTCCTTTTATTCCCATGTCCATTCTACTTCAATTAGCACTCAGTTTAACTCATTCATTCACCCTAACCTTCATCAAACACTTCACTTCAATATCAATACCTAAAATTGCAGCATCATACTCACTCATTTTCCTTTTACTATTATCATCTAATATGACTAACTTCACTTAAAAAGACATAATGCATGCTACCCTCATCCATACATACACAACCCTAACCTTATACCCAATAACTCAACCATAGGTTTCAAGACCTTCATGCATCATACATCATCATTTAGAATGAACAATAACTTCCAATTCATGCATTAAAAACAACCAATTGATTCATTAAAACATAATGAAAGCTTAAAACCAAACTTACCAAATCAAGCTTTTAAGCCCTTCAATTCTTCAACTACCTCACCAATTTCCTAATTTCCCCTCACTTACATGGCAATCACCCTATCAAAGGAGGTAGGAGAAGAGTAGCACTTTAGTTAAACGATGGAGAAGAAGAAGCTTGGATAATGAAGAGCTTGAGAGATGATGAAGGTCGATGATGAGAGAAGAGATGAAAAACCTCCTTTTTCAAAACCCTTTCTTCCTCTTATATATCACGATCATCACTCTTCTTCTTTCTTTAAAATGCCATTTGTCTTTAACCATTAAAGACACAATAAATGCAAAGTGGAATGCTTTCCACGTATGGCCAATATATATATATATATATATAAGTCAAGTAAGCATTAAATGCTTAGGTAAGAAAAGTCAAACTTAAGCAATGGTCTTTGAAGTTTCAATCCATTTTTGTTGTTTTTAAACATCCAATTTCGGTCCCAATAAAAACAAATTCAATAATCCCAATTGACTTTTTTTTTTTTGCTACTGAAAATCAACCGGTTCGCCACTTGGCGATTTTTTTTTCGGTCTGGGAATTTTCTCCGAAAAATTCCAGAAAATTTTTTAAAAATCCCTTAAAATATAAAACACTCGATGGCGCACTCAGAATAATTTTCCCCACACAATAACTACGTTAATCACAATAAAATACCGTTTAGGCCCAAATACCGAGAATATCATGTATGCATGTACAATTATTTCATGTGCACTATTTTTGTTGATCACCAGTACCAATATGCATAAAAATGTCAAAGCAGTCCTAATCACTCTTACCCCTAGCCAATTTACTATTTTACCCTTCCTGTCGGGGGTGGGATGTTACAAAAGTAGTTCAGGATAAACAGAAGAGTTATGTGGATCAACACTAACATGATATGGAGTACAGTGTGATAAACAGAGTATTTTTTAGAGTGCCACATTGGAGAGGAGTTTTGAGATTCGATAAAAAGGGCAAATTGAGCCCTAGGTACATTGTTCCTTATCAGATCATCGAAAGGATATGACCTTTGGCCTATAAGTTAGATTTATCGAATGAGATTACTCAACTGCATAATGTGTTTCATCTGAATATGCTTCAGAGATATCGATTGGATTCGACACATGTGATTCTAGAGATTGAGGTTGCTAATAACTTAAGCTATGTTGAGGAGCAGATCAAGATTGTGGGATCAGAGATCAAACAATTGAGGAGCAGAGTCATTCCATTGGTGAAATTCTTTTGGAGGAACCACTCAACTGAGGAAGCACATGGGAGACGGAGGAGCATATGAGGAGACAATATCCCCACCTGTTCGAATAAACAGATAAGAATTTCAAGGATGAAATTTCTTTTAAGGAGGGGAAAGTTGTAACATGCCATCACTTGTGGGAGGTTAGAATAGTAAATATGAGTGATTAAGGAGAGCTTAGAAATGCATTTTTCATGCTCATGCATAATATATCATACATATACACATAAATAGTGAAATTGTTGCACATGAAAATAAATTGTACATGCATTCATGGATAATTCTAGGTATAATTGGATTGAGTTGAGTTATTTTTTAGAATTTGGAAATTTACCATATTCAATTTTATTGATTAGTGGATTTGTAATATTTTTTAATTTTGGTGTTGATTTTCAGAATTTATAGAGTATTATGGAAAATAAGGATAATAATCAATGATATTTGGAGATATTTAGATTGTAAAGAGGAGAATTATAAGAGTTAAAGGAATTAGTTAAAAAAAAGAACTTAGTTTAGGCTTAGACCTTAGAAAAGTGAAAAGTGTCACAAACTTAGTTAAGTGGCTTTAGTAAATTATTAGAAGTAAGTTATAGTTATCTGAGAGTTGAAAAGGGCTTAGTGTTATTTCCAAATACCTTCTTTGTAGCTACCTTTGCTCAAATTTCTTTCCAATACACAAAGTTTGCTCACCAAAATCCTTTTGAGAGATTTCTTGTTTTTCCTTATCACACACCTCTACCACACTGCTATTTGTCTTTTCTAGCTAAGAATAACTAGAAGCTGGTCATTTTACATAGTGGAATGCGTCATTTTGCTTGGGGTTTAGGGCTTTGAAATAGTTGCAAATCTTGGGGTTTTTAACAAGTATTGAGTAAATCTTTAAGGTTGTAGATTTATGAAATAAATTTGATGAATTTACTGTCAATTGCATGAACATGGCATTTACGTGTATATTCGTGAACACTATGTAAATAGGATGGGAAAATATGGATAGAGTGTTATTTAGTATTTGATGGATTATTAGTGATCAGGTGATGTAGAAATGATTTTTTGGAGTTTGAAATAGAAATGAAATGGTGTATGGGATTAGTGTAGAAAATTATAAAATGAAAAGGTGGTAGGCTCTGTTTCTTCACTGTGCATGTATATATATATATGTATGTGTATGCGTGAGTAGATGAAAGCTTTAGAGATGATCAAGAAAATGATTTTTTGAGTTGAAGAGTAGTTGTAAAATGATGGTCTGAGATGAGAATGAATGTACAAATAAAATTTGGAAAGAAAATAGAGAATATGGACAACAGTTAAAAATGCAAAGAATGATAGCAGTACCTAAATAGGATAAATCATTGGTTTTTGGCTTTCGATGATTTTTGACTAAATTTGTATATTCAGGGATAGTGTGAAATTGTGTTAAATGAGTTGAATGAAATTGAGTGAAAGAGACTAGAAATAATAATTGAAGTGTTGGATTTTTGTAATGAAAGCCATTTGGGAAGTTATTGAAAATGAAGAATAGAAAGTTAATTTTTCAATCTGACATTCCATGAATTTACTGCATTGATTTAGGTAGATTTTGACAAAATTGTCTTCAAGAAAGTTGTAGATATTTTTTTAACTTTCCATTAATGTAACACCCCACTCCCGCATGACCCGAACCCGACATTGATGGGTGATATCCGAGTTCGTGCCCCGTGAGAGTGGCATGCTACATCACTAAACAATCAAAAGTCGGTATAAATTTTTTTTTCAATAATCGCAAAATTGGACTCACTTTTATTCAGAAACATTTCGTTTACAAGAGTTACCAATTATTTAAAAAAAAACAAAAAATTTGATTAGCCCAATCAGAAAACAAAACATATTACACTTTGATCATTTTATTTTGCAAAACTTTTTCCCAATCGGTAAGTTATATGCACAACAAATATACTCAAATACACAAAAATCATTAATTTGCGAAAAATGTAATTCAATGCAAAAATAAAGAGACACAATGCAGACGGGTACTGATCCCGTCTTCTATCTTTCCCTTGCATGCAGTAATTATACTCCCATTTACCTAACGGGGTATTCTTCAAAGCCTAAAAAACAATTGCAAATTTTGGGTGAATTTTGCAAACTCAGTGAGTGACCATCGTCGATGGCTCACCCAGTCACATAACATATAATTCACACATCTCACTTTATTTCACATTTCACATTCACATTATTTCACATTCGATTCACTTATCATTCATATTATGCACATGCAATGCACATGAGACTCATTTTTTATTTGTTATTTTGTTGTGACCGAGTGCCTGAACTGTCCCATGTAGGGCTCATTAATAACTGTCCCTTATCCGTTTGGAGGATACATGACTCATTAAACGTTGAGCCTGAGGTTCTAAATCACTTTTGAGCTCGAAGCTCATTTTCACTCGTTGAGCTTAAAGCTCTGATCGATGGCGACTCTGGTCACAACAGCCATTATATTTCATACACTTATGCAATGAAATGCATCAATCACATTAGCCTATTCCCATTCACTCACTTTCACATGTCATCAGACCGTAGTCCAGCATTCAATAGTAGAGTTAAGAAACACATTCTCATACATATGCAATGCACATTCAAAAGACATTTGCCATTGGACCGTAGTCCAGCACTTATCACTCATATAATGCGCATTCAAAACACATTTATCAATCACATTAAATACACATAGTTCATCCAATTCACATTCAAGTAGCACTTCAATAACACAACTCCCCAATACACAGTCATCGGACCTTCTGTCCGGAATCCACAATCAAATCACAATCTATCACCATTCATATGAGCATTTAGTAGTCAGTCAACACAAATTTAAAAAAACAAAACAAATAATGAAATGAGACCATCTCGGTCTACTCACAGTACGCTCCAGATTAGCATTTGCTTCCAAATTCTGGAAACGCCTGACTACGGACTTTTAACCTGCATAACTCATTTATGCAATACGTTTCACACACATTAATAATTTTGCACAATTATAAATATTCATTTATGCACATGTGTGTATATGGAATATGTACGATGCATGTTCATAACAATCCTGGTATCATTCCATAAATCTCATCACAAAATGTTTCCCTAAATTTTAGAAATCCATAAACACCAAAATTACTCAATTTAGATTTCTATAAGTCCAATTATTGCTAAAACACTGAAGTATGTCTCGAAAAATAATCCATTCATATTACCGTAATCGATCCACTAACTTTGATTCAATCCATTATTTTCAATTTAATCTTAAAAATCACAAATTCTTATAGAGAGGTAGAGGAGTGTCTTATGAATCCGACGCTTAAAAAATCAGGTTAATCGGAGGTCGGATGGACAAGTTATAAGCAAAAGAGTGGAGGAAGGGCAGGTGAGCCAGCGAGCCACGCCGCATGCGCGACGACTCACCGACTCGCGAGCCGGCACGCCCAAAAGGACCGACTCGCCATCGCGAGCAGCTCTCAACGCGACGCTGTCGCGGCCGCGAGGTTGCTATTTTCTATATTCTTTTCTTTTTTTTCTTTTTTCCACCCATTTTCCCTCTCTTCTTCCCCAATACATAACTTTTCACACAAGTGTCCAAAATTGACAAATTAGGTATCAATAGAAAGATCACAAAAATACCTACAATTTTCATGAGGACTCAAAGATGAATTCCAACTATATAGGAGTCAAAATGCCAAACAAAGTTACTGTCCAATAAATGTCACCATAAACAATAACACATCTTCTAAAAATCATATCTTCCTATTCCATTGGCCAAAAATTCCAAGATTTATATCAATAAAAAGATCAGAACACATTCTACAACTTTCATGAACAACGTGGAAACAAATTCAACCTCTAATAAGGTCAAAATCTCACATGATTGTGGCTGCCCTGTTTTCCTTCACCTACACCATAAGCAAAGTTCAATCACTCTTAACTACCAACTCCAATGTCAAAAAATGACACATTTTATGACGATAGAAAGCTATCAAGAAGAGATACAACCTTCATGAAGAGCAACTTAGCAAAATCAGCTTCAATCAACCTAGAAAAATTCCTAAAGTTTCAGATAACAATTTCAATGTTAGTGTCACAAAAATGGCACTATTCATCCGTACACACATTGCCACTTTCAAGTCAAAAATTAGAACTTTTCAAGCCAAAATTGAACAGCACCTCCTTCACAAGAAATGTAGCCAAACTCCTCAAGTTTAATTAAAGCCAAACCTCATCTCAATTGTATAACCACATAAAAATTTATGGCAAAAACATGGAAACATATACAAATCCAATTTCCAGCTTTTCAACCTAACTCTTCTCCTACCTCTTCCACACCATTTTCTCACTCAAATACCACTCAATTCACTCACGAAAACAACCATAACTAAATCAAAACCTCTACTTGAACATTAACCTACAACATAGCATCAACATGCACTCAATCATCTTCCTTTTCATACACTTATTTAACCTCATTAAATTCAATACAAACCATCTCAAATTATATACAACACATGCTACATCATATATCATCAATCAAATAAGAATTCACACCCATATACTCAAACCACAATTTCCATGGAATTAATTGTAAATAACATCACAAATGATTGATTTAACTACAAATCCATCATTTATAACATATTCTTACCTAATCAAGCTTCCAAATCTTCTAATCTTCAAAATCTCACAAACTCTCTAACTCTCTCCACCATGCACAATCATCATCATCAACTTAAGGGGGTGAGGTTTAGGTTTTCAATGAACAAAAGAAGAGCAAGCCAAGAGGAAAGAAGGTAAAAAGGATGAGCAAAATTTTAAAAGAACCAAAGAAGAGGAGAGCTACGAAGATGGTGGAGAAAATCACACTTAAAGCACCAAATCACCTTAGGAAAGGAGAAGCATCGAGAAAGACTAAAAGAAGGGTGGTTTTTTATTAAACAATTATAACATGGTGGCATGTTAGGCAAGTGACAAGTGTCACTTGCCACATGTCACATTTTTAAGCCCTCACTTAGTTTCTTTCCAATTTCTACTCCAATTTCTCCCCAAATTTCCAATGACTCAAATTAATAAATCCTAAAATCATTATCTAAATTTCCAGTGCCATCGGACAGGAATTTCTATTGCCAGTAAACAATCAGTCTGCCACTTGACATTTTTCCTGGTCCAGAAATTTCACCGAAATTAAAAAAAAACAATTTCTAAAATTCTACAAAAATTCAACAATCACAAAGACCCTCTCCAACTCAATTTTTCATACACACCAATCACATTTATTTACAATCACATTTCTTCACACTTATACCGGGAAATGTCATGAATGCATGTATAGTCATTTTCATGTGCCAAAATTCACTATTCATAAGTATGTGGATGCTAGATTATGCATGAGCATGTAAAGGCAATTTTTTACACTTATTAGCCCCTCAAAATTACTATTCTATCTTTCCCATGGGTAATTGGATGTTACAACTCTCCCCTCCTTAGAGAAATTTTGTCCTCGAAATTTATTTCTTATTAAGGACTAAGGCAGGGGTACTATTATCTCATATACTTCTCCGTTTCCTATATCACTTCACCACTCAATTACTTTCTTTCAAAAGACCACAGTTGATAGATTCAAGAAGTCTATCAATCCTTTGATTAGGTATAACACTTGCTTAATTATTTTCTTGATGAGTTTTAGATTACTCAAATTTTTACTTCTAGTCTCAACAACACATATATCGGATCATAACAATACTAACCATATCCATATAAAACTGTACGATTCCGATAACCATAAAACAACGCATAAATCCATAGTCCTATTATCGCCATAGTGTTATATGGTCCCCTTTATGTCAAACTTAGTTTTCCCTATTTACACCTTTATCTCCATCTAAGTGCACCTTTATCTCCACCTAAGCACACCTTGGCCAAGGTGATACTCTCAAAGACAAGTTATCTTTTTCACTTCTCATCGGTGTTAGTACACTTACCTTGCAATTCTTTCTCATATATTCCATAACTTCAATGGGATCCACCAAAAATTCATTCATCTTCCAAAATTCACTTTATTCTGATTCTAGATTTATTTCACTCACTAACGTTATCCCAAATTTGTTCTGGCTTTTTATTCATTCTTTTAGGCTCTCTCCATTACAATGTAAGGGTGAATGACCTTTTTTGTCATCTAACGCCTCATAGAGTATTCTAATGGTATCACCAGGATAACGATTATTATACCTATAGTCAACTTGCACTATACATTAATCTCATATTTTGATGAACTCCAGACATCTAAGCTTTATACCTATCTTCGATAGTCAAGACTATTAGTAACTCAAACATGTAATCACTCGGTTCGATATTCTTATCCAACGATTGCTCTTTCGATAAACTCTTACTAGGACATATAGCTTTAATTTCTTTTGTGTTTTCTCTAACAGTCTCTTTATCAGGTGTTACACATACTTCTTAATCCAATCATAATTCCTCGAATCATCAATTTAGGCTTTCCTAATCCCTTTTTGCAAAATTGATGTTACTTTTCAATAGCTAAGAAACTCGTCATTATACACTCTTTATTGCACTAGATTTAGTAACCTGAATATCCAAATATGTGGTACTCTGCTATTGAATGTTCTATTTAATGCATTTGATTGCTACACTAGCTTTATTAGGACATGTCCATTTGCACAATCCTTTCAATCTTTTCCAATTCAATCATTACCTCAATCTTTACCGATCTATATAATATTTTTGTACACTTAATGTCTCCAAACTTTCAAACCAATTACTATTATAGCACATTTCAAGTCATATATTCAAAATTCAGTTCATGAGGCGATAAATGTCCCTAAGTACACAAAATCACTTTATACTAATGCAATAGATTGCATCTTAATCTCTAATGGGAAACTTCGATAAATACTGCAAAATCTCTAAATCGAAGTGGTATCACTGACACTGGGGTTATAAATTCCTCAAAAATTCGTTTTACCTTCATCATTGATACGGTTTACATTTTCGCAAATAGTCAAAATTTCATCTTACTTTTTCAAACACATACAAAAATAATATCTATGATCATAGTCACTCATTGAAATCATGTTGCTTGAATCATTTTAACCTTTAGTATCATAATACTGTCAGGGGCATTGTTAGCTCCAACAGATATGCCTAAGACTCATTATGCCCATAATTTGTTTTTGGCAATTCTTAAGTAACCAATTCCTCAGTACAGTAGTATTATCACACAATATTTTCAATTTCCCAATGAACTCCCTTCTTCTCGACTGATTTTCTCAATTCATGTGATTTCCTGTGATTCCACATTGACTTATTATAATGTCTGTTCATTCATACCAATTTCTCCACACATTTCACTTTATTTTCCAACATAACTTCATGTGTTGGTAACACACTCCAAACATATACAGATTATAATATGGATTTAAGTTCCCCTGAATCTTATGCTTGAGTCCTCACTAGGGATGTAACTCCAACATTCACTTTTGACTCACTATTTATTCTTTCCAAATTGATTCCCTCATTGATCATTCTTAATTGAATTAACCGGCTTACTGACCCTATCTCTGTGATTTCTTGATACTAACCTCGATATTGTTTATAAATCCTTGTCAATCAACTAGTTCCCATGATTACTTATCATTCATTCTTTGTACCTAAAAAAAAGCATATTAATTCGTATCGTAACTCATATGATCAAAACATCCTCGATAATAAGGCTCAATGAGACATTAAGCAATTTCATTTACTCTAACACCTTGGTATATACCATCCAAAATCCTTACATCTTACCTAGAGATGTATTTATGTCAAGTCTCCAATTAATAACATTCGCTAATGTTATGTACATTCCAATTGACTATAGATAACATTTCTATCCTTGTTCCTGCCTATGATTGGGGTTTACCATAAGATCATAACAGAAGCCTATTTTTGTAGGTCAATATCGTGCCCTGCACTTTCTTCCTCACATTAACACATGTATTAACAACGATTCTACTCCATTTTTCCAGCATTTACCTCTTCTAATGCGACATCATTTCATAATAATTGAACTATCATTTTGCGTGCATTCACTCTTCTCCTTTGATTCATCATCTCTTCCTTAATCGAGTGCATACATAAAATCCAAACTTAGGCGCATTTCTAACTTTCTCCATACTATACATCATTTATCACTTGTAAAGTCATTTATAACTATTTTATTTCTCTTCTTTTTTTATTAACCTTTATTTCATCGTCCATATATATAACCTCAATCCATGTTGAATTATAGATGTAAAATCATCAAGAAATTTAATCTCAGTATCACAGACATATTATTACGCTAAATCATAACTTTTATCACATTTATCCGACATTCATGTCAAATCCAAGTCTACCCTTTTACGGTCATAAAACTTTATTTCCTTTAACCGGGCTTGTACACTTTAGTCTCATCATTTCCACATATAGTCTTATTTTTCTCAAACTTAATTGATTTGTACATTTCTGAAATGTCTTGGTATATCTAATGTCTCCAAATTCTCAAAGCAATCACTATGAGCAATTCTAAACCATATATCAAAATCAGCCTATGAGACTTTAATTGTCTCTATGCATCCAAAACCACTTTATATTGTTACAATAGATTATGTCTCGATCTCTGATATGAAACTTCATTATATTCTGCATAATCTCCAAATCCAAATGGCATAATTAACCTTGGGGTTGTAGTTTCCTTAAAAAAAATTCACATTCATCATTCCTATGGTTTACACTTTTTCTTCAAATAATCTGCAACAATGCATTCACATTAAGTTTTCATTCGAGGATATATCCTCACAGTTCAATATTAACATTGTATCCCACAATACATTCACCGACTAATCACATACAATTTCTCATTTCTACATATCCACAACCTCCCTTTTGTCACATTATGACATATCATCACCTTTCTCACTATTTATATCAACTTAAACACTTAACACATGCTCATATGTGTAACTCATACTCATGCGACTCAGACTAGGGATCAGTTGCCACTATCTGCTATAACATGACTTAAATGCATGTACTTGACCCATGTTTCAGAAAATGACCATATAAGATAGTACTTTTAGGCTTTGATACCACATAAATAAACACCCCACTCCTGCATGACCTGAACCCGACATCGATGGGTGATATCCGAGTCCGTGCTCCGCAAGGATGGCGTGCTACATCACTAAACAATCAAAAGTCGGTATTTTTTTTTTCAATAATCGCAAATTTGGGCTCATTTTTATTCAGAAACATTTCGTTTACAAGATTTACCAATTATTTAAAAAAAACTAGAATTTCGATTAGCCCAATCCGAAAACAAAACATATTACACTTTGATCATTCTATTTTGCAAAAAAATTTCCCAATCGGTAAGTTATACACAACAAATATACTCAAATACACAAAATACAATAATTTGCAGAAAATGTAATTCAGTGTGAAAATAAAGAGACACAATTCAGACGCTAATTGATCTCGTTTTCTATCTTTTCCTTGCATGCAGTAATTATACTCCCGTTTACCTAACGGGGTATTTTTCAAAGCCCGAAAAATAATTGCAAATTTTAGGTGAGCTTTGCGAACTCAGTGAGTGACCATAATCGATGGCTCACCCAGTCACATAACACATAATTCACACATCTCACTTTATTTCACATTTCACATTATTTCACATTCGATACACTTATCATTCATATTATGTACATACAATACACATGAGACTCACTTTTTATTTGTTATTTTGTTGTGACCGAGTGCCTAAACTGTCCCATGTAGGGCACATTAATAACTATCCCTTATTCGTTTGGAGGATACAGGGCTCATTAAACGTTGAGCCTAAGGCTCTGAATCACTTTTGAACTCGAAGCTCATTCTCACTCGTTGAGCTTAAAGCTCTAATCGGTGGCAACTCTGGTCACAACAGCCATTATATTTCATACACTTATGTAATAAAATGCATCAATCATAATGGCCTATTCCCATTTACTCACTTTTACATGTCATCGGACCGTAGTCCGACATTCAATAGTAGAGTTGAGAAACACATTCTCATACATATGCAATGCACATTCAAAACACATTTGCCATCGGACCGTAGTCTGGCACTTATCACTCGTATAATGCGCATTCAAAACACATTTATCAATCACATTAAATATACATAGTTCATCCAATTCACATTCAAGTAGCACTTCAATAACACAACTCCCCAATACACAGTCATCGGACCTTCTGTCCGGAATTCACAATCAAATCACAATCTATCACCATTCATATGAGCATTTAGTAGTCAGTCAATACAAATTTAAAAAAACAAAACAAATAATCAAATGAGTCTATCTCGGTCTACTCACAGTACACTCCAGATTAGCATTTGCTTTTAAATTCTGGAAACGCCTAACTATGAACTTTTAACCTGCACAACTCATTTATGCAATACGTTGCACACACATTAATAATTTTGCACAATTATAAGTATTCATTTATGCACAAGTGTGTATATGGAATATGTACGATGCATGTTCATGACAATCCCGGTATCATTCCATAAATCTCATCATAAAATGTTCCCCTAAATTTTAGAAATCTATAGACACCAAAATTACTCAATTTGGATTTCTATAAGTCCAATTATTGCTAAAAGACTGAAGTATGTCTCGAAAAATAATCCATTCATATTACCTTAATCGATCCTCTCACTTTGATTCAATCCATTATTTTCAATTTAATCTCAAAAATCACAAATTCTTATAGAGAGGTAGAGGAGTGTCTTATGAATCCGACGCTTTAAAAATCAGGTCAATCGGAGGTCGGATGGACAAGTTATAAGCAAAAGAGTGGAAGCATGCGGCGCAGCTCGCCGACTCGCGAGCCGGCTAGCCCAAAAGTGTCGACTAGCGATCGCGAGCGGCTCGCGACACGACGTTGTCGCGGCCGCGAGATTGCGATTTTCTATATTATTTTCTTTCTTTCTTTTTTTCTTTTTTCCACCCATTTTTCCTCTCTTCTTCCCCAATACATAACTTTTCACACAAGTGTCCAAAATTGATAAATTAGGTATCAATAGAAAGATCACAGAAATCCCTACAACTTCCATGAAGGACTCACAGACGAATTTCAACTCTAATGGAGTCCAAATGCCAAGCAAATTTACTATCCAATAAATGTCACCATAAACAATAACACATCTTCTAAAAATCATATCTTCCTATTCCATTGGCCAAAAATTCCAAGCTTTATGTCAATAAAAAGTTCAGAACACACTCTACAACTTTCTTGGACAATGTGGAAGCAAATTCAACCTCTAATAAGGTCAAAATCCCACATGATTGTGGTTGTCCTGTTTTCCTTCGCCTAAACCATAAGCAAAGTTCAATCACTCTTAACTAACAACTCCAATGTCAAAAAATGACATTTTTTAGTAATAGAAAGCTATCAAGAAGACCTACAACTTTCTTGAAGAGCAACTTAGAAAAATCAGCTTCAATCAACCTAGAAAAATTCCTAAAGTTTCAAATCACAATTTCAATGTTAGTGTCACAAAAATGGCAGTATTCATCCCTACACACATTGCCACTTTTAAGTCAAAAATTAGAACTTTTCAAGCCAAAATTGAACAGTACCTCCTTCACAAGAAATGTAGCCAAACTCCTCAAGTTTAATTTAAGCCAAACCTCGTTTCAATTGCATAACCACATAAAAAGTTATGGCAAAAATATAGAAACATAAACAAATCCTATTTCCAGCTTTTCAACCGAACTCTTCTCCTACCTCTTCCACACCATTTTCTCACTCAAATACCACTCAATTCACTCATGAAAACAAACATAACCAAATCAAAACCTCTACTTGAATATTAACCTACAACATAGCATCAACATGCACTCAATCATCTTCCTTTTCATACACTTATTTAACCTCATTAAATTCAATCCAAACCATCTCAAATTATATACAACACATGCTACATCATATATCATCAATCAAACAAGAATTCACACCCATATACTCAAACCACAATTTCCATGGAATTAATTGTAAATAACATCACAAATGATTGATTTAACTACAAATCCATCATTTATAACATATTCTTACCTAATCAAGCTTCCAAATCTTCTAATCTTCAAAATCTCACAAACTCTCTAACTCTCTCCACCATGCACGATCATCATCATCAACTTGAGGGGGTGAGGTTTAGGTTGTCAATGAACAAAAGAAGAGCAAGCCAAGAGGAAAGAAGGTAGAAAGGATGAGCAAAATTTCAAAAGAACCAAAGGAAAGGAGAGCTACGAAGATGGTGGAGAAAATCACACTTAAAGCACCAAATCACCTTAGGAAAGGAGAAGCATCGAGAAAGACTAAAAGAAGGGTGGGTTTTTATTAAACAATTATAACATGGTGGCATGTTAGGCAAGTGACAAGTGTCCCTTGCCACATGTCACATTTTTAAGCCCTCACTTAGTTTCTTTCCAATTAAAATTTTAATTTCTACTCCAATTTCTCCCCAAATTTTCAGTGGCTCAAATTAATAAATCCTAAAATCATTTATCTAAATTTCCAATGCCATTGGATAGGAATTTCTATTACCGGTAAACAATCAGTCTGTCACTTGGCATTTTTCCTGGTCCAAAAATTTCACCGAAATTTCAAAAAAATAATTTCTAAAATTCTACAAAAGTTCAACAATCACAAAGACCCTCTCTAACTCAATTTTTCATACACACCAATCACATTTATTTACAATCACATTTCTTCACACTTATACCGGAAAATGTCATGAATACATGTACATTCATTTTCATGTGCCAAAATTCACTATTCATAAGTATGCGGATGCTAGATTATGCATGAACATGTAAAGGCAATTTTTAACGCTCATTAGCCCCTCAAAATTACTATTCTACCCTTCTCATCGGTAATGAGATGTTACAATTGATATAAAACTTGCAAATTTTTGAGTTCTGAATCAAAAGTTATGGAGTTTAGAAGTTGAGATTTTGGTGGAGAAGAAGAAGTGGAATTGCACCATCGTGCATAAGCACAACGATGACTTTTGAGAATGTAGGCGAAATGCATCGTCATGCATAAGCACGATAGTGACCTTGAAGTATAGTGAAAATGTGGATTTTTGAGGATATTGTATTTGCACCATCATGCTTTGGTGATTCATAGGAGAAGGTTGCTATTTATGCACGACAGCGACTTTGAAGTTTTCAGGAGTAATAAACATTCGATGGTTTTTTGACATTATCTTCTACATCCGATCTCCAAATGAGATGAGACTTGAACCATTCTACTCCTAAGACATTAACCTACCTCTCAACAAAAAACATAGCCATATGAAATGAATTGAGAGAGATTGTGTGATAAATGTGGGAAGGGCCTGACTTGTGTTCTCACCTAAATTTTGTCTTTATTTGTCACACCCATGACTCTTGCACACTCATGTTCCTCTCACGCCCATGAGTCCTTCACCCCTATGAATTTTCTCTCTCACGCCCATGAGTTAATTGCAAGACTCATGTTTATTTGTCACATCAAGTCACTGTGCTCTCCAATAGTGGTTGTGACTTGCTATATACCCAAGAGCATTGTGTAAGCTGAATCATCTTACTTCTTTCGACTATAACTTCTTCTCTAGACATCCAAATGACTTGATTCTTGAACCAATAGGTTCCTAACACATTATTCTATGTCTCTAAAAAAATTGTAGTATTATAAATTGATTTGAAAAAGTTTGATCAAATGAAAGTGTGGAAATTTGTTGGAATAGTGTGGATAGGAATATCTTATTGAATACACTTCAGTATTTTGATTATGTTTGGATCTTTAGGATTCAAAATGAGATGATTTTTTATTTGTATTAAACTATAGAAATAGGGCTACAAATCATATTAAAAATTAGAATTGTGATTTAGTCTCTAATATGTTCAATTTTGGATGGAAGTTGTGTATAGTCTACTATTTTTTATGAGAGCAATCAAAACATATTTGAGGTATATCTTCCAAATTACTGAACCAAATTGAGTGATTTTGGTATAGAAACATAAGACATAGAGGAACACTTTTCTAGATGAGAGTATGACCAAATTACTTCAATTTCACCTTCTGATTGAACGGAACAGTAGACCCGAAAGTGTGTCATGGAAAAATCTGAAATGACTCAATATGAAAGGAATTGAGATTTTAATAGTTTTAGGGAGGCATAAACCTAAGTATAAATTATATTTAGATGAGTTTTGATATGAGGATGATTTTATGATGAAATTGACGATAAGATGCCCGGGATTATCATAAACATGCATTGTACATATTTCATTTCATTCATGTGCATTATTAAACTCCTATGATTGTACAAATTGTGATATATGTGTATGTTATTTGTTATAGAGGAGCAACTAGAACACCAACCCCCAGACGTTGTGTGAACTTCCAGGAATTATCTTCAGGAGCAATTTGTGAGTAACCTAGATGGTCTCACTTAGTTACTTGTTTGCTTAAATTCTGTTTTGATATGATTGAATGAATATGGCTTGATTTTTTATTTTAGACAATGAAGGTCCGATGACTGTGATATTGGAATGGGATATTGAAGTACTGCTTGAATGTGAATGTGACGAACTATGTGCTTCATAATATGATTGATTGTGATAGATGCATTCCATACATGAGTGCACAATCAGATAATGACAGTTGTGACGAGAGTAGCCACCGATCAGAGCTTAAAGCTCAAAGTGTGAAAAGAGCCTCGAGCTCAAAAAGTGATTAAGAGCCTAAGGCTCACTATGTAAAATGAGCTTTGTATTCTCATCGGATAAGAGACAGTTAGCAATGAGCCCGATATCTAAAATGGATACGGGACAGTTTAGGCACTCGATCACAACAACATAACAATTGGAAAAGAATCTCGTGAGCATTTCATATGCATTTTTAACAAGTATGTGGATTGTTTGAAATGCCAAATTGATTTGCTCTTAAATGTAAATGTGATATATGTTCATTATGCAAAGTTATGAATTACATGTTATGTGAATTGTTGTGATGCATGAATTGAGTGAACCATCGATGATGGTTACCTCATTGAGTTCACAAAACTTAGCAAAATTGCAACATTGATTTTCAGGATTGAGAGATGACTCTAGCTACTGAGAGGCTCTGCCAGCCTTGTAGATTGTGATTTGGTAAGAGAAGTCATAACTCAAAGGTCGATCAGTTGGGTTTTTTGGACAGCCTAGATATATTTTGTGTATTTCATCCTTCATATAACACTTTTGTATTAGGCTATAATGATGTTCATGTAAGGAATGTTGCAAGACATAATTTAGGCTTTCAATTTTGTGCAATGAAATGAGAAAAAAATTGGGTTTTTAAAATATTGTGATTTTCTATTGATGCTTTATAAGTGAATAATGATATGATGCCATGTGAAGTGAATGCAGTGATCGAACATAGCGTACTGTTATCATAGGATATGAACCGGAATGATCTCCGGACATCCCAATGTGTACCCTATGGTAAGGAGGTGCTACAATCCTCACACAATATAAGTTAAGAATATGATTTATATTATCCTTATTTGTCAAAAATGCACGCATGGTATTATTCATGTGTTACAGTATTGACTCTTTTTATTAAAACATATGTATTTCCTTAAATACTATACAAATGATATTTCAAATATACCTAATGCATAGCTTGAGTTCACTTTTTATTTATTTAATATACCTTCAAAAGCCAATTATGACATATTAAGATAAATTAGGTGCACATATCATTTCTTTTGTTATGTCCAAGGATGGCAATAGGCAGGGCCACATCTAGGCAAAACTGACTCCAAGGACGTGAAGTGAATCACGCGTTAGTATACGATATACAAAATGCACAAGAAGGGGGGGTTGAATTGTGTATTCAAATTTTTAATACAATCCCCTCTTTAAAAATTTGCTTTCTCAAAATGATTGACAAACAATATTATGAAGTATTTGTATCAACAATAGAAACAAAAGTTAAGAGTTGAGAGTAAGAATCGACACAACAATTTTATACTGGTTCACTCTAAATCGTGCGTCCAGTCCTCATAATCCCTTCTGAGATTTCACTATACTTCATAAAAGTACAAATATTCTTTTCACCAAGCCTCTTCAGGTCTCTTACAACAAGTATTCTTTTTCTCACTTAGCCTCTTCAAGCTCTCAACTTTTCTTTTTTCTTACAGAAAGATATTGCAAGCTTTGTTATAGAAAATATAGCTCTCGTGTTTGACACAAATACAGTATTTAGCTTTTGAAATTCACTAACTAACTTTTTCAGTCTTCGACTTCAACTCTTATTTATAATCTTCGTCTTCAACTGCTTCTTAATAACTGCTTCTTGATAACTGCTTCTTTCTTCTTGTTTCTTGATCTTTGAAGAAACGGTTATTCAATTGAGTTCTGTAACTAACTCAAACTGATTTGGTTCTTTGTCTTCGATTATTTCAACTCTTTTCGGCTTCGCTTCGTCTTATTTTTATCGTCTTATTTTGTTTCCATCTTATTTTCATCTGCTTCTGTCTCATTTCTGCCTTTTACTTTGCGTCTCATTTTTCTTCCATCTCATTTATGTCTTCCTTCTCATTTCTTCCGTCTCATTTTCTTCCGTCTCATTTTTGTCTTTGCGTCTCATTTCCTTCCATCTCATTTCTGTCTTTGCTTCTCATTTCTTCCGTCTCATTTATGTCTTCCGTCTCATTTCCTTCCGTCTCATTTTTGTCTTTGCGTCTCATTTCTTCTGTCTCATTTCTGTCTTCCGTCTCATTTCTTCCATCTCATTTCTTTCTTCCGTCTCATTTCTTCCATCTCATTTCTTTCTTCCTTCATCATTATTTGGTTTTATCAAAATTAATCGTAAAAGTCATTTTGACTTAACAATCTCCCCCTTTTTGATGACAACAAATAATCATAGAAAAATCATTTTCTTATCTTTCTTCTTCTGTTCTGTTCTTCTTCTCTCTTTGTCATTTCTTCTTCTTTTTCTCCTTTCTCCTACTATTTGTTATTGATCAAAAAGATCATGGGCGTAGATTCTTCATAACTTCAAAAAACATTTCTCTCATCTCAATACGAAGTGACTTGATATCTTATCGAATATCCTCTACTTCTTTATGCAAGTCACCCACAGAAGCACACAGATAATATACTTTCTCTTCAATATCTTCATCAGGCTTCTGTTGTACGACTTCAAAACCAACAGTCGTAGTATATGCATCTGAAGATATGACATCTGGTTCAATTATTGTAAGGATAGGAGGTTGAACAGATAGGTTAGGTTATGGAAGATTAGGATCATCAGGACCAGTTAGTCGTAGAACTTGTCTTCCAAATAGGTGTAGAGCATCACCAAATGAAGACGAAGTTTATAAGGGTCTAATGTGCATAATGAGATGCACAAGGGACTCTACTGATTAGCTTCGGTCTCCAACCTTAAAAGAATTGTGCAAATCAAGATAGCATTAATCTTTGATGGGCAAGAGATTAATCATTGTGGAATCAAGATGGAAATTACCTTAAATGTGCTAGAGATATTCAAAGATGAAGATTATGGGAAGATCTTGTTAAATCTATCCGTTGGAGTCATCACTAGTCGACTACAATATGGCAAGTCGACTAATAATATTCGGATATATAAGTGGGGCATGAAATAAGTCGACCAACTTGTTACAAGTCGACTACAAATCAAGTGGATAGGAGCACTAGTCGACTATCATGGCACTAGTCGACTGATCAAAGAGCAGAGATGAAACTTGCAGTGAAAAACGTTGATACTAATCGACTATAACAGCTCGACTAGTCTACTATCAAGTGTAGCTGAACAAAATCTGATGAGTCAATCGACTACAAATGGAAAGGAATAAATCAAGCAACGTCTATTAGCAATCAAGAAATGGCTAGTAGACTTCTCCAACGGCTACAATCATCCTAGAGTCTGCAAATAAATTAAGGAACATCAAAGGATCGATTAGTGAAGTCAAAATCAAAGCATACTATTATTGTTCCATCAATTTGCTCTCATTCCTCCCTTATCTTCATCTTAATTCCATTCATCTGTATTGAGAGTTATCGTTTTCAATTTTCTATCATTGTATTGTGAGTTGAGTGATTAAAAGAAAATTACTTGGGAGGTAGGATTTGTGCCGGAAGACAAATCAATTATAAAGGTAGCTTAAGCCGGAAATCAATAGGTGTTGTAAAAGTTCACATTGAACTAAAAAGTGTGCAGTAAAGTGATTTGTCAAATCCTAAGTGGGAGCTTAGGTAGAGGACGTAGGTCTTAGCACCGAACCTCTATAAAACAGTGTTTGCTCTTCTTCCCTACTCTTTGCATTTAAATTTGTTTAAATTGTTTTGTGTGAATTAACTTCTGATTTTTTTTGTAGAACTTTACGAAAAAGTTTAAATATCTATTCAACCCTCTTCTAAATTATTTACAAAACACATTTGAAACATAATAAATACAATGATCTTATGACAAATATCATAAGATTCTCAAATAATAATCAAAACATATTAAATAAGGGTATATAAATATAGTCAATTAATCATTTATCAAACATCTTCAGTCAAACTTACTAACCAAGATCGCATCCTTAAAATACTATTGTGGATACTTGAGGACAGAATTCTCTATGGATCTGATGGTTACATTCCTACTTTCTAAAAGGCATAAGCATGTGGGACATGAACAAGAGGGCAACAAACTCTCACTTCCTTAACCAACTACTTCACTTGAAGAACTTAGTCCAAGATGATGTATCCTGCACAATTGCCAATAGGAAATTAATATCTTTATGGTTTGATAATTAATCAGATTAGGTTGCACTTATTCACTCCCAAAGTCTGCTAAAGAACTTTCACAATCTCTCTCCGTACTAAAATAGAATTAACCATTTACAACTCATATACACTCCAAATCCACTCAATCTGGATACATTCTACCAAAAGAATCAGCCTATTTAAAAAATCTCAAGTAAACTCATAAGGGACTTGAAAAGAATGTATAATCCAGTAGTGAATTGGCATAGAATCATCTACAATAAGATGTTACCTCCAAAACCCTCATTATTCCTTTGACTCACTATCCAAAATAAGATCAACACTACTAATCGAATCAGGTACCTAGATATTAACTCTTCCTATCCATTTTGTTCCACACATAGGGAAATAAGGGATCACATTTTTTTCATGTGCATTATGATCAATAGAATTTGGGAGTCTATTAAACTGAAATGATTATGGTATGTTCAAACAAACACATTCACTAGTGTTATACACTGGCTCTCTACTCAAAGTTCACTTCCCAAGTTGGTTTCTATACTAGTTATCAGCATGAGTGCACAGATCATTTGGAAAGAAAGAAATGCTAAAAGTTTTGAATCTAAGTCCAAATCAATTGAAGTCACTAATGAAATCATCAACAGTACTAATGAGCTTTTATTGTTAAGAAATTCAACTCCTAATACAACTCTAACTTGATTTCCTCTTTGAATATTTAGCTTTTATTTGCAATGTGAACAATGACTAGAATTAGGTAGAATCACAGAAATCTCTTTCTTACTAAAGGGTATTCTCCTTAAGCCTCCTTTTGAGTTATAATTCATTCTTTATCAATGAAATTTTTCTTTA
Source organism: Erythroxylum novogranatense (assembly GCA_029891385.1). Lineage (NCBI taxonomy): Eukaryota > Viridiplantae > Streptophyta > Magnoliopsida > Malpighiales > Erythroxylaceae > Erythroxylum > Erythroxylum novogranatense. The sequence goes on from CM057231.1 coordinate 57,752,198, forward strand.
ATTTTTCAAAAGAAAAAATCGTCACTCTTAAATATTTTCTTGTCCCTAAGCAAACCAAAATCACAAAACAAAAAAAATTGAACAAACACATAAACGCACAATTATGGAACATTATAATAATGGTTTAATGGCATCAAATTTCATGAAATTAACTTAACCTCAAAGATCACCCACTAAAAAAGTTTCAACACACTAACTTATTTTGTTCATGTTCATGTTTTTTTATTTGAATACACAAATCAATCAAAATATTGATACCTTTTTCATGAACTTATAGAACTTGTAAGCATGGACTTACTATTATTGATCAATTAAAAAGAAGAAAAATGTCACCAAGTATTCTTTCATGAATACTCTTGCTTTTTGAAAAGATCAACAGGTTTGTTTTTATGGCAAGCACCATCTTTTAAGATTTTCTTTAATGATCACCTAGTCTCTTAACTTGAAGGCAAACACCTTGTCGTGACTGTCCCCTAGTTGCTCAACTAGGTTATGTTTTTTCTTTAGCTTGGTTGAAGTGTCATTCTAGCTTTTTGATGCGATAACAAATGTTTTGTCGTGAATGACCCTAATTACTCAAGTATATCATAACTCTCAACTAGTTACCAACTTTATTCTTAACCTAATTTCCTTAAAAAGGGCCAACATAATAGGATTTATTTAATACACATTTTTTCAATTTCTTAACCTACCTCATTTCTTATTAGTCAATCACTCCTATAAAAGGTTACTAATGATGCCTACCAATTAAATGAATGTAACTATAAGTGTATCCAAACAACTATCATAAAATGAAAGATTATGTGTCATATCCTATTTAACATGCATATTAATCCCAAAAACATTTAAAACAAAAACTTAGCATGCTAATATGCCTTTATAATTTAGATGACCATATTTGGAGGTAAGCCAATTCCATTCAATTCATCAAAGTAACATCATGCAATAAAAATGTACACAATGCTAACACAATCATAAACTAACACCAAGCAAATGTGAATTCACATATAAATGATATGTAAGTGCATATATGTCACATAATCAAAAAATAACACCATGCAAATGCAAATTCACACATAAATGATATGTAAGTGCATATATGTCCTCACACTTGAACAACATATTATCCTCAATGTGGGAACCACTTGAAAACATAACTAAAAACAACATATATAACAAATATTAAAAAAAGGTTTTGTTATAGTACAACTGATATCTATCCCACGAGGATTTTATATAGTCACCTAACAATTTGAATTTATCTTTGTATAAGGTAACAAAAGATTGAGTTAACTAAAATTAAAGTAAACTAATAAAAATTCAAGATTGAAAAAGTAAAAATAATAATGAAAATGAAGTACTCAATAATGGAAACTTAGAGATTATTCTATTCTTGTTTTTTGTGCCTTCACCTTGTGAATTCAACTATGTTTGGTCCTATATATCCAAAGGTTTTGATTACCTCTCTCGAGATCTAATCATGTAATTCTAATTGAAATAGAAAAATTTGAGTTGTAATTTTGCAAAACTATTACTAACTAATCAATTGGATTTGAAGCAATCTTAAGGTTAATTAACTCACAGCTAAAATCTCTTTTCAATTAATTATTAACCTAATATTTGTTAGTCTATTAAGGCACCAACTCTCATTGTGCAACTGAACAAAAATATCTTGATTCAATCTCTCTACTCAAATCAAGTTTAAGCACAACAAATATCATAAAGTAGTAATATATTGAATTTAACAAGTGAAAGTTATAAAAAAATTCAAGAATAATGCCCTAATATAGATTTATCAATCCATAATCATTTTCAAGACATAACTATTCAGATTTGGCATACAGGATATTGAAATAGAAAAAGTGAAGAGAATGAAATCAATTTGAAGCCTTGATCTAGAAAATCTAGAAAGTTAGAGTTGATCTTGATGTTTCCATTTTTTATCTTTTTATTTCTAATGTGTAGTCCATTTTTTGGTGTTTTTTTTCTTTTTTAATGTTTCCACAAACTCCGGATTCGGCCTCCCTCTACCGTATAATGTCTTTTTAAAGGAAAATAACTAGGTTTTTTAGAATATAAAAGGTCACCTATACAACCATATAGGTGATCATATATCTCCAAAAACCTCTTAATCGTGACTTTACAATGTCACAAAAACTTACATGGGCACATATACGGGCATGTATGTCAACATACTTTGTTGTGTATCTTCATACAAGCATAAACAACATTTTTAAAGCTCCACAAGTTTATAGTGACTTACACGGTCACTATACATAGTCATGTAAGTCTAAGGTTGCTTTAATTCTTCCATTATATGCCATGATTTTACCTGAATTATTCTCTTCTAAGTTTATGATAGCAATTATCACTTAAAAAGACACTTAAAGTAGAATAAGTACCACCAATACCATACAATCCTTATGTAACAAACAAAACAGATTAAATATGGGTATATGAACATAGTCAGTTATTCCTTTATCAAAGGATATCAGTGTATGAGGACAAAAAAAAGTCTAAAATCCCTCTTAATATACCAATCTTAATATACCAATTCTTGCTTGGAACACTAAAGGTATGAATAATCCCAAGAAGCAACTTTTGATAGTTGATTTAATCAATTATACAAACCCTTTGATTTTTAGATTGTTTGAGACAAAACTAAGTGCTTATCACCATTTAGGAAGGGTAATGGTAGCTTACTAACCAAATCAAATCAAGGTTTTGAGAATGCCTAGCTCTATGCTAGGTGTACACCTAAATATAGCTATTGAGGGGTTTGGTATCTTGTGACTTAACTTCATCTATGTTTGTAACCATGTATTTCATAGGGAAGCTTTTTGGAAGGAGCTGAAGGACCTTAAAAGTTTAGTTAATGTTCCCAGGATGATTTTTGGAGACTTTAATTACACTTTATTGCATTATAATCTGAAGGTATGAGGTTTAATTCATGGCCAAACAAGGAACTAATTTCATGCTTATCCTCCATTAAATAACTGACTTAAGCTCATATGGTTACCAATTCACTTGGAGCAATATGTAAGAGGGAGATGGACATATAAGGAGGAAATTGGATAGGGTCCTTGTTAACCAATATTGGCTTCTCAATTTCCCAAGTTGCAAGGCACATCTCCATGAAATTCTCTGTTCGAATCACTTTCTAATCTTGGTCTCCAGTTTAAGGAAGCTTAGAAAAAGAATCACTCCTTTTAGATTTTTGGGAAAAAGGTAAAAATGGCTCTAAGGTTTGCTTCTGATAACAAATTAAACCTTAACATTTTAGAGCGTTTGAATTAAACCCTATCATTTTAAGAATGTTCAAACTAAACCCTATGTTAGTAGAAAAGATCATGGGGACATAACATCTCCAATGTTTTACCACATCCTTAATGCTGTTACATAAATTTATAATAATTTAATGTTATTGTGGTTCTCATAAGGCCATGTAAACACCACATAACACTGTGGGACCTACTTATTTAAAATTAATTATTAAAATTATTTATAAATTTTTAAATTTAAATGTAAAGTTTTAGTTAATCTTAAAGATAGTTAATCTAATTAATTAATTAACTAATTAATCTTAAATGTAAAGAGCCCCAAATCAAAATCCCCTAGTCACTATTCTAAACTGCATCTTCCTCCATACCAATGGACAATCACTTCATAGTTAACTCATTAATTCTCAATCTTATAATGAAAGCATTCATGATGTGCACATCCATATAGTTTCCAAGTAAATTTAAAATCCAATTCAGTTTAAGTTCTTCACTATAAAAATTAAGGTTTATACAATTGTAAATGTTAAACACTATAATGATAGAGAAGAAAATGTAATCAACAACATTTTTAAGACCTCCAACAATTCTTGAGATCATGAGTTATTTAGTAGCCTCTAGCTCCACTTGTTGGTAAACGTCATAACACCTAAAAATGAAATAAAGGGCCTAACAATGCCCTTATAATTGGTATCATTTTGAATAACAATTGGACATCTTGTGGTAGGTAAATTTGTGGTGACGTGATATCAAGGTTCGGCAATAACCTAAATGAATTATATCAAGTGGCTTCGGTGAGGGTGTGTTTGGCGTTAGAATGGGCACGTTAGGGGTGTGGGCAAAGTTAACCATTTGGAGGGATTGTCAAGAACTATAGTGGAAGATGTAGTTCAGTGGTGACAGGAATTTTGATTTGAGATTTTTACACTTAGGTTAATTAGTTAATTAATTAATTAGGTTAATTACATTAGGATTAAATTAAATTTTATCAAATTTACATTTAACTTTATAAAATTTTTAATAATTTCAATAATTAATTTTAAAGAAGTGGGTCCTTTAATGCCCTATGGTGCTTACATCGCTTTATAGAGCCATAATAATATTAAAATATTATTACTTTCTATTAGTTTAGCAATTATGTGGCAAAACATTGACAACATTATATTCTCGCCACCTTTTCTATTAACGTAGGACTCAATTTGAACATTCCTAAAATGATAGGATTTAATTTTAATGCTCCAAATGTTAAATTTTAATTTGTCATCACAAGAAAACCTTAGGTTTAATTTTCCTTATTTACCTTAGATTCTTCAACTATCTAGCTAATAAGGAGGGATCCAATGAGGCTATACAAAAGGTTCTCAATATCTAAGTTCAAGTTTTAAATCTTTCCAATTCTACATGAAAAATGCTTATTATCAAAATGAAGTTAAAAAGGCTTCACTATCATTCTACACCTAAATCTAAGCAAAATACGAAAGGGCCAAGTAAATTTTACGAGGGAGATAAAAGAAGCTTTACACTCAAAATGGTGACAAATTTGGGAAAACAATGGAGAAAGATGCACTTAATACCAACCTGGATGCACTACATATTAACAACTCAATCTTGAGAGATAAGTAAGGGTAACATAGGTAAAAGAAGGAGACTCAAATACAAGTTACTTTTGTAATAGCTTGCTGTCTAGAAGGAAGATAAACAATATCACCTCTCTTCAAGATGAGTCTAGAAATATGGTTACCAAGCAAGAAGATATCCTCAACCATGTTAGGAGCTACTTTACAGGAATCATAGGAATAAGGGAAGATGATGTACATCCCTCTCTTTAATTAGATCACATTATCCCTAAGCTCCTCACTCTTCACCATTATAGGATTCTTGGTAATTCCATCTCTTTTAAAGAAATTGCTAAACCTATGTTGAGTATTAATCTAAGCAAGGCATATGGAATTGATGGATTTAATGGTTTGTTTTTTTTTTTTGCAATACTTGACTACTGATAAGAGAAGATGTATATGGAGTAGTGCAAGAATTCTTCTTCAACGCTAAAATGTTAAAGGAATGTAATGGAACTCTCTTATGCCTAGTGCCAAAAGTTTCCTACCCAATAATAATGGGGGATTATAGACTAATATCCTATTGTACCACATTCTATAAGATTACTCTAAGATCCCAACTAAAAGACTCAAATTAATTCTACTTGATGTTATTAGTTCTCCTTAAACTAAATTTATAGTTGTAAGAACTATAGGTGAGACTATATGATAGTGGTAGATTGCTTAATGTTTTAATAGGTAGTTTAGTATGTGTTCAAATATTAAATTGAATGTTTTGTGCATGTTTAGGTTAGGATCTCGCTATTTAGTTAAGTATTTGTGTTTTGTGGGTTTTGTGGGTTAGAGCATGCGATTGAGCTTCAAGTTTATGTATTTGAGGTGCCTTAATGTATTTGCTAGTATTTCAAGGCAAATATCAAAGAAAAGAGGGAATCAGAGGAAGCCTAAGGCAAAACCCTTGACCACAATCGTGGTGACTAAAGCATGGAGGAAGGGCCACGATCATGGCCAGTTTTCCATGATCGTGACAGAAGGTTAAATCAGGTGTCACTATCGTGGAACTATAAGTCACGATTGTGACCTGTGCACAAATAGATGCGGACGACCTTTTGAATTTAAATTGTTGAGGGATTTTTCGGACCTTTGGAACCCAGAAAAAATTCTACGATTGCTCAAAATAGAAATACTATAAATAGGAAAGAGATGGGACCCTAAAGGAACTTCACATTCTGCCACATTTGGAAAATTCCAAGAAGAGAGAAGAAGAAGAAAAAGATAGAGGAGCTGGTTCTACTACTGTCGCTTATCTCGACGCATGTTGATCCCCTCCAATAGTGTATTTCATTCATCTTGTGTTTTTCTTAAATATTTGAGATGGATATTAATATGTTGATGGATTTGGGTTTAATCATAATGTTTTAATTTTCTTTATAGATTTGAAATTGATGTAATGTTAATATAGTCGTTTTTATGTTATTACATTTGGGTGTTGTGATTGGTTTCAGTTTTTGCATATCTTGGTAACAAACAGAGAGGGTGAACTGAATAAAAATGATTAGGTCAAATTAATGAGAGTTAAACGATTCAATAGACCATGCGATTAATCAAATCGGTAGTGATACAAAGAGAGATCCCATGTGAGGACTCAATTGTTTATTAAATAGCTTAAGAATTGATTAGGGTTATGATCGTTGTAATTGAGAGATTACTTGTTTGGTACTTAACATAAATTAGGATTTACTAATTAGGGTTTGTGATTATAACTCGAGAGAGAGTAATCTCCCATTCGATAGTTTAAAAATGACATCACAATATGAAATAAATGATTAGATTAGCATTGATGATAGGAAAAAACCCCCTCTCATAATCAGTTAATATTTCTTGTATGCTTCCTTCCATTGTGATTTTGAGTATTGATCACATTGATTTCTTTGTGTTATTTTAACGAATTAATTTTTCGATAATCAATTTTATGTGTTTACTTTTCTGTTCTATTTTATTTTCATTTTATTAATTTTTCTAAGCCTTAGAGAACTTAGGATTAGATTAGTTCACACTTCTTCGGGAAATTGACCCCTTTTTTACTACAATTCATGACCTATGTGCCTGTGGTAGTTGAGGCTTTAAATTAGATTAAAACTTAACACTCAACAATACAATGATTGCTTAGGACCTGTTTGAACATTATAATGTCAAAGGAGCTGGGAGGAAGTAGGCATTAAAAATAGATCCACAACATTTTTTACTCTTTGGATTGGAAATTCCTACTTCCAATCCTATATAAAATAAGATTTCCAGGCCAATTTATCTTCTAGATCTAAGCTTGCATTAGAACAACTTCCAATTATGTGATGATAACTGGTGAACTTCCTCATTTTTCCACAGAGCTAGAGGTTTAAGGCAAAGGGCTCATTGTCCCCTTACCTCTTCACTATAGCTATGTACATTCTCATAAGAATAATCAAACTCAAGGGAATTAAAGAGAATGAATTCAAATTTTGTAAGAAGTGTGTGAAATAGGAAATCTCACATCCCATTTTTATTGATGATGTGTTTCTCTTATGTTATGGAAATAAGTCCTCTTTCCAGTGCTTCATGCAATCCATGGAAAAATTCAAAAACATGTCTAGTTTATTAATAAAAAAGGATAAAAGCTCTCCCATTCTCTTAAGGGACTATGAATGTTTAAAAAGGGAGCTAATGGAGTTCACATGTATCCCTTATGCATCTCTTCCAATCAAGTACCTTAGAGTACTAATTACCTAAAGGAAGCTCAATTATAATGATTGCCAATGGTTATTTGGTAAAATTAGATCAAAGTTTGGAAGCTGAAGGAGAAATGTTCTATCTTTCTCATAGATACTGTAACTAGTTACCTTAATTTTGTCAAAATAGGTAACTTATTCGGCTTCTCACTTTCTACTTCCTAAAAAACTCCTTAGGAACACTAAAAAATTGATGAGGAAGTTCCTCTAAACTAAGGACTTATATTCGAAACCTTTCTCCAACATTAGTTGGTCTAAAGTGCAATTAACTAAAGAAGAGGGTGGTTTTGGCCTCATTTCTTTGTAGGTAATGAATTATGCTCTCCTAGCAAAGTATATATGGAGAATAGTTACAGATAATACTTCACTTTAGGTTACATAGGTGTATGGTTATTATTTAAAAGGGAAGAACCTCTAAAGGCCTAACGTAAGAGTAAATCATCACAGAGCATGATCAAAATCCTTAAACTCAGTTCCTCCAAATAGCCTTATATCAAAATCCATAATGGAAATGGCTTGCCATCCTCGTTGTGGTTTGAAAATTGGATTCCTAGGGATTCTTTCTACCATCTTCCTAATTACAATGCTCTTATACTATTTTTCCAACCAAAGTTAAGGTTAATTCTTTAATCAACAAAGATTATTGGATAAGATCAAGCAAGTTTTCAAATTCTCTCCCTGACTAGGCCCCTAACTACCATCCTGAATCGACTACCCAAGATAAAGTTATATGGCACTGAGTTTCTTAGGCATCTTCACTACCAAGTCTTTTAGGCTCACTATCAGGCCTATAAGAACTAAGGTTCCCTGGTTTAGACTAAAGTGAAGTAAACTACTCCCTCCCAAATTTTGTTTTACGTTGTGGTTAACTATTGTGGAAAGACTATCCATAGAGACTTCTTATTAAGATTTAAGGCTCTAGATCCTCTTATAGACAAGAAGTACATTGTACAATAGATTCTAAAGCCCCTAAGAATAAGGAAAGATGATAGATTACTTCTCTAAATGGCTTTGTCATATTTAATCTACTAGATTCGGCGTGAGAGGAACTTAAAGGACTTTTAAGGAACAATCAAATGATAAAATGGAGTCCTAGATGAAGATTATTCACTATATTAGGGAGATAATGTTGATAGAGAAGCCATATTAAAGCTATCCCCATCTATCCTAGCCAATTGGTTATTGTAGCTAGTCATAATTCCTTTAGTATTCAAGATGATCAATTTTTTTGATATTTTATAGACTATGCTTCTTACATTCAATAGTATATCCCTAGGCATTTTCTTTGATTAATGTCGTTCTTTAATTTTTTTTAAAAAAAGTCAAACGTTCAACTCTCTAAACTAGCTTCTTCTTTTTTTGTGTGGTTTCTTAATGGACTTCAATCAAATTGGGATCTAATAGGTTTATGTGTTCAGCCTACAATAACGTAAACAAAGCTTATTCCATACTCAAAATAAGTTTACTTACTCTTATGTCCAAACATAAGTTATTATATCCTTAATTTTTACTTAAGCCATTATCCAAACACCGTCTTCTTCTACCTTAAAAAACCTTAGCCAACTCTTTTAAGAGACGAAAAAATATCATCCCTCCTCTGTCTAATTATCAGCAACCATCATCAACACTGCCACTGGCAACTCGTCCACAGACATGCTACCAGTTACTAACAATAGTAGTGACGACTAAATTGCCCTCACCACAATCGAAGAGAGTGGCACGGGTATCATAATGAAGCCTTCATTACCACTAATGTCGACGTCAACGGGGCATCATGTCTCACCCTTCACCAGTCATGGTGTTTCCAAATATCTTTTTCTTACGGATGAAATTTTCATTTTCATTAAAAAACATAACAGGAAAGATGATAGGTTTGCAAACATAAATAGGTGGTTATGGAAATAATGGTGACCTGGTTAATCAATATTATAAAATCATCTATTGGTAAAAAATAATAGAAGATGGACCATAAAAGAGGTTTAAAACATGAAGCAAGGAAGAACTTAGCCACATTAAGGCGTTTGGTTTGAGCACGGGGTTGGGTATGAATATGGCTATAATAGTAGAAGAAATGGGAATGGGTATGAAAAATAAAAATAATGTTTGGTTTGTAACTTGGGTTTCTGTATTAATACCAATAATGTTGTTTAGTTTGTTGCATTAATGGGAATGAAAGATAATATAATACAATTTTTCATATCATATTTCCATATCATATTTATTATTATTATTACAAAATTTATAATAATAATAATAAGATAATTAATTTTATATAATAAAATTAATAATAATAAGATAATTAATTTCATATAATAACATTAATAATAAAATAAATAATAATAATAATAATAAGATAATTAATTTCGTATAATAATAATAATAAGGATAATAATAATAATAATAATAATAATAAGTTTAAAATTTATAATAATAAATAATAATAATAAGAACAATAATTATTAATAATTAATAATAATAATATTATTATTATTATTATTAAGAAGTTTAAAATTTATAATTAATAATATTAATAATAATAATAATAATAATAATAATAATAATAATAATAATAATAATAACAACAACAACAACAACAACAACAACAACAACAACAACAACAACAACAACAACAACAACAACAACAACAACAACAATAATTAATAATAATAATAAGTTTAAAACTTAATAATAATAATAACAATAATAACAATAATTAATAATAATAATAATAATAATAATAATAATAATAATAATAATGAAGATGATGATGATAAGTGATGAATAATATAATTAAGAATAAAAGTTGTTTATATAAGGGAGGTATAAATAATAATTACTAGATTGGAATGAAAACTTGATACCCACCCCTTTTGGAGGGTTTAGTAGATTCTTAAACTTAATGGAATAAATCTATTTCCTTGGAATTGAAAACTCCAAAGCAAACATTATTTTTTACAATTATTTCATTCCTTTATTTCCAAATCCTCAAACCAAACGCCTCGTAAGTGTTTGTATACATTCTGTTAACATAGATAATAACAACAAACGCCGTAAAATGAAATATCCTAAGCAAGAAAAGCAACTAGAATGGACGAAAAATATATTTATGCATATTTGGAAAACATGTATCAAATAAAACATAATACTTGACTTGGATGTAAGATAAGATAATAACCCACACATACATTGAGATTTCAAGTTTTGTTAAGATAAGAATTTCATCCAATGTTTGTGTACAAATTCAAGATATATATTTCAATACCTTTGTAACAAGTTTTCGTATATAAAAAATCTGCAAATAAAACTTATGATTATCATAATACAATTTAAATATACTCTAAGAAAATTTCATTTGTAGATAACAAAATAAGATGGAAACATACATGTCTCACTAATAAATTTAACAAAACTCATTTACTAATTTTCACAGAGACTTGCAGAATTCTTATGTGTACTTGTCCATTATTACACGTAATCCTCAAATTCAAGACAATATTCTAGGAGACAACTTTGAATTGGTTCCCCACCAAAAGCAAAAGATGGATCAAGGTTCTCACAAGCAGGAGACTCCACATAGTTCTTTTTCCCAGCTTCATGTTTTCTGTTAACCACGTCAAATGACTTGCAGAATTTGATATACTCTCCTCATAGCTAGTATTATTTCTCGCGTCAAAAGATATCTTCACAATATGATGAGACTTATAGCCCCTTGTACATTTTATAAAAAAAAAAAACCATATCTCGTAACTTATGCAATGACTTCCATTGGAGAACTCTAACCGAGTTGTTATTACACTACAACACATCATTTTGGTAGGAATACAAAATTAATATGGTGAAACAGATGGTGATAGATCGCTTGTTCTGCTAGAATTTTTGGACCCATCCTTTTCTATCAGATCTTAAAGGGGAGTATTAGGTAGTCCCATTTAATGAAAACATTTCCAACAAGTGTCATAGCCCAGTATAAGTTACAAGAAAGTTTGATACTAATGGTGTACACACAAAATTCAAAATTAACTCAAACTGAGCAAGGTTTCAAGTACTGATGGAAGAGATTTAACCATAGTATGTACTGAAATTCTACCCACAACCAAATGGTGGAAGATTATGGTTGCATAACTTGATTTTAGCCTTTTTCATATGATTAAAACCTTGAAGAATGCTAAAAATTCTTCACGAATCAACTAAAACATATATTTGAGGAAATCTCTAAAACAATATACTATTTGCACTAAAATAAGTCACAATTAATAATGTCACAACATTAAAAAAATCTAGAATGTAACAATAAAACAATGACAAGAAACACATTAATGAATCAACAATACAAAATTATCAAATAATAGGATTCCAGATCCTTCAATTTGATCCATTATCAAATAATAGGGATTCCAGAACCTTCAATTTGATCCATCAAAATTCCATGCAGCGATGAAAAGTATATTTACACACGTCAAGACTTCTAAAAGTTAACAACACTTCAAATATATACACAATGAAACGAATCAGCTATTAAGGCCCGTTGCATTCTGAAACTTTAGAGACGTCACGTGTTAAAATGATAAATTTCATGATGTTAAATGAGGATGGATGTGCACAGAGGACATCATATATTCACAAAGCCTATGCCATAAAATGATACTACTAACTTAAAACTGAAAGTGTTAACAAATAATGATGCACTAACCTAGTGGGGCGCGGAAAGAAAAGGCCCCTCTGCACAGGCAGGCAGGGAAACCGGGTAAAAGGTAAAGTACAGGAAATGTAGAGACGAGACCCTGTACAAATATCTCTATACGTCTCCACCTTCCCAAACCTCTGAATCAGTGGTAATATACATGATTTCCCCAAATTAACAGGAAAAAAAAAAAAAGGCCCGTACACTTTTTGATTGTTGTACTTTACAGGACCTAAAATAAGAATCACTTCTTTTAATGCCCTTGTGAAATAAACACCTTCATCTGCAAAAAAAAATCCACTTTTTACATTCAACTCACATTGGGAAACACATGCAGAACACAATGCAAAGTCGGGAACTATAAAATAATCTAAAGTGGGCAGGAAGGAAAGATTTCCTAAAAGTTCTCCAAAACACATAGAAGTATCCAACTGAATAAGGATTGGAACAAGCTAATTTGTCAGACAAACTATGTCAAATCTCTCCAGCAAATAAAAGGAATACTCTTCAGTCAGGAAAACTTGGCATTTGCTACAAACGTGAACACCATAATATTCGTGGAGTGACTAAATATAATGGCCAAGGAGACTAAGATAGAATTAGATTTTCATGAGCATGCAATCTCAATCTAATCTGTTGCTCAGCATTTGCAGTTAATCTAGTATAACAGGGGAAAAAGGACAGGCCAAAGCAACCAAGTATACCTGTACACTGCTGCTTACAAAGGCATATATACCCAATCCAAGTAATCACCGACTGCTCCCAGGCCTGCTCAATCCACAAAGACTGTTTCATTCCAGCTATGAATTGGAAGGCCTCACATACAAATTTCCTTGTGCTGATTGAGGGTGCAATTTCTGCTGCTGGGACTGCTGTTGTAGTGGCAGTTGTGGTGGTGATTTCGATTCTTGTGGTAATTGTTGCTCTTGTGGCTGGAACACATGTTGAGATGGTTGTGGAGGAATTGTTGAATGGTTTGATGGCTGCTGCTGCTGCGGCCATAGTGTTGCAGCACTGTGCCCATGTTGCCCAAAACTGCCCAATGACTGTCTTTGGCCTAAACATCGGGTGACAGGCTCAGTCCCAACTGAATTTGGCAGAGATGGACTCCCAATAGAACCCACTTGAGATGCTGGATTTGACACACCATTATCATACAAGGGTTCTGATGACTTCCAGTGAGGAATGGCAGTAGAAACTGGTGTAGTGGTAGCAGAATCATTGCACAAGGAACTTGTCCTTGAAGGCAGCTGCGCACTATTCTGCAAGGATTGCTGGTCCATATGAACTTTATCAGTTTGAGCTTTGCTGGCAGATCAAAATTAACCTGACGATTTTGTTGAAGTATCCTCTGGACATTTGACTGGGCTTGATTAATTTGCTTTTGATGAGGCTGCATTGGCAGCTGTTGTTGCTGATGCTGGTGATTAGAAGCCATTAATTGTGTGGGAACAGCTTGATTATTGGCCGCATTGGTGGCCGCTGTTACTGATGCTTGAGTACCATCAGAATGAGAAGTTATCTGCTGAAGCTGCTTTGAGGGCTGAGGAGGGGGTGTTGCACCAGAGAAGACCTTCTGTTGTGGTTGGGAATTGTTTGAGGTTTGAGATGGAAGCAATGGCTTAGAAGGTTGAATTGGACCTAAGTTAGTTCCAGAATACAACCCTTGACCATGCATCAAATGCATCATTTGTTCTCCCTTTTCAGCACCTTGATTTCCTGCAGGCATAGAAAGGCCATTGGAATGAGAATGGTCAATGGAAAGGTTCTGATGCACCATCATATTCCCTCTGCCCTTCAAAATTTTGGGCTGCTGTGGAGATTGTGAATGTTGTCGTTGATGAGGATGCTGACGATCTAGCTGATGAAATTGCTGTTGCTGCTGTGGTTGCCATTGTCGTTGCTTACTCGGATTTGTCAGTCCACCAACCCCTGTTTGAGAATTCCGACTGAGCCCATGATGTGTCAAGTTATGTTTCTGCTGTTGAACTGACACTTGAGTTATTGGGGAAGATGGTGTCAAAGGAGCAAGTGATACTGGCTGCTGTAAATTGGGAAGCTGAATATGGGAACTATTTTGCACAGATGATGATATGGGTGGTTGGGACTGAGGTTGAGCATGGGACATCAATGCATTAGAGTTAGCAAATTGCTGCTGCTGCAAAAGCCGCTGCTGCATTTGCCTTTCCTTAGATAAGTGAATTGCATATGCTTGCTGTGTTGATCCTGTACCATGATTCGGACCCTGAGGATGAGGAAGATGATTGCCAAGTACATTAGACTGCTGTGAAGATATTTGATTCTGCTGTTGTGAATGACCTGCATATGTCTGCACAGGTGGAGTCATCTGATTAGCAAAAAGAGAGATTGTGGGACCTGCATTTGAAGCTCTAGCATTATCATTGACCTCTGATGCTCAGGATTGTGGCCATGCTATGAAAAATAAACACTGATTTCATATGATAAAATACTAATACACAGAGACTGCATGAAGGTGCACATCTAATATGTAAGTTGGCAATATCAATGCACATCTAGGAATTGAAAAGAATCTTGATGTCAATGCACACTTCTTGTTGAGAATACTCACATGTGAGTCTCACATAGAAGAAAAAAAAGAAAACTAACATATAAGCCTAGTGGGTTACTCCACCTATCGTCAATTGCTTATAAGATGGAATCTCACTTAGGCTTGTGTGTGGTCTAACTTTCCTCCTCGTGTAGGCTCTTAGGCCCATTGCAAATTTGACGTGGTATCAGAGCTAATGAAGATCTTGACCTATTGTTTCCCCCAAAAGGAAGGCCATCATTTAAGCAACTAGAGAAGGATTGGAAGTTTGCATAGAGCAAGCGGCCCAACAATATTGTTTGCTCAAAAAGGAAGCCTATTTGACCTTGATCAAAAGTCTAGCCCTAATAACCATTGTTTACGTACCTCTCCAGATTGCCCAAGTAAAAAGGGACTCGCATGTGAGGGGGAGTATTAAGAATACTCATATGTGAGTGTCCCACGTCGAAAAAAAAGAAGAAAGAAGACTAACATATAAGTCTAGTGGATTACTCTACCTATCGCCAATTGGTTATAAGATGGAACCTCACTTGAGCTTATACGTAATCTAACTTTCCTCCTCGTGTGGGGTTGTAAGCCCATTGCAAATTTGACACTTCCCTATAGCTACAATTAAAATTTTAACCATAGGAGACAGCGTAAGAAATTATAAAACCGCTTTCCAACGAGTCAAATCAATGAAAGACAACAGTCCTTCAACCTCAGTTCACAAAAGAAACCATCTCAAAGCCATCCCACTGTCAACAATACATGATTCCATGTTTTACATTGAATTAAGAGGAAAGTTTAAACTTTGAAAATAAGCAATACTTGCTAACACCAGCACAACAGTCAGAGGATCACTAGAAAACTTAAAAAAGGTACTCTAAATTCCAGTCCTTAACTAAGATTAGTCAAGGACAGCATAAATACAAAGGCAGATATTTGCAGAAATGTACCTGCAACAAGATGTATGCAGTTCAGTGAAAGAAGACTTACTCTTGTCACGTGCAAAGTTTCTCGGGGTCTGAGCGAATTTCCTTGACCAGACTGGTGCACATTTACAGGACTCGACATCCCAACCATACTAGAAGAAAGCATACTTCCAGAGTTGATCAGAGATGATGAATGTACTACCTGAAAGCCTGGCCTTGACATGGGCATGCTTCGGTTCATTCCAGGCATCATGCCAGTACCATTTCCACCAGGAACTACACAAACACCACGATCAGCTCCAGGAAGAGAGCCAGAGACAGGCATGTTTGACTGTTGTAAATTTCTATTGGATAACAATTGATTGTAATGTGGCATTCTCTGTTGCTCATCAACAGATAAATGTCTTCCAACATTGTATCGCCCATCCCTAAGAGTTAGTATCATAATCAAATTAGAATAATTAATCAGCATATGAAAACAAGGAAGCCTTAGAGCAACATACAACCTGCCAGGGGTATTGACTGCACCAGATTGCATTGGTGAACTATTGCCGAGGGCAATACCAGGGGATCCTTGTATAGGGGAATTTGCACCAGAAGTAGGAAGCATTGATGACACTGATCCTTGATTTGGCATTGCTAAACCACTAACTTGAGAACCTTGATAACCAAGGGAAAGGGAATCTGGGTTCGATGTATTTGCATCAGATAGATCAAGGGGCCTTCATTCAGCCAAAAATAAAAATTGGACATTAAATTGCTTGCATGAGAAAAGCCATTGTTGTGTATTCTAAGAAGTCTTGAAACATGAAACATGGATGCAGAAAGCTTATAAACATGAATGGTAAGCTGAATAAGGCTGAACATGAATATGGATTGAATCAGAAGAACTTACGTCAAAACAACTCCACTTAAGTCATTTGGGCAAGCTTGTGCAAGAGCAATAGCATGAGAATTATGCACCGCTGCCAGTTGCTTAGGATCCTGACCATCATTCTTTGGAAAATGCAAATGTCCAAAAAATCATAAAAAATAATCATGAAACAGAAAAAGGCCAGCCCAAAAAGAACAAACTTATGATGGATCAAAGGCTTTAGCCCGAAGGAAATTATATATTGTTAAACATCATGTTTATTAAATTTTTGTTTCGTGGTATCCTTTAGAACTTTGTACTATGCCACAAGAAACATGCTGTTGAAATAAACAAAAAAACACTAGATCTCAAGCCGCATAATTGAAAAAAAAAATTGAATAAGGAAAAGACCTTATGTACATATATCATTCAGTGTTAGATACAATAATGCACAAGTTTATATAGATAGCCAAAGAAGTGAGTAAAAAGTATTGCCAGAGATTGTTTTAACTTTTCATCAGGTTCCAAATATAGACCAAAAGATATCATACACATGGTCCAAAATCAAAAGTATCATTAACAAACCTGACTCTTCCTATAATGCTGCTTCTTTCCAATCATAATAATTTTTCAAAATGGGACTTGAGTGTACCCTCTTCCATTGGCCCTTGCAAACGCTGAAACAACTGTCTAGCACTACCCTGCATAAGATAGCAGTATGAAAAAAGAAAAATGAAAATTAGTCCAAGAGAAAAATGGCGTGGACACATCATATACATGTTCATCATTTGAAAAAAAAGGAAAATAATTGAAAGGAATATCAAATTTTTGCCTTTGGAATGCCAGGCAAGGTTGAAGGATAAGACTGAGAAGAGCCTGAATCCTCTGCACTGTCAGCACCGTCACCAGCACCTTTATCCATCAATATCTTGTGCCGATCTTTGCATTCTTTAGGCTTGCGAAATATGCACTGGACATACCAAGGAAGAAATTAACTGTGATTGGAATATATGCAATCATATGCTCCACCATGCATGAAAACAAGCCAGATAGAGGAGTGAAGATATACTCTACAAAAAATCTTGCAGCACTGAAAAATAAACACTATTTAGAAGCAGGTGTATTCCACATAATTAGGTAACTATCACAGAAGTTAAAACACATACTATTTACCTTAAACTGAAGGGTGCTGTTGATCGCATCACTAACAAGTTCCCAGTTAGGACCCATATCATGTACAAGCACAACAAGTGCCTGAGATAGCAAAACAGAGTAATCCATAAATATATTTCTACAATCAAAAACCAACAATATGGAAAATATGCAGACAGCAAAATGACCTGGTCTTCAAAAAGTGACCACGGGCTTCCTGAACCTGGCTGGGCCACAGATATCTGAACAGAAGATAAAATGCTCAACCTCATGGAAAGAATATGACCAAAGGAAAATAACCAAGTTGAATAAAGCATTAGCTACCAGAATACAAAAGACTACCTTCAGTGTTTTGGCTTTTTTACCCCTCTCCCGACCAATAAGTTTCATGAACTTGTGGTTGGACATATTACTCATTTGAGAAGCAGCAGGAGAAGGGACAGATCCAGTTATTGGAGCCATGTTGTCAAAGGAATTTTCTAGTGATTGCTTCATTACTTTTGGCTTCTTTGCAGCATGTTGTCCATGCAAACCTTAAACAGAAACAATTGGAAGTATTAAAAACATGACGGTAAAATTAGAAAATTTTAGGAGTCAAAAAAAAAAAAAAAGATGACGATATTCATGTAGTCTGTGATAATACTGGGACATAGGAGATTATCAAAACTAAAAAAAAAAGCCAGGGTAAGACTATCATTCAGATGAACAACCCAGAGATAAGATTGATGTAAATTTCCAAGGAATGAAATTTGAGAGCATAAACATTCACCCTCTCTGCAGTTGTCAAGTATGAGATGAATCCTCTGACAGAAGAGTTCGTTAATTGGCATCAAATATCCAATCCCTTAAGAATGTAAAAGTATAATTATTTATAGTAAGGATCATTTATCCAATCACAACCAAACAAACACAGTAATCAGGCCATAAGAGTCAAGGTAACCCCCTACAAAGTACGTAACAGTTAAGGTAAGAAAACAGAGGGTGGGACGGTTCCCAAGCTTGTATCATCTTTGAACCCAACAACATAAAATTACTTGATTGACAACTACAGGAGAAAAACTCCAATATGGAAAAGTATTTTAAAAAAAATCCAATATGGAAAAGTAAAGGATTTTACCACTGGTTCCATCAGATTCAAATTGATGACCATCCAGCCTCTTTTTCAAATTATCCCTCTGCAATTTAAAGAACACCATCACAAATATTAACAACTTTTGTTTGTTATGCTGAAGCTTATTTCATGCCAATTTGATTAAAGAAGATGTTGGAAAAGCAAAGAAAAATGCAGAGCTGCCTCCACTAGGTATTGAAACGTTTGATGTCATGTACTCAGAGAAAATACAAAGCACTTTATGAGAGCACTCATCCCCTTGATTCTAAAAGGAAATCGTCAGCCTTGTCTACCTAGAAGTTTCAGATAGGAAGCACCCAAGAGTACAGTAATGAATATTTAAGGGAACTGCAAGGTCTTTTCAGTGACTCCATGTCCAAAACAACCAAGACAAATAACTCTTAAACACAATGGAAGCCTGAAGATTCAGGTAACTATATATGTTCAATGATACACCCTTCCCGCAAAATTTGTTTCAATTTTGAAGTACCCTGACTGATTCCCTTTCCAATCTGTACCTAGAGGAAAGTTTACTAAGCTAACATAAAAGTTGTCTACCTTCCTTATTTTTGCATGATTCGGGGTTTTTGTTATCAAAACTATCATTATTATCCATTGATTTTCCATATCTATATGGGCATTGATTTTCCATTTCTATATGGGCAGGGCATCATGTTAATAGCTTCTATTAGCTAATCATATGCATTTTAACCAAACTCAAATAGAGTTGAAGAAAAAAGTGTGGAGAACAAAAAATTGCAAACCTAAAGTCTATAATGATAAACTCAGCCACAAAAAAGGCACAGTTGAAGTTTCAAACATGCCTCAGCATAATTTAAAAAGGGGAAAATGGCTCCACTCTCTTCATCCCAATTACACCTTTAACTTTGAAGATTGATAAACCACCATTTCCATGGGTAAAAAATTTACTTCACGCACTCCAATAATCAGTATTATACGTATGTGCATCTAAATGATATCATAATTGGAAATATAAAAAGCTTGCCTCACTTACCATAACAATTCTTAACTTTTGTGCTTGAGACATGCAAACTCAAAACTAATATACTTCTAACTTGCAAAAACAAACAAGGAAAAAAAATTTCTTCGTGATCTTCAATTGAGTAGGAAACTTCACAGGAATTCGCAACAAAGAGAATGATCAATGGGTATTATAATGAACATATGCAGGTGCATAAGAGGTCAGAGGACAAAAATGACAAGAGATAAATCAAATTTGAATTTCCACATGGTATTTACAAGTATGACATATGAAGTAATCACATCCATATTTTCAGAAGGACAGAGATAAAAGGAAAACAAGTTCCTCGCCTGCTCACTGTGAACAATAGATTCCAGCTGCCGACCCTGCTCATACGCAGATCCCTGCAACCGTGAATCAAGCATCTAAACAAGATATCCAATCAAGGACAAAGAAGAATGCACCTACGTTGAATAAAATCCAAACAATTGTTGAAATTGGACAACTGTTAATGTACCAGATTCTTTGCCTTCTTCTTTTTTGGCTTCGTTGATGCTTCGGTGCAGTTGTGGGGAATTCTCTTTTCAAACTCTCCAGCCGACTCAATCTCCATGCTTTTCAGGATTTGGGATCCACAATGCAAAGTACTCTGATCCTCCTGAAAGGAACTAGTATCTCCACTTGATGCATCTGTTTTTGCTGGAGTCTGTCCAACTCCAGGCGTTCCAGCACCAAAAGGAATTATAAACCTCTGCCTTGAAGCAGTGCGCATACGTTTTGGTGGAACTGGTCCAACATGCAATGTACTGCTCGGCCTTTTCCCCATTAAATTATTTTGTTGACAACCAACTGAATTATGCCCATAAGGTAACTCCCCTCCCAAATCATATGATCTTGAGGAGTATGACTTCATAAGCCTTTTATGTTTCTTCTGGTCATGTTTAGTTGATTTGCTACCTTCAAAGCTTCCATGTAAGTAATAAGTGCTTGTCTCTCCTTCCTCCTCGTCATATGCATTCTCATGATATCCAAAATCTGAATTTTAGAAATGAACTTGTAAAATCCATGAAAATAAGCAAAAAGAGATGTGCCAATAAGAATATTGTTCAATGTTACCTGCTGCTCCATCACACATAGAAGTGTCAACTTCCTCTTGCATGCTACTAGCAGTTTTCTGAAAGAAAATAATCCAGACACAAAAAGGACATAAACATGGGAATCGACAGTTGCGAGTTACAACAGTTGCTCACATCAATCAAGACTGATTATTAAATGAAAATATTGAATGCTAATTGTTGCGATCATAAACTTCTAGGTTTCTCTTCATTTTGCAGCCAAAATTGTGTAAATGTATGTTACATGAAAGTAGCACAATTTAACTCAAAATCATTCTCCAATGTAATTGGATTTAAATTCTTTTCTGGAACATAAAGCTCAATTAAATTAGTAAATGCAGAAACTGAAGAGATCTTTTTCACCTTGCAGTGTGACAAATAAGATTCAATGGAGGCTCTGTAGGTCTCCATTGCACCTGCGGGTACTGCATAGAAAAGGCTTTCCTGCCAATTACAAGAAACAAAAAGGAAATCTTCAATCATTTATAAAAATTGTGCAACTGAATAATTGAACCAAGTACTTAACAGAATAGAGAGACATGTCTTTGGTCAACTATAAATAGCAAATTAAACTTATAAGAGCCATATGGAAAGTAGCATCATACTTCTGTAAACTGATCATCCCATGAAACTTCCATAATTCCCAAATCAGCAACTCTATCAGGAGTTGCGGGGGCTTCAGCTTGCACAGAAGGAACTGGAGAGCTGTGACATTTTAAGAACCTCACAGCATATTCCCGAATCGCATGAGCAAAATTTTTAGTTGGCATTTCTGTTAATTGTTTGCATTGTTCCTGCAAAAAACAAGGTGTTTTGGAACATCTGTAAGTTGTGTAATATAAGCTTTTGCTATAAATTCCAACAAGCCAGGTAAGGTATAGAACAAATGACTCTTTAAGCCCATCTCTTAATATATCTAAAGAAGAACTATCTAAAGCACACATATATGGCGCAAATATTCATTCAGTATATGATGTCTTGCATTATAGTGAATAGTTTCCTCCCATACAGAGGTAGCAATGGAATGTAGATATTAATCTAATGAAAGAATAATTATTTCTGCTATGTGGGACAAAAAGTAAACATACAGCTACTTGATTAGACAGATATAAGCAAAAAAAAAATTCTGTAATCAAATTCTAAACCAAAACTGAATAGCACCTGATGAGGTCCTCCAATCTTGTCCTCGGACAATTCCTTCGCATCAAACCTCCTCGAATCATGTTCCCAATGTTTTACAACATCCCCCTTATTGTCACTATTTGTAAACAACTCCACTGAATGCCAGAACTGCATGACAGCCTTTGCCAGAGTGTAAGCAACCTTTTTTAGCTCCAGCTGTTGATTTTGTGCTCTCAACTGAAAAGTAAAAGCAACCCTTCGACAAATTTGAGCAGCAGCAGTCGTCTTCCAAAGACGCTCCTATAATCACAAAATAAATGATTGGCAAATGTAGTGGATAAAACTTACTATCATACTGCTATCTTAAAAATAGAATATTTATTTTCTGAAGGAATGATTTCTAGGGAGAACAGAAATGACGACTTCATCAAATTTTTGAAATGTATATACATCAACATAGTCACACCTGGGCAAAATCATTTGCTAACCACGCCATTTCTTCAAGAACGAAGTCCCAGTGTGATTTCCTACAAGCTTCTAAAGGTTTAGTACCGATTGACAACTCAGCAATCCTCTGACGCTTAGCCTGTTTGCCATATCATGGTAATATTCAAAATTATGTGAAGTAGGAAATACATTTCCATCTATATTTCACGTGCAAATCACAAATCAATGGGAATATCAGATAACAACCTCAATAATTCTTGCCTCTTCCAAAATTGAATCTTCACAGGCCCTATCTACCAGTTTTAATTCATTACCAGAACAAGATAGTGATTCAGGAACAGAAGAACTTTTGACTGGCTGGGTAGGCGCAAGTACATGAAGTTTAGAACAATCCAATGTGCATTGAATTCCACCACAACAATCTCCTTTGGGATTAGAATCATCACCCAATTCATTGCCCACTTCTTTATCAGTCTCAGATATAATGTAAACCTTTTGCTCCACTTCATCATTGTTTGGGCAGTTCACATCATTTTTCACGTCAGAAGTGATCTGCATTTCTTCCTCAATTTTGACCACAGAACTGTTGCTAGAGTGGTTTTCATATACAGCAATATTGTTGCGATTGACAGCATTGTCATCCTCAACAGCTTTGGCGTCATTTTGTTCATTTCCCATTTTATCAACAGCTAAATTTTGTGTTCCATCAAATTCTGAAGTTTGTCTAGTGACACCATTAGCGTCATCATTTTTACCGGTAATAAGCAAATCACTGTCATGATTCACATCTAGACCAAGGCTGCTTTGGGTGCAAGAGGACTCTGAATCTAATCCCTTTATTGGGATACCATTTTGACCCTCATTGCAATCTCTTTTTAAGTCACTAAGCCCATTCATATGAGCAGAAGTAGTTTCATTCTCATTTTTTCCCATAACTGCAGGACATCCGGAAACACCTGCAATTACCAGTTCCTTTCCTCCATCAAAGTTATTTTCCCCACAAGCAATATCAATGCGAGTCTCAACTTTAGAATCTTGATGGTATGGCTTATCCCTTGTAATGTTGGACTCCGCAACATCTAACCCTTCAGGCAGACTACTTTTAGGTGACTCAACTTTGATTTCCAAAGCTTGTACACCACCAACCTCCTTGTTGGACTGCATTTTGAGAATCTCTACCTGAGGTACCACATCACCGTTTGAGGTTGCAGTTTTCAGGTTAGAGGCAGATGAAATGCTTTGGTCCTTACAATTGTTTGTTTCAGATTTCAACCCCTTGGACTCCCTTGAACCAGCACGAACTTGTAAGGATAATCCATGCCCACCAGAACTTTGAACAACATCCGTTGAACTTAATCTAGTTCCTTCACGACTTGGTCTAGATCTATTCCTCCTAATATATGAATGAACAATAGCAGAATCTTCTGATTCCTTTACATTTGAAGTCCCATCCATCTGAGAAGACTGTTCTGATGGTGCAACACTATTCCTTCTATTGAAATGCTTAGATTTCCTATCATGTTCAAGTAATGAATTGTCACCATTGAAGTTATCAGCACTATTTGGTTCACAAAGTGTAGGCACCAATGGTCTACCGCTACTTTCAACAGAGTCTCCATGAGGTGACTCAGTTAGAGCAAAACTACCTTTAGCTTCACTGCATTAACACCATGACAAAAGGAAATCAAACAGGTGAATTTTGTTTTGTTCAATTATGCTTTCGTCAACTATAATCCATAAGACTCAACAGCCAAAATGAATATACCTAGTTACAATATGCTCAGCTTGATGATCATTCAGTGATGTAGATTGGACACTAACTGCAGCTGCATTCCCAAATTTGAAGTCTAAAGGATTGCCACCCTGCAGGTAAGGAAAATTATATAGTTATCACCAACAAATACTATTGAAATTGTCAAGAAGAGGAACGAAGAGCATACTTTTTCTAGAAATTCTAGCTCTCTACGCCTTTCCTCTCGAACATCATACTCCTGCCTGTTTACATCAAATTATATTTTTTTTTGTCAAGAAATAAAGTTGAACACAAATTCCATAATATTGGCAAGAGACAAGGAAACTACAGAGCAATAATGAACACAACAAGATTTGAATATTACCTAAGCTCTGCCTGAGCTTTTTCAATTGCTGCATTGCGCGGAGAGGTTTTGATACCAATACCAACTCCACCTTCAACAACCCCTCCCATGGAATCAACCTCAGCATTTACTATGAAAGGAGATCCTGAACCACATTCATGCATTCCTAATCTGCTACCTACAAGCTTTCGCCTCCCATTGATTCAAAGAACTATCATATTAATGAAGCACTCATTAGAAATTTAATATATAAAATGATAAATCAATGATGAAAACCAAAACACGCTTTACCCTTCAATAAACTGAATGTAGCATTCACGATAATAATGTAGACAAATCACTTAACTTGAGCAAATTTGAATATTCACAATAGATATCAAACAATTAGATGTTTCAAAGTATCACAAGAAAAATGGTATTGGAAACCTATCTTCAGCATTACAAAGTATGGAGACTATAGCAAAAAAAACACTAACATCAGTCACCGTGTCAGAATCCATATTGTATGCAAAAAACCACAAAAAGGAATTAGTCGCAGGAATTTCAAAACATTAATACAAATCAGTTGAATTTAGGGTAAAGAATATATTTCTGTATTTACTGGAATTGTATGTTAATACAAGTATGTACAATGTTGTCTCTTATATAGATTAGAGATCTAAAATCCTAAAACTGGATTTCCTAAAAATTAGGGATACCGGATACCTCTTACCATAATTAGGGAATAAGTATCTCCTACATTTATTGGGAGATATATCAATCATAATCTTTAAGATATAGCAGAATCCCTAAGATAAGAATGATAAGAAACAACATTAACCAACACTCCCCCTCAAGCTGGTGAATGGATATCTATCATTCCCAGCTTGCCAGTGAGGTTCTGGAACTTCTCATTGGGAACTCCTTTTGTGAAAAACATCTGCCAACTGTAGTCCTGAAGGTACAAATGTGGTAGTAACAAGTCCTTTATCCAACTTCTCCTTGATAAAGTGTCTATCAATTTCTATATGTTTGGTTCTATCATGCTGAACCGGGTTATGAGCGATACTGATAGCTGATTTGTTACACAGAGTAGCTTAGGAGTTGTGTAATTAATTTTGAGATCATTTAGAACTATTCTGAGTTCACAAATCCCTTGGGCTAGTGCTATGAATTCCGACTCTGCACTTGACCTAGCCACCACATTTTGTTTCTTGCTCCTCCATGATACTAGATTTCCACCCAAGAATAAACAATATCCAGTGGTAGACCTTCTGTCAACCACTGATCCTGCATAGTCAGCATCTGTATAAATCTCCATGGACATATTTCGATCTCTTCTGAATAACAAACCTCTCCCTGGAGTACCTTTAAGGTACCTCAAGATCTGATCTACAACTTGCATGTGTTTCTCCCTGGGGTCATTCATGAACTGACTGACTACACTTACAGAATAAGCTAAGTCTGGCCTGGTATGGGCTAGGTATATTAATCACCCACTAATCTCTGGTACTGGCCTTTGTCTATCTTTGGACTATCCTCTTCCTTCCCTAACCGATGGTTTTGCTCAATTGGGACGTTGGCAGCTTTGCTGCCCATCTTTCCTGTCTCCTTGAGGAGATCCAGGATATATTTCCTTTGGGAGATGCGGATTCCTTCCTTAGAATAAGCCACTTCAATCCCAAGAAAGTATTTCAATCTACCAAGACTCTTTATCTCAAAAGCAGTGGCAAGTTTCTGCTGAAGTATGTTTCTTTCAATAGGGTCATTCCCTGAAATAATGATATCATCCACGTATACTAGAAGAATAGTCAGTTTTCCCTCCTTGGAGTGCCTGAAGAACAGTGTATGATCCCCTTGGCTTTGCTTCTACCCAAAGGACACCATGGCTTTTGTGAATCTGCCAAACCACGCACGGGGGGACTGTTTCAATCCGTAAAGAGCTCTCGTCAACCTGCACACTACATTTTTTCCATTAGATGGCTTGTATCCTGGGGGAACTTCCATATAGACTTCTTCTTCCAGATTTCCATGCAGAAATGCATTTTTTACATCAAACTGCATCAATGGCCAATTTAGGTGTGCAGCCAAGGATAGTAATATTCTCACAGTATTCATCTTGGCTACTGGGGCAAAAGTCTCCTCATAATCTATGCCATAGGTTTGAGTGTACCCTTTAGCTACCAACCTTGCCTTATACCTTTCCAATGAGCCATCAGAGTTGTATTTTAAGGTGTATACCCACCTGCAACCCACAGGTTTCTTGTTTTGGGGTCTTTGAACAATTTCCCACGTTCCATTCTTCTCTAGGGCTTTCATCTCCTCATTAATGGCCTTGGCCCAATTCTTGTCTCTCAATGCTTCTTGTATAGTTTCTGGTACCTTTATGGATTCTATAGCAGTCAAAAAACTCTTATGTTGCAGGGACAAACGTTTAGTAGTGACAAATTGGGAGATGCGGTGTTGGGTACATGACCGTTTGCCCTTTCTCAAGGCAATTGGCCAGCAGTCTTGGTTAGATGAGGAAGGAGTCACTGTATTCCTTACCTCAGGTTCAGATGATTGGAGTTGAGGTGGAGCAGGTGTAGCCAACTTTCTCCTCTGATATGCAAACTTGGGTGCGCTTGCCTTTTGGAGAGTGGTGGTCTCAGTTTGTTCAGTGTGTGGGGCTGAATCTAGGCAAGTGATTGGCTCAGTTTCGAGCTATAGGTTTGGCTCAGTTTCTGGAGAGGAGATAGGCTCATTTTCTGGATAAGAGGTTGACTCAGTTGGTATTCGAAGGATAGTCTGAGTCTTAGCCTGAGGTACTGTCATCTCAACCTCCAAATAGGTTTGTTTCTCCCCCTGAGGCTGAGATTGACTGAAGTAAGGATTGGACTCATGGAAAGTAACACCCATAGAGACAAAGGTCTTACGAATAGGAGGATGATAGCACCTGTATCCCTTCTTGTTTGCTGCATAACAAAGGAATAGGCATTTTAAGGCTCGGTGGGCTAACTTGCTCCTATTAGTTTTGTGAACATGTACAAAGACAGTGCACCCAAAGATTCTAGGGTGTAGGCTGTGAAGGATAGAACAGGAAGGGAAGAATGAAGTGAGGGATTGTAACGGGCTCTTATTATTGAGGACTCTACAAGGTAATCGGTTGATCAAGTTGTTGTGAGGACAGCTTCTCCCCAATAGGTAATTGGTACATTCATTTGGAATAAAAGGGCTCTAGCCATCTCAAGTAGATGTCGGTTTTTCCGTTCAGCCACACCATTTTGTTGAGGGGTTTCAACACAAATAAATTCATGAATGATACCATATTCTTGGGTAAAAGAGGTTAAAGTTTGGTTGACATATTCTTTACCATTGTCAGTTCTAAGACATTTGATGGTTTTGCCAAATTGAGTAGAGATCATTTTGACAAACTGGATGAAGAGTTTAGGAACTTCTGACTTTTCTTTCATTAAGTAAACCCAAGTAACCCTAGTGCAATCATCTATGAATGTAACAAACCATTTAAAACCTGAATTATTATGCATAGGAGCAGGACCCCAAACATCAGAGTGAATAAGAGAGAAAGGCTCAATATTTTTATTAAAACTAGGAGAGTAGGTTACACGGTGGTGTTTGGCAAATTCACAAACATCACAAGACAATGATTCAATCGAAACATGTGTAAATAAAGACGAGTAAAGAGACCTAAGGACTCTAAATGGTGGATGACCTAGGCGTTTATGGTGGAGCCAAATTTCTGAGACTGTATTCGGCTTACTGTTTGTAAAGTGGGACTTTGGGCCAGTTTGGGTTTGCATATCAGTGAGATAGTAAAGGCCATCCTTTGCTTTAGCAGTTCCAATCATCTTCCCCGTTGTAAGATCCTGAAAAATGCAGTGAGATGGGAAGAAAGTTACAGTGCAATTCAAATCTGTAGTGAGTTTTTGGATTGAGATTAAGTTGTGAGATAATTTTGGTACATGCAGGACATTTTTAAGAAGGAGAGAGGGTTGGGCCTGTATATTTCCTGAGCCACTAACCAAGGCTCTCGAGTTATCAGCCAAGGTAATATAATTATTGTAGGAAGGTTGATAGGAAGAAAATTTAGGAGAATAAGAGGACATATGATCAGTAGCACCTGAATCCAATATCTAGGTATTCCAAAGAGCTATATTCGAAACACCAAGAGACTGAGAATTAAGAACCTTACCAGCCATGGTGAGAGAGCATTGACCTGAATCTTTACCTACCGTGGTGAGAGAGCATTGACCTGAATCTTTACCTAAAGAATCAACAAGTGTTTTTAGCCTCTCCAGGTCATCCTTGCTAAACTGGGGTGGTTCAGGCACATTATCTGTGTCACACTTGGTTAGGTTGACCAAGCTTTGGTTCAGTCCCTTAAATCCTCCTTTTCGAGCCAGAACTTGTTCCTTCCCATGGAGCTTAAAGCAGTTCTCCTTGTTGTGGCCAGACTTCTTGCAGTAAGAGCACCACCTAGTTGATTTTGTATTGGAGCCTGAGTTTGATATAGAACCCTCAATAAGCTGTTTAGGGTTCTTGTTGGGTTTCTTGCTTACTATAAGGGCTGATCCGTCAGAGGATTCTAGAGATTTTTCATCCAGCATAACTCCTCTCCGCGTTTCCTCCCCTCAAATCACGTAGAAGACCTCAGATAATGTAGGTAGAGTTTCCTTACCAAGAATTTGGACTCTTATGGAGTCAAATTCAGCATTGAGTCCAGAAAGAAATTCAAAAATTCTGTCCCTTTCAACTACACGAGCTAGAGTGGCTGCATCTTGACTGCATACCATCTTCAAATTCTGGTATTGATCCAGTTCATTCCACAGGCCATTCAAGGTTCCATAGTAATCAGTAACAAAAAGGGAACCTTGTTTGGTGTGGAAAATACGGGTCTTGAGTTCATAGCATGTAGACATGTCATCCTTCTTGGAATAAGTCTGCCTAAGGTTGTCCCAAATCTCCCTAGCTGATGATAGAAACATACAGTTTCTGCTGATTTCCGGAGTCATAGAATTCCAGAGCCAAGTCATGATAAGAGAATCATCATCATCCCAGAAATCTGTCTGTAGTTCTGTTTTAGCCACAGGAACCCCTTCAATGTGACTGAACCTCCGTCGGCCTTTGAGAGTGGTACGGATCACCTGAGCCCATTGGAGGTAATTTTTTCCATTAAGATGATAGGTGGGGTGCAGTACTGGCAAATCATTGGGGTTGAGCGGGATGAGGTTGGCAGTAGATTTTTGTGATAAATCAATAGCCATAACTGGGCAGGGGCAAAGGACCAGAAGAAGAGATTAGAAAAATAGCAATGAAGGCTAAAGGGCAAAGATGTAGAGGCAGAAGGTGCTTAGCAATCAAGGCTGAGAATAGGCAGTAGAGGCAGAAGCTCCCAGAACTAGCAGCTCTGATACCAAGTTGAATTTAGGGTAAAGAATATATTTCTGTATTTACTGGAATTGTATGTTAATACAAGTATGTACAATGTTGTCTCTTATATAGATTAGAGACCTGAAATCCTAAAACTGGATTTCCTAAAAATTAGGGATACCGGATACCTCTTACCATAATTAGGGAATAAGTATCTCCTACATTTATTGGGAGATATATCAATCATAATCTTTAAGATATAGCAGAATCCTTAAGATAAGAATGATAAGAAACAACATTAACCAACAAAATCAATGTCTTACAATGTCAATAACTAATGTATGATTTTTCATCTCTTCTTTAATTTCATAATAAATTTTTCTAAGTAAAAGTTTGTGCCCCATACTTGTGTTCATGACTAGGATCACTTCATTAGTAGAAAAAAGACAATTAAGGAATAATGTCTCATGTCCAGACCACAATAGAGGGTAATGATGGATCAATTTTAACTAACATAAAGAGAATTGTTTTTAAAGAACAAATCACTTGTATCTAAACATTCTCCCCTAATGCAGAATAACTTATGAGTTTAAAAGAGAGAAAATTAATCAACCAAAAGTTTCAATTTGGTGGGATGAATAATGGGAATTGAATTGACAGCGAGGACAACTTATGTTAAGTTTTGCTTATTAGATAGGGAACATTAATAAATTAGATATATTGTCCAAGTTTGTTTAGGACTAGGTTTGGCATTGGGTCGGGCTTGAGCACTCAAAAATTTATTTTCAAACGTGGGTCCATCTCGAAGCATGATCGGGCTTAAGCCAAGCCTGTTTAATTTCTTTTTAATTTAAAATTTGAAAACAATGTCATTTTACTCAAAAGGACATCTTTTTATGTTAAGGCTTCAAGCCAAATCGAGCTCTAGCAACTCAAAACTTGAAAATTAGGGAAAAACAAGTCTAAGCTCAGCGCAAAGCTTGACAAATTGGGGTCAAGCCCATGGACTTTAGGTTGGGCCAAGCCATTGTCATCTCTGTTTAGGATTCAAACTATTTAAAAATAATGAATCCTTTTTGGGATAAAATTCAATTTTGGATATTTTAGAATCCTTTCCTATTAAAATAAAGATTTTAAGAATTATAAATATGTGTGTGCTTGACCCTTCAATAACCGACACAGCGGAAGTAATTAGGTAGAGATTTTAGGTTAATCTCAGAACCAAATCCAAGCATAAAACTTAGGATTTACTAAACAAGAAAAAGACACTCTCTCAGGAGAATTTCTAAAGAAGTTTTATTAGAAATAATAACGTTTCGGGCTACCTAAAACATATGTTAACCATCCCTTTTATATCCCTAACTATGGTATATAAGAATCCTAATTCTAACGTGAAAAGGATTGATTGAAATCCTTCTCTAAAGCTAACTTATTTCTTTTCTTGCTGGACAAGAAAACCTTCCTAGCTAGGAAACTTAAAATAAAATAAAACAGAAACAAATCCTAATGGATATAGGAATCATAACAAATCCTTATCCTAATGGGTACATGACAACATAACATATCCTTTTGGATTCAATCTTTTATTAATAACAAGCTATCCTAATTTATTTTTTTTTACAAATTTGAGTTTTCAACTAAAAGGTGCAATGCTTTTACAAAGCGTGATTTTTAGACTGATTCCTAGTTTCCTACCCTCAACTGTTTGTGTTCCTCACTAAATTTTAGTAATTCCAACCTAAAGTTTCAGTAACCAAAACGTTAGATTATAGCCATATCAAAGCCATATTATAAACACTAAAAACCTAGCCTAAATTTTCAGCAATCAAACCCTAAAAACAAATCTCGAATTTCAACATTCCAAGCTAAAATCCAAACCTGAAACTTGATAGACCAGCAATTTAATATCAACCTTATTTGTCACATTTTGTAAGTTTAGCTAATGGTTAATATTTCTTTTATTTGTTCTACATCAATTTGGTATCACAATTTTGGTTCACAATGGTAACACATGGTGGAAAGACATATATAAGAATATTCAATGACCTAAACCAAGATGACATGCTTCTGAATATTGCAAAAAAATTGGGCATCAATAATCTCGTTCACAATGTGCTCCAAAAACCAACTTACATTTAACAATTCAATTCCCATATGAAAACATGTTCGACAATTTGTGGAGACGCTAGATAGCCTTGACATACATTCCCTAAAAGTCAAAACCCCTACAAATTATGCAAACCAACAACCTATACTTGATGCTAACACAGAGAAGTCGTGATAAGCAAGATGAAGGGAGAAAATTTGATCAATAGCATGCAACTCAAAAGAAAATCTTTCCTTAAAAATTATGTACTAATTTTGATTACACAATTTTAGCATGCACCACCTTAAAGAAAATTTTTGTTCTAAGTGGTGTGATTGTTGACACCTCTCTGTCAGACATCGAGTGTTTGACAGTAGAAGCTGATCAAATTGGTAAAGATGAAGGAAAACATAACCAAATGGATTCTTTCACAAACCCCTAAGGTTGAAACAATTGAACAACAAGTTGAAACTCTTAAACTACAAGCTAGAATGCCTTAAAATGAGGCTAAAACACCTAAAAATTAGGCTAAAAGCCTTGAAAAAAATCAAAACACAAGAACAACAGATTGAAACAACAGGGCAACAGCCTGAAGGAATATGATAGCAAGCTAAAATAATAAAACAGGGGGATGACAAGATTAACCAATTACATCGGAATAAATGAGAAGATATAACTGCACTTGTAAGGTCAAATTTTAGTAATGACAAAAGTTAACAAATTGCACTATAAGAAGCAACAATATGTATGTTCTTGATGCCTATGCAATAGAGAAGCCATGTGGTTTTGTTATGAAACCATCTGCAAATATAATGGTCGGGACTTATAATGTTATCCACACTAGTAAACTATTCTTCAAAGAGGTTGCACGTCTACATAAATTACCTTTAATGATCATCTCTAAGCATAATGTGAAGTTATGAGTTTGTTTAGAGAACTCCATAGAAAATATTGAACACTAAGCTTCAATTTTCTAGTTCTTTCCATCCCCAAACCAATAGACAAACTAAGGTAGTGAATAGAAGCTTAGGAGATTTGTTAAGATGTTTGGTTAACACAATGTGAAAAATTAAGACCTAATTCCTCCCATGGCAGAATTTGCATACGACAATTTCTACAAATAGATCAACTAAGAAGAGTCCTTTTGAGATAGTTATGGGAGTTCAACCAATGACACCTATTGATTTGGTTCATTTACCACAAAAAACACGAGTTAGTGATGTATTTGAAGCTTTTGCACAACATATGATAGATATCTTTAATAAGGCACGAAGAAAGATAACAATTAGCAACTTGACTTATAAAGAACGTGCTAATCAATATTATCAATTGACGGAATTCAATGAAGAGAATATGGTGATGGTAAGGATTCGTCCAGAACATTTTTTGAAAGCAAAATATAACAAACTTCATTAACAACGTCGTGGACCTTATAAGATCCTCAAGAAGATGAGTGTTAATTTTTATGTTTTGGAAGTACCAAGTGGCATGGGAATTAATCTTATCTTTAAAGTTTAAAGTTGCAAACTTAACTATTTATTGTGGACATGATGATACGCAATCCCCTATTGCACTGTGGGAATTCCAGCCATTCCTCACCTTAAAGAGGAGATAAAGGATGTTGTTGTATCCACAAGAGCTGGTGGGTATTGACGGTTTCTTGTCAAGTGGAAAGAAAGATCAAATTTTGATAGCACTTAGATTTTAGATGCTAAATTTTAGAAGTTGAATCCAAACATATATGAGCAATATTAGTCAAATTCTACGTCAAGGACAACTTCAGACAAGCAGAGCACGATTGATGCAAAAAAGCTTAGAATTTATAAACAAAATGAAAGAGAACAAATTAGTCAACCACAAACTTTAATTTGGTGCTATGAAAAATGGAAATTGAAATGATAGCAAAGACATCTTATTTTATGCTAAGTTTCCTTATTAGATAGGGAATAATAATAAGTTGCATATATTGTCCTAATTTGTTTAGGACGTAAACTTGTTTAAGAATAAAGATTCCTAATTAGAATAGGACTCAATTTTGGATATTTTAGAACCTTTTCCTATTAGAATAAGGATTGTAAGAACTATATACATATACTCAACCCTTCAACATTAAGCAATCATAAATTTTCTACAAATTCAAATTTTAACTAGAAAGTCTGAAGCTTTCTTCTAAGAGTGATTCCTAGTTTCCAACTCTCCATTGTCTATGTTCCTCACTAAATTCTAACAATTCTAAAAGTTCCAACAACCAAAACCCTTGATTCTAGCCATATCAAAACTAAAATCCCAACCTAACCTTACTTTCTAGCAATCAAACATTAGAACTCAGCTATATCAAATCTGAAATTTCAACATTCCAAGCTGAAATCCAGACCTGAAACTTGATATTCTAGGAGTCTAATATCAGCCACATTTCTCAAATTTTGTGAGTTTAGGTACTAGTTAATATTTCATCTATTTGTCCTCCATCATCTCCTGAACACATTTTGAAACCAATAGGTACATCTCTCAGTATCTAAACAAGTCCCACATGATCCAAATTGCCAAGCAAGCCTAACAAAAAGTTCTACTGCCAAAAAAAAATGTTACGCAATAAGATAACTGAAAAGTCACAAGGTTATTATCGTAATAAAACTATAAGAACCTTCTCACCACTAGTTTCCCACTTCAATACAAA
This sequence comes from Erythroxylum novogranatense, assembly GCA_029891385.1. Taxonomy (NCBI): domain Eukaryota; kingdom Viridiplantae; phylum Streptophyta; class Magnoliopsida; order Malpighiales; family Erythroxylaceae; genus Erythroxylum; species Erythroxylum novogranatense. The sequence continues at coordinate 57,786,951 of CM057231.1, forward strand.
CTGCCAAGTAAATGAAGCATATTCTAGATCCTATTATCTGCATAGCAAATACTAAACAATTTAATGCATCGACATACTCTACAGCTTTCCATAATATATGCAAGCACAATCACTTTATGAAGATTTAAGCAGCTCAGCTACTGTGTATATATTCTTTTGTGGATATAAGAAAATTAAATGAGCAGCAGTGCAGTGCAGCATTGCAAAAGTTCATATTAGCATTCCAAATAACAAGCTCAAACAGCTAAAGTTTACAACTAGGAAAATGCATCATCGATAGCAAACGTCAGCAACCATAGCAATGTATACAGATAGTAACCGATGATTGTACAATATTCAATAAAAGACCTACAAACTAGGAAGGTTTCTCTATAAAGAAGAACGAATCACAATTAACGCCAATTAGTACGTCCAATTTGCATGCTCAGCAAGAAGTTGAGAACCGCACAAAAATGAGCATTCAACCAAGAAGCATGAAATGAAACCAAGCCACAAAAGGCAACGAACACGCACTCATTGCACGAAATAAACAAAACCTAATCTCCACTCATAACCCACACAATTTCAATTTATTCAACAAAGCACCCCAAACGTCCTAACGGCCCCAAATGCTAGGGTTCCAAAAATACTCGAATCAAACCCAAATTTCGAATAACAATCACCTGAAGTACAAAATTGGGGAGCTAGGGCACGAAGCAGAGACAAAGTAGGAACGACCACTCAGGTGAGTTTGTGGCTCTTTCTCTCTCCTAGGGTTTTTGAACGCACAAAAAAAGACCACAATTAACCCTAGAACATAACAGTCCGCGGCAAATGTCAGCCATGAGACAGCGTTAATTAGGTCTCTGAGTTTCAATCTCTCCCCGGAAAAAGGTGTAATCAACAATTTGTTTCTTTGATTTCTTTTTTATCGCTCTGGCACTTTTTAGATGTGTTTAGGGGGAAAAATGTCTCCAGGATTTGGCATTCGAAGAAACGGGGCACTGCGCTAGCGAGACTTCTGTCGCTCTACGAGTGCAGTGGGCTTGGGTTTTGGAGGAAGAAGAAGGGAGAGTCGGATTGTCGGGCCTTCGAACTGCATGTTTGGGCCTTCTTTTTCACTTGCTTCGGTGCGTTTGTACGTTACATAAACACTACATATTACAAATTTGTATTTAATTGATTCGATAAATTGTACGGCAGAGTTTTTACTTTTGACACTTCCTCCTGTAATTGATTATAAGATATTCAATCAACCGAATTAGTTGATGTAAACAGTGACGGAGCTAAAAAAATTTAGATCGTAGAGATTAAATATTTAATTTTTAAAATTTTAGAAACTCCATTTGTGTGTGTATATATATATAATATTTAATTTTTAAAATCTTGGAACTAATGTAATAGAGACGATTTTCCTTATCTGAATGATTAAAGTTAATTTCATTAAATAAATAAAATTTATATCGATTTAGTTTATCAAGTATGTAAAGGAATGACAACTATTTCATTTTTGTTAAAGATCACTAAATAAGAGACATGTCCTAGAGCATACAAGAGATATTTAAAATGACTATCTCCTTCAGTTTTCATTCTTCCACGTTTTTAAAAAGAGAAATGAGAGAAAGAGAGAGAGGTTATTAGTGATGAAATTAAAGAAATAACACAAAGACTAGATTAGGAGTTAGGACCTGTTTGTTTCTATTTAAATGTTTAGTTCTTAATTTTATTTGTTTGCTTTTTTCTTTCGTTTCTTAGTTTTCATAATCTATGAAAACTAGAAAAACTGGTTTTCGTTTTTTTTCATAATTGAATCTAATACCAATTAAAATTTATATTATCTAATTATTTATCATTAATTATTAATTAAAATTATGAATAATTTAATTTAAGATTATATATTTAATTATATATAATTATGAAATTTTTAATTTTTATCTAATATATAATTATTATTAGTAATAAAAATATAACTACATTTACATTAACAATCAAACAGGTTCTTATTTTAATTTAAAATTGAAAGTGAAAATAAAAACAAAGATTAAAAACTACAACATAAAAACAAAACTGAAACCAAATAACCCTTTAGAGTTTAAAGCATCTTAGTATATTAAATATAAGGGTAAAAGATATAAATCTCTTCTATAGTTTAAGAAACCTCAAAATTATACCTTTGTCTTTAAAATTCTCAAAAAAAACTTCTTCTAGTGTTTAGTTTTCTAGAAAATTCTCTTCTCTTAGACTTTGATTGAAAAATAACCTGGATAATATTTGTAGTTTAAATATCAAATGAGAACTAATCAAATATTATTTTCTTGATAATTTAACTCAATTCTTAAACATGAACTAAATTAACTAAATATGGATCAAACTAGTAATTTATTATAATTATCTTAATTATGAATTTAGTTTGAATTTAATTAGTTCGAATCGGACTTAGGGGCTAAGTTAGTTTACTATATTATAGACATTTGATTAGTTCATATTTAGCATTTATACAAAGTGTAGTTTATCGTTATTTTAAGCTGAAATATAAGAGAAGAGATTTTCAAAAAAGCGGAGTTTTTAAAATTTAAAGATCAAGGATTTTTCTAAAATTTATTAAATATAGAAGATGTTTATATCTTTTGACGTAAATATAAATAGTGAAGAATCATAATATGTATCGTATAATTAATTAGATTTTATGTGTTACTTACTTTATAATTAAACTTTATATGAAGATTATTAAAAGAAAAGGTTGTAGAACATAATTGATCGAAGTTGTGTTGTTTTTTTTCATTGATATAGAGCCTTATTTATAGAATGACTATATACAGTAGTTGGTTAGGATTAATCCTACTATTAAAGGATAGGATTATTATCTCCTATTTGGTTACAATCTTCTAATCTAACATATCCTACTATTAAGGGATAGGATCATGATCTCCTATTTAGTTACAACTTCTAATCTAACACTCCCCCTCAAGTTTGGTGACGGGATCTCCCACACCTAACTTACGTAGTGCTTCATGAAAGGTTCACCCCATAATGACCTTTGTCAAAATATCGCCTAACCGGTCTTCGATCGAACATATGGTGGTCGACAATGCCACCTCCAACTTTTTCTTGATGAAATGTCGGTCAACTTCTACATGTTTGGTCATATCATGTTGCACTGGATTCTCTGAAATACTAATAGCTGCCTTGTTATCACACAACAGCTCACAAGCTTTTTTTGGTGGAAAACCAAGTTCAGTCATCAATTTTACCAGCCATAGTAACTCTGTCAAGCCTTTAGTTATTCCTCTAAATTCGCTTCAAAGACCTTGGAGAGCGCCACCACCTTTGTTTCTTGCTTTTCGTGTTACCAAATTTCTTCCTACAAGAGAAAATATCCAGAGGTTGATCTTCATCTCATCGGATTTCCAAATTCGATCTGCATCAGTGTAAACTTTTATTTCTAAGTTCCCATTATTCTGGAATAAAACTCCGTTCCCAGATGTTTCTTTTAAGTATTGAAGGATTCTAACAATGGCATCCATGTGTTGTACCTGTGGCTCGTGCATAAACTGACTCACAACTACAACTGCATATGCTATGTCTGGTCTAGTATGGGCAAGGTATATCAATCGCCTTACCAATCTCTGATATCTACCACGATCAGCAGGTTCAGCTTCCTTTTCTATCTTCAGGCCATGGTTCAATATAATCAGTGTTTCAGCTGGCTTACAGTCAACGAGCCCAGTTTCTGCAAGAAGATCGAGCACATATTTTCTTTGAGAGATAAATATCCCTCGTTTTGATCTGAGCACCTCTATTCCTAGAAAATACTTGAGACCTCCCAAGTCCTTCATTTCAAACTCCTCAAACAAGTGTCTCCGGAGACAACTCATTTCTTCTGGATCGTTTCTAGTGAGAATCATATCGTCTACATAAATGATGAGACAATTAACCTTCTCACCCTTTCTCTTCAGAAATAATGTGTGGTCAGAGTTGCTCTGTTTATATCCTAGATGTTTCATTGCTATGGTGAATCGTCCAAACTAGGCTCGTGGTGATTGTTTCAACCCATAAAGTGCTTTCTTCAGTCGACATACCTCATTCGGTTGGAACCTATGGGCAAAACCAGGTGGTGCTTCCATATAAACTTCTTCTTTCAATTCTCCATGCAAGAATGCGTTTTTAACGTTGAACTGATGTAGTGGCCAGTTCAGATTTGCTGCTAAAGAGAACAACACCCTGATAGTATCAAGTTTCACCACGGTGCTAAAAGTTTCTGAGTAGTCTACTCCATATGTCTGTGTATACCCCTTTGCAACTAACCGAGCTTTATATCTTTCCACTGTCCCATCTGCTTTGTATTTTATGGTAAACACCCATCTGCACCAAACAGTCTTCTTCCTCGGAGGTAATACACATTTCTCCCACGTGCCATTTTTTTCTAAAGCATTCATTTCTACTCCCATTGCTTGTCGCCACTCTTGTTTCTCCTCAGCTTCTTCAACTGTCTGAGGAATAGCTTCAGTATACAATACTGTGGTAAAGGCCTTGGCTTCTACTGACAGGCTCCCCCTTACTATATTAGCCACCAGATATCTGGATGCTCTGGAAGTGTATTTTGGTGAATACCTCTGTGGTGGTACTCTCCGTGTGGTCCGTGATGGGAGAACATACCCCTTGGTGGACTCTATGGTTTCATTTTCTGGTGCTGCAGGAGATTGATTAGAATGATCGAAAATAGAGTTATTAGGGATAGGAGTTGTTACCTCTCGAGAAGTATCCGACCGAGGAGATCCTTGGAGTGATTCTTATTCGATAAACATTGTTACGTTATCGAGGTCGCAGGTCTGGTGGGCCCAAGTATTGGTAGATTCGGGTGTATGAGCCAACTCAGTGTGTCGATTTCTGATTTCTCCCCCTGACCACTGAGTTGGGTAGTACAGAAGTATTATGTTTCTAAGAAGTCGCAGTCCATAGTGGTGAACATGCGACGGGAAGAGGGATGATAACATCTATAACCTTTTTGATTAACCCCATACCCAACAAAAATGCACTTAAGAGCACAATGATCAAATTTAGAACGCCCTGTTTTCGGGATATGGACAAAGACAGAGCACCCGAATATTCGAGGTGTGAGGGCTAAAGGGGCAGGAATATTGGTGTGAGTGGAAAGTGTGTGGAGAGGTGTTTGTAGGTTTAGTATTTTGGTAGGCAAGCGGTTTAGGATATATACAACGGTGGCAATAGCTTCCGGCCAGAAAAACTGAGGGACACTAGATTCAAGTAGGAAGGCTCTGGTAATTTCAAGGATTATTCAATTTTTTCTTTCGGCCAGTCCATTTTGTTGGGGTGTATTAGGACAAGTGGTTTGGTGGATTAACCCTTTTTTCTTGGAAAAAAGTTTTCATATAATGATTGACATATTCTCCGCCATTATCAGTCCTAAGGATTTTAGTGGATTTCTGGAACTGAGTATGGACCATATGATAAAAGTGAATGAATTTCTGGGGAACTTCAAATTTATTTTTTAGGAAATATACCCAAGTCATACGAGTACAATCATCCACAAAAATTAAGAAAAAACGAAACATATTATTTCTAGAATTAAGAGCTGGGCCCCACACATCAGAATGTACCAAATCAAATATATGTTCGACTCGAGTATTACTAAGGAAAAAAGCTTTTCAATGACTCTTGGCTAGTACACATGTATCACATGGATCATTATTGGATAAATGAGGAAAAAGAACTTTAAAATAGGCAGGAGATGGGTGACCTAAGCGGCGATGCCAGAACCAACTTTCTCGATGTTTGGTTCCGTGAGTTAGCATGGCTTTTCCTACTTGAGTGACCTCATCGACGTAATAGAGTCTATCATATTCAGTACCACGTCCAATGATCTCCTGAGTCTGAATATCTTGCAATAAGCAAAAACCAAGGTGCATAAGTACGGTACAGTTCAATTCCCGAGTGACTTGGCTGACAGAGAGCAGTTTACAAGTAAGGGATGGTACATATAAGTAGTGGGATAATTTCAGTGTTGGGGATAGTTCTACTGATCCCGCACCTTGAACTAATGCAAACTCACCATTGGCGATTTGGATTTGATTTTTTCTTGGTAATGATGGGTGTTTGATATCTGTGGGATCAATGGTCATAGTATCAGTGGCTCCACAATCGAAGAGCCACCTAGGACATTTCAGGTTGTCAGGTTTTTTTGCAATATATGCATTTTTTTTGGTTTCTAGGGGCAAAATGGTCATTTCAGTTTTTAGGGGAGTCATTATGGAAAATTTGGGAATTTGGTGGGCTATGTTGTTTCAGTGGGATTTTAATGGGGTCAATAGTATCACAAATCTCATCATTCAGACCATAATTGGAACTTCTAAAATATGGAGGAAAATAAAGAGGCCCACTAAAAGTAGGGTTTGGGGATAAATTTCTTTCCCCAAACCCTTTACCTGTCTTGACCCTTTTTATTTGTGAGTCGCCGCGGCGTCCTTTTTCGGTTCGCCCAAATTCAGTCGCTACGAATGCTCCACCTCCTGTTTCCATGGCGCGGCCGCCAATGCTGGTGAACTCCGGGGTGCCTGTTGTGGTAGCCGCCCTTCCCGATCGGTTCTGATTTCTCCGTTTTGGGTTCTCCTTCCACCAATCGGGAAAGCCCACAAGGTGGAAGCACTCCTCCTTTATGTGTCCCGTCATATTGCAGTGGCTACACTTCAAATGTGTCCGATCGACCCGCCGGAGTGATGAACTTGGTTATGACCGGCCATGTTTTTCTGGGTTGTTCTTGGCGAGGTCAGATCTGGGTTTTTGATTGTTGCCTTTTGCTGCTAGTCTCGTACCGATGCTGCCCTGTGATGTTTCCCCACCGTCGGAGGCTACCGATGGACTGAGAATGGACATCTTGGCAGCCTCACTTCGGACAACTGCATAAGCTTCTTCAATTAAGGGCAATGGGTCCTGTTTTAATAGATCCCTTTTTACCGAATCGAATCTGTCATCCATCCCTGCCAAATACTGGTACAATCTATTCTTCCATTTGATTCTGTTGAAAAGTGTAATGTCTGTAGCACAGTACATTGGATTAAACTCCCTTGCATCAATTTCTTGCCATAATTGTTGGAAATTGCTGTAATATTTTTCGTTGGTCATTTGGCCCTGTTGATGCTTGTTGGCTTTGGATATCAGTTCGAAAATTTGTAGTGACCCCTCTCCACTTTGATATGTTTTTTCAAGACCCACCCAAAGGTCTCGTGATGTTGGATATTGAATATATTGACCAACCAAATCGGGTTCAATTGCATCGATGATCTAGGAAAACACCTAGAGGTTGGCTTGTTGCCATCTACGATATGTTGTAGCGGTCTTCACAGGCTGCTCCATGTCGTCATTGATGTATTCCAATTTCCCTCGCTTTCCAATAGCCAGTAGCATCAATTTCGACCATAGGGAGTAATTATGATCGTTCAATTTGACTGATACAGTGGCCGATTCGTTTCCAGTGTTTTGACTCAACAATTTTTCTAATTGTGTTGACAAGATTTCGGTAGCTTCTGACATTGCTGAGGTTTCAACAACGTCTTTGGTCATGGTTCAAAAGGTTGGGATGGCAGATGATGTTCACAATGATCGACCCAGAAATCGACACTGCTCTGATACCATATTAAAAAGGAAAAGGTTGTAGAACATAATTGATCAGAAGTTGTGTTGTTGTTTTTTCATTGATATAGAGCCTTATTTATAGAATGATTATACACAGTAGTTAGTTAGGATTAATCCTACTATTAAAGGATAGGATTATTATCTCATATTTGGTTACAATCTTCTAATCTAACATATCATACTATTAAGGGATAGGATCATGATCTCCTATTTAGTTACAACTTCTAATCTAACAGATTTTAATAGTTCCCTTATTTTCATTATTTACGACATGATTGTTGTTTCATGATACATTCAGGGAAGAATATTAAATTATATTATCTTATGAATCACTTGTTTTTTTTTTGTACATGACTTATTTTATGAGTAATATAATGGTATTATGAGTTAGTTTTGTTTCATTCAAATCGGTTACTTTAAATATCATAACAAATTGAAAATGATTTAATTGCAAACTTTAACCATATTGTTAGCTTAAACGCAAAAAAGAACTAAATTAGGTTTATGCAACATATGAACTATTGTAGGCATTGCCAATTTACGAAAAAAAATAATTGAATTATGTCGTTTGGTTATATTTTTTATTGTAATTTTTATTTTTATTTTTGTTTTTGTTTTCACTTTTATTTCAGATGGCAAACGATTTACAGAAAACATGAGGATTTCGAAGCGTTTTGTGATGCTTCGATGTCCTCCTATTTTCTGTAAATCGTTTGCCTTCTAAAATAAAAGTATCTGTTATTAAAGTTTTTTTTACTCATATGTGTGAATATTTCCTACTTTGAAGAACATACTCATTCAGTCCCTTCAAAGTATTTCACAAGATCAAAATAAAAATATATTTGATAATTAATATTTAGTTGTATTTTTATTATTGATAATAATTACATATTATATAAAAGTTAAAGATAAAATTATTTTTAAATAATTAAATTATTTTAATATCTTATATAATACTTATTAATAAATCATTAATAAAATTATTTTATTTTAAATAAATAATTTAAATTTAAATTTTATTTAAAATATATTTTACTTATTTAACCAAATTTTATTAAAATTTATATATTTTGAAGATATTTTAAATTTAATTATATTTGCTAATAATTATTCAATTAAATTTATTTTATTTAATTAAAAATTAAATCAAATTATTAAATAAAATCAAATTATTCATAGTTTTATTAATAATTAATTTAATATATAATATTAAATTATTCATAATTATTATTAATAATTAATATATCAAATAAGTAAATAGTATATATTTTGTTGGTACTAAACTAGATTATAAAAAACAAAAACTACTTTTGTAGTTTTCATAAATTTTGAAAATGAAAGAAACCAAAACAAATAAAAAAACTCAAACAAACAAGTTTTTTGTACTTCAGATTGTAGTCAATCTGAATGTGTAAATAGGTTATACGTATCTCTTACAAATTTAGCTTGATTTAGTTACTTTTGTTACTCTTATCATTATTATTATTATTATCAGTATTCTCATTCTTATTATTACTCTTCATTTCTTATTCTTATTATTATTCTTATTATTATTATTATTATTATTATTATTATTATTATTATTATTATTATTATTATTATTATTATTATCATCATCATCATCATCATCATCATTATTATTATTATTATTATTATTATTATTATTATTATCATCATTACTACGACTACTACTACTACTATTACTACTACTACTACTACTACTATAATCAACGGTAATACTACCAACCCTATCACCACTATTATTATTATTATTCCTTTTATTAATATTTACACTATTATTATTATTGTTGTTGTTGTTGTTATTATCTCTCTTTATTTTTCTCTCTAGCTCTCTCTCCCTCTCCCTCTTTCTATTTCTCTTTCTGTCTTCTCTCTCTCTCTCTCTCTCTCTTTCTCTTGCTTTCTCTCTTTTCAGATAGGCCAATTAGAAACAATCTCTTTACTAATTAAGAATAAGATTGCGTATTACTGAACCTCTCCAGAATTTGCGTCTTAGCGGATTTATACTGAGTGTTGTTGTTGTTGAAAACGAAAATAAAAAACTAAAAACTAAAACAGAAACAAACATATAGAAATTGAATAATACTTACAACTTTTAAGCATGCCATCCATTTAAGACAGGAACTAAGTTTTAGTCAATTTAACTAATTCTTCTCTATTTGTATGTAGTCGAGTTAAGGTAAAAGTTGAGTAAAATTATTTAAAATGGAAATTTAAGAAAATTATAATTTAAATGTATGTGATACCTAATGTAGAATTTGATTACTACTTTTAATTTTTAATTGATTTATTTAATTTCATGATTATTATAGTGTATTTTATTTAAGTTAACTTTTATAGTGTTGTTATTAATCTATTGTAAATTAATTACTTATTTTGATGTTTTATCTTAAGACAAATGTTGTTTCTACTAGGAATTATGAGTAGTTATATGTGGTGAGTATTTATTATTATTAAGTTTAATTTTGTTCATATTTTCTTTATCAATTATATATTTATAGAAATTTAAGACATGTTGTTAAAATTACTTCACTATAAGTAAATAACAAAAGAAAATCATGAATATTAGAATGACGAAGTCATAATTTAAATCTTTACTACAAAATTATTTTTAGTATTTCAGTATTACAAATAAAATAAATGATTTTTGGTATTACGATGAAAATTGTTGAAAATTATTGGTATGTTTTGTGATGAAAATTATTGGAAATTATTGGCATGTTTTGTGATGAAAATTGTTAAATATTGTTGGAATAAAATTGTTAGAAATTATTGGAAATGAAAATTGCTTATGTATATTTTGTAATTGTTGAATTAAAATTGTTGGAAATTGTTAGAAATTATTGGACTTTAGAAATGAAAATTGTTGAAAATGTAAATTTTTATGTATACTTCATTATTTTGTGAATTGTGAATTTATATGTTTGAAATTGTTATTTGTTAGAAATGAGATTGTTAGTTGTTGGAAAGGAAATTGTTGAAAATTTGGATATATAAATTATTTATGTATGTTTTGTTATATGTGAAACTTTGAATTGAAAATGTTCAAAATTGTTGGAAATGGAATTGTTGAAAGTTATTGGGAATGGGAAATGTTGGAATGGAAATTGTTTATGTATATTTTGTAATGGTTGAATTGAAATTGTTGGAAAATGCTAGAAATGAAATTATTGGAAATTGTTGAAATTTAGACATGAAAATTGTTAGAAATTGTTGAAAATGCAAATTGTTTATGTATATTTCATTATTTTGTGAATTGTAAATTTGTGATGGTTGAAATTGTTGGTTGATAGAAATGAAATTGTTGGTGGATGGAAATGAAATTGTTAGAAATTTAGAAATGGAAATTGTTTATGTATGTTTTGTGATATTTGAAACTTTGAATTGAAATTGTTCAAAATTGTTGGAAATAGAATTGTTAAAAATTATTGGAAATGGAAAATGTTAGAAACAGAAATTGCTTATGTATGTTTTGTAATTGGTTTAATTGAAATTGTTGGAAAACGTTAAAAATGAAATTGTTGGAAATTGTTGAAATTTAGACATGAAAATTGTTAGAAATTGTTGAAAATGCAAATTGCTTATGTATATTTCATTATTTTGTGAACTGTGAATTTGTGATGGTTGAAATTATTGGTTGTTAGAAATGAAATTGTTGGTTGTTAAAATGAAACTGTTGGAAATGGAAATTGTCTATATATATTTTATGATGACTGATACTTTGAATTGAAATTATTCAAAATTGTTAGAAATTACTGAGAATGGAAATTATTTATGTATATTTTGTAATTTGCAAAATTGAAATTGTTGGAAAATTTTAGAAATGAAATTGTTGGAATTTCAAAATAAAAATTATTTATGTATATTTTATGGTGTTTCAAACTTTGAATTGAAATTGGAGAAAGTTGGAAACATAAACTATCATTTCTTTACATTTAATCAATATGTAAAACTAGTAGAGGAATGTTAGCAAATGTGCAACAATAATGCCATTAATTTAATTGGTTATATTATTATATAATTTTAATGTATAAATTAATATAGAAAATTAAAAATGTGTAATTAAATTATAAGAAAATTTTAAAATTTTGTAATTAAATTATAAATATAAAATTTGTATTTGGTAATATTATTATATAATTTTAATGTATAATAAATATGGAAAATTTTAAAATTAGTAATTAAATTATAAATAATTTAAATATGTAATGAAAATTTAATTAAAAAGCTTTAAATATGCCATATTAAAATATAAAAGTTAGAATATAATAAATGAATAAGTAAAATTAGCAAGTAAAAATTTGGGACGAAAATTTAAAAATTAAGATAGTATATAGCATAACGTGTATGTTGTAAATGTAAAAATATATAAATTAAATAAAAACTCAAACATAATAAGCTTTAAATAAATAATTGTGATCATTTCATGATAAATAAATCAGGAAATTTATGTCATATACCAGCAATTGATAAAGATTTACATAAGATTTCTTCAAAAATTTAGTATTAAGTCACACTCATGACTATTTGAATCATTTATAAAAATACATCACAATATTTCTTTAATTTATAACAAATACATTACACTTTACATTTCCTAATTCTAACTTATATATTATAAATATTTCTATCCTAATTCCTTTCTTAATATACATTTAAATTTTTAATATTTATAATTTGATCATAAATTTCTAAATCATGCAATTAACATTTATACATTAAATAATATCACGTGTAAGGACTTTTTTCATTATCTTAATTAACTGAAATATTTAATTGATTACAACAAAATTTAAATACAATTTCGCATGGTGTAAACTTTGGTTTCTTCATTTCGATCCATGGGACTTTTAAGCCATTTGTTTGTGTATATTATCTTTAAATTGTCAAGTATGATACATAATTGAGTGTTATGTTTTGATGGTTAAATGTACATGATGTGTTTATGTAATAACACCCTTACTATGAGTTTTGAGCTATAATCGTTGATGATTGAATTGGTATATATATATATATGTTTAATTTTTCAAAAAACATTAATTGTAGGTAGTATATATGAATTTTGATTTGTTAAGAATTGGAGTATAAGTTTTATTTAGTTGGATTTAAAAATGTATGGAGCAAAGATCGCTAAAAATATATTTTAATATATTTTAATATATGTATATATATATAACATTGTTAAAAATATATTTATATTATATTTATGTCAATTTATTAATTATAATATAATTAGGAACAATATTCTGCTGAACTTGAAAACAATAAACAGATAAGAAGGCCAGATTTTAAAGCTATTATGTATTTCATGTCAAAGTAACTTCAGATATTGGAATATATCAGGAATTGTCGATATGAGACGAAAACTCTCATAGATTTCACACTACTTGAGTTAGAAGAAAATGGAGAACCATTTGGACCACCTGCAACGCCACCTAGATTTGAAAACTGCGCGCGTAGCGCGCACCAGCTCCGTACACAATACACCCGTACCTAGATGGTATCAGAGCCCTGAAGATAAATAAGCTCAGAAGATAAATAAGCAACTTAAGTTTGTTTGTTTTATTTCTTATGCTAAGTTTTATGGTACTTCTTTTTTATTTTGTTTGATATGAATAAAGAGTTTAGTTTATTAAAAGAGCAAGATAATTCATTAAAAATAGATAAAGAAATAATTGAGATCCAGAGAACCATTATGTATTATGGAAGTAGGATACTAGAATATTGTGAACAGATAACTCTTGATTTAGAATCCCTAATAAACCTTAAAATAAATGAAAAAGATAAAGAAAAACAGATAACAATCATGGATCAACTAGAAACTAATAAAAGCACATTTATTAGTCACCTAGAAAAACTACAAGATGTCAATAAGTAGTTCAGATAGTGATCAATATATCCCTCCTGAAATAGATAATCTAGTAACCCAAATAGGAAATCTAGATCTTCATGATAATTTTGTTAATATTAAGCCATCAGGTGTCAAAACTAAAAATCCTAATATAACAGATATTCCTAGTTCAAGTAAAAATCCATATATACGACAAAAGTCAGAACAGAGTTTTAATAGACCAGTCACTGGATATGCAGGATTGATGCATACAGGAGTCAATTCAGATAAATATATTCCATATGAGAAAATGAAAGCTGATACTATTAATCCTTTTGGAATCTACTTAGATTTAGACTGTATTTCTAATATTGAAGAAGCAATAGATAAATGGGAAACTGCTTTAAGAATAGCTGTTGTAGTTAATAAAATGGATTTTGATACTGCTAAAGGATTTATGGAAAAAACTTTAGTAAATAGTGCACAAAGATTTTGGCAAAATCTAAATGAAGAAACAAAGCAAACGATATATGCAGACCCAGATAATTTCATAACAAAAGTAGTTGAAACCTTTCGATTAGAATTTCATGGAGAAGGAAAATATGTGAAAGATCCTAATACAATAACACGATATACTACTGCTTTGATGAGACTGCAATTATGTGATATCTGTGAAATAGAAAAATATATTTGTGTCTTTCAAGATTATTATTATCATATATATAATCAAGTTTCCGATACAAACGATTATTTGCCATTATTTTTTGCTAAGATTCCGGATCCTTGGGGAACTAAGTTAATAGATACATATTTACCAGGAAATATAGATACTTTAGGAAAATGGATTGAACATGTTAGAGATAAATTAAGTAATTGGTGTGCTGATGCTATATTGGCTAGAGCTAGTAAAGGATTAAAGAAAAGAATTACTTTGTGTTGTGATAAGCCTAAAATGCCAATAATGATAGGATGTGATAGCTCTTATTATTATGGAAAGATAAAACGCAAATATAAAAAGAAAAACAATATAAATATAGAAAACCATATTTTAAGAAAAGAAAAGTTAGATATTATAAACACAAAGGATATAAGAAAACCTATAAACCTACCTATAGAAAGAGAAAACTATTCCAAAAGAATGTAGATGCTATTATTGTAAAGAGATAGGTCACTATGCAAATAATTGTCCTAGAAGAAATGAGAAAATTAAAAATAAAATTGAAATAGATGAAGGTATAGAAGAAATGATAAGAACAGGAGAATTTATTAGAATAAATGATTTCAACATAGATTCAGATGAGAGTATTTTTATTATCAAAGATACAGAAAATACCTCAGAAGAAGGAGAAAGTAGTGAATAAATGGAAATTAATATACATCAGGCGGATAATGAACAAACCATAGATAATCAGATAGAACATTTAGGAGAATATAAGCAAGAGATTTTAATAGATAAGAAAAATTAAAACAGATTCAAAATGAAAATTTTCATTATCAAATCATTTAGGATTTCAATTAGCACTTTACAAAGATTAGGTATTAAACCTCGAAAGTATAATTTGTTTTATGGATTAAATATCCAAGAAAGAACTTTAGAAGTTTCATTAACTTCTAATAAAGTAATGATACCTCTATTAGCCAAGAAGGATATTCAAGAAAAACTACAGAAAATAAAGTCAGATATACGAAATACTCTTGATACATATTGGAGCTATACAGATAATAATCAAGTTAACATTTAAAGAAGGACTAGATACACCAATAGAATTAGCCATTATGGATAATAGAATAATAAATAGAAGAAGCCTGTTTAGGACTTCTTAAAGGAAATTTACAATATGGAAAATTAAAATTTAATATATATCCACGAATATCTTATCATATAAAGGATAAGGATTTTGATAAAACCTTAAGTTTAATACAAGATTTTAATCGAAAAGATTTCTTTAAACAACATAATAGACCTTATTCGATAACGATATAATTTCATATGCTATATCTAACACTCATCATTCTGAATGTTTTATGATTAAAATACAATAGATTTTCCTTATCTATTTAATGAGGTTTGCCAGTACAAATGCCCACATTTCCAAAGATAGAAGAAATAGAATCACGATTATTAAACCTAGATTTACAAGATAAACCATTAATGATAACTAATTATGTATCACCTAGATTATCTTTTACCAACACCGGAGTTATAAGCTACCTCTAAATAGACAATTAAGTCTTGAAAATATAATAATAGATTAATTATGGAAAATATATATGATAATTTTAGAAATTATAAGATAAATGGAGAATATTATGATGGAATCACTTTTATTCCAAAGAAATATATTAATAGATACAGGAGCTAATGGGAATTATATTAGTACTAAACTTTGTAATAATTTACAAAATATAGATTAGATGAACCTCACCAATATACCAATTTTAATGGTGAAGTACATACAATAGATGAAGCAATAGAAACTTTAATAAGATTTGGATAAGATATATTACCTATAAGATTGTTAATTGAAAAGAAGGATTTAATGATACCTTAGAAATAATGTTAGGTATAACATTTCTTGAAAACTGTAAACCATATCGATAAATTCTTATGGATTAAAGATAACTTATAATGGAAAATTAATATATATTCCTAAATGACAAGTCCTTATAGTATATATATTCCTATAGGAGTAGCCTATAAGGAATATAAAGTAGAATATTTTGCTGCATTTATAGATAGTGGTTCAGGAGCATGTTTATGTAAAAAAGATTGTTTTCCACAAGACTACCATAAAGATTTACCATTAATAAAAGGAAAAGATATATCTAACAATATTATAGAAATCAATAGAGGCATTGAACAACCGATAATTTTACTAGGATCATTCTTAATAAAATGTCCTCCCTTTTATTTTCATAATACAGGTACAGATATTTTATTAGGAAATAATTTTCTCCAACTATTTCATAAAATTATTTTTGATACCATAACCAATCAGATACTATTTAAAACCCCCTGCCATCATTTGATCGTCGTTAAACGTCTTAAACATGCTTATGCTAAACCTTTCCCTATTACCTTTATCCCTTGCACAGCCCAGCCTGGTGATATTGGTTACAAAACTAAACCAATTTTTCCAAAAACTCATCCTTTATTGGAATACTAGCTATAATTAAAGGAACTTGATACAACAATAGATACTATTAGTACAAAATTAGAACAATGCTATACAGAGAATCCCTTAAAATTTTGGGATAAAAATCAATTATATGCTAAATTAGAAATGATAGATAAAAAGAAAATTATTAGAGTAAAACCTATGAGATACAATGAAGAAGATAAAAAAGAATTTAAGATACAGATAACAGAGTTATTAGATTTAGGATTTATTCGAACTAGTCAATCACCTCATAGTTCACCAACTTTTATTGTAAGAGGACACGCAGAGCAAGTAAGAGGTAAGGCAAGAATGGTGATAAATTATAAAAAATTAAATGATAATACAGTATTTGATGGATATTTTCTGCCACATAAAGAAAGTATGATTAATAGAACTAGGAATAAAACTATATTTTCAAAATTTGATTGTAAAAGTGGATTTTGGTAAGTAAAAATGCATCCTGATAGTATTCAATACACAACATTTTCTACTCCACAAGGACATTATGAATGGTTAGTAATGCCTTTTGGATTAAAAAATGCACCACAAATATTTCAGAGAAAAATGGATAATCTCTTTAAAGACTATTTATATATATATGTATATGTTGATGATATTTTGATAGCTTCAAGACATTCCAAATCATTTAAAACATCTAGATAAATTTGTTGATATTTGTATAGAACATGGATTAGGTTATCAAAAAGAAATCTAAGATATTACAAAATAAAGTAGAGTTCTTAGGTATACAAGTAGATGGACAAGGAATAGAACTTGTAATCATATATTAGAAAAAGATTTCAAAATTTCCGATAAATTAATAGACAAAAGCAAGTGCAAAGCTTTTTAGGGATATTAACATATGCTTATGATTTTATACAAAATTTAGCTCGATTCGAAAACCTTTTCAAGATTTACTTAAAAAGATAAGATATTTAGTTTTACTCCGAATTAGAATTTCAAGTAACAACTATAAAAGATTATGTAAAACTTTAACTAAATTATACTTACCTAGTATTGAAGATAATTTAATATTAGAAACCGATGCTTGAGAAAATTATTGGAGCGGAATCTTAAAAAAGATAGATTATGATAATAAAGAGAAAATAGGAGAAAGTATATGTCGATATTGTTCAGGAACATTTACAGATACCGAAACTAGATATCATATCAATGCAAAAGAATTATTAGCTGTGGTAAAAAGCTGTAAAAAATTTATTACTTTTTACTCCCAAAAAGATTTTTACTAAGAACTGATAATACTCAGGTAAAAGCATTTATTACTAATAATCTTCCAAGCAAACCTGAATATAAACGCTTGATTAGATGGCAAACATTACTTTCTGATTATATTTTTGATATTGAAATTGTAAAATCTGACAAAAATGTTCTAACAGATTTTCTCACCAGGGATGGAAGACCATCGTCTCAAGATACTTGAAGAAATACGCAAAATGGATACTAAACTACGTCATATTAAAGATAATCTTTCAGACTTTATTGATATTGCTAATCTTCCAGGCATGTCCCGTGATGTATCAAGTCTTTTAAAAAGAGGAAGTGAACTCATGCAGATGAATGTGGAAAATTGTGAAGAGATAAGTCTCAAACTGACAGAGTATGTTGCAAGATCATGTAATCCAAAATCCGATAACCTTATACCTAAGGAAACCCCCAAAGAGACTTTCCTTAAAGAATGCAAGATGGACTTAAGGCCCAACTTCTCTCCTGGTCCTTCTACTACCCCACAGATAATAAAAGAATTAGCCATGATTTCCCCAGACGTTGAGCAACAATAGAAGATTATGAAAGACCTATTCCATCTTTCGAATAATGAAACCAGATACGTTTATTTCTCAGGTATTTATCCAAGAATCAATTATTTACAAGAATCAAATCCTCAAGAAATTAGATATTGGTATGATTTTGGAGCATTAAACTCGATATATTTATCATCTCCAAATTTTCCTGAAATCAGCTCATTACCTCAATGGATAAAAGATGGGGTTCGAGATTGTTATCTCAATAATCCCACTATAACTCCAACAGATATTTTGGTACTAAAATTCTTATCTGCAGGACTCGATTTTGATACTGATGGTAAATACCTAGCTTATCATCTAATTCAGCTGGGAAAAGCAGAATCTTTTTCGATATCTGTAAACCAGAATAACTCTAAAGATTTTATAAAATTTGAGGAAAAAGATATTCATTACAGAAGAGGAATCGGAATAAGGATAGTCCTCCAAGGGATAGAAGCTAGTTTCAAGAAGGGATTTCGGACATATGGCGGACAAAAGATACATTCATCAGTAATGATATCACCCCAAAGACTACTCCAGTAGCAGCCTACAATTATCTACGCATAAAGATGAAACTACTGGAATCAGGGGTAATCAAATCAAGTTTCACAGCCCAACAAAAGATTTGTCAGTTTCGAAGACATCAAAAAGATATTTGTCCAGCATGTACACAGAAAAAAGATACAACGCCAGCTGGAAAGGATAATAGTAACCCCACTAAAGATGACAGTGACTAAAAGCCTGTCAGCTAAAAAGCAGAAGCCTTACGTGTTCGGTATAAATAAAAAGATGTACTGATCTTTGTAATATAGCAAAAATATCTAGCATAGTATTTTCCTTTTCTTGCCTATATAATGTACTCTTCGGAAGAGGAGGGGGACACGGAAAAAAAGATTACGAGAAGATATATATATATATATATATATATATATATATATATATATATATATATATATATATATATATATCTCTCTCTCTCTATATATATATATATGTTTAATTTTTCAAAAAACATTAATTGTAGGTAGTATATATGAATTTGGATTTGTTAAGAATTGGAGTATAAGTTTTATTTAGTTGGATTTAAAAATGTATGGAGCAAAGATCATTAAAAATATATTTTAATATATGTATATATATATAACATTGTTAAAAATATATTTATATTATATTTACGTCAATTTAATAATTATAATATAATTAGGAAATTAATAATATATAAATTAAAATCAATAAAC
Organism: Erythroxylum novogranatense; assembly: GCA_029891385.1. Lineage (NCBI taxonomy): Eukaryota > Viridiplantae > Streptophyta > Magnoliopsida > Malpighiales > Erythroxylaceae > Erythroxylum > Erythroxylum novogranatense. The sequence continues at coordinate 57,806,632 of CM057231.1, forward strand.
AAAGTGATGTAAAATATATGAGCTAATTATTGATTAAGTTTAGAGGATTGTGTAGCTTATGGTTACAAATATATTAGCTACTGAGGTTTATATCTCAACTCATTATTTTATTCTCAGGTGTATAATAAGAAGATAGTTGATCCTTGCAAGACATTTGGCAACTCCAAGATAGCTAAATTTAGTAATTAAGTTAGTTTAGAAACTTTTGGTACTTAGAATCATATCAAGCATGAGCATTCATTATTGTATTTTGTATTATGCTACTGATATGGTTTTGGTTGTGTATTATGGAGTTGTACAAAAACTCTATTTATTGAGAATTGACAGGAAATGTTTCAAAAATTCACTTTTGAATAGGTGTAAAACTTACTTTCTTGTGAAATGGTCATTGTAGCTAGAAACAAAATGGTGAGTCAGAGTCAGGTGATCGCTTTTAAATGGATTTTCAAGAAAATTGTTTAAAAGGGAGTTGGGTATATATGAACTTCAATGTTGGATTTGGGACTTTTGGTTATAGTTATATATATATATATATATATATATATATATATATATATATATATATATATATATATATATATATATATATATATATATATATATATATATATATATATATATATATATATATATATATATATATATATATATATATATATATATATATATATATATATATATATATATATATATATATATATATATATATATATATATATATATATATATATATATATATATATATATATATATATATATATATATATATATAAATATGCATGATTAAATAAGGTGTATTGATTAAATTGTATTGATCTAGGCATATTTTGACAAAATTATACAACAAAGTAATCATTCTCGATGATTCACTAATGTAATTAAACACAATCATTACATAATCACACATTTTATACAATCAAATAGTTCATATCAATTTATTGTTACATTTTTAGCTTTGGAAATCATTCAGAGAAGCTAAGTCAAGTAAGTTTTATGCATGTTTTAATGTTTGAAATGGATGCATGCATGATTGATGCATGTGTGGGTGGTGAAAGAAGAAGGAAATTCAATAATATGATTAACAAGATGAAGGGTTATAGTCATTGTAATATGATATATGCAGTATTTTACTTAACATACATCTGTATTTAGGGCATAACTTGATTTGTGAACTAGAGAAAGAAAGTTTGAGAGAGAAATGAAGACAAGTACAGTAACTTGTCTTTCAAGATTATTAAAAATCAACTTTAAAGCTTGGACATTTGTCCATTCCTTAACCACTTATCCACTTCCCTTTATTAAAACTTATTTAAGTATGATTTATACTTAAGTTTATGAAATAAAATTGACGAATTATTGTCAATTCATGAACATGGCATTTCTTGAACACTGTGTTAATGAGATGAAAAATTTGAATATAGTGTTATTTAGTCGTTGATGGATTATTAGTGATCAGGTGATATAGAAATGAATTTTTGGAGTTTGAAATAGCAATGAAATGGTGTATAGGATAAGTGCAAAAAAATTAAAGTATAAAAGGTGAGATGCTCTGTTTTCTATTCACCTGGCATGTATATATATGTTTGTGTACGTGAGTAGGTGAGCTCCTTAGAGATGATAAAAAAAATGATTTTTGAGTTAAAGAGTAGTTGTAAAATGAAGGTCTAAGATGAGAATGAGTGTATGAATGAAAGTTCACAAGAAAATAGTGAATGTGAATAAAAGTTGAAAATGCAATGAATGGTGTATGACAGAGCATGAAGAGTGAGAAAATGAATATCTAAAATTTTGATGATCTTGATAGAACTTGGTTAATTTTTTGTTTTTTAGAGATAGTGTGGATTGTGGAGAATGAGTTTAGTGAAGTGGAGTAGATTACAAATTGAAGTGTTGGTTTTTGAAAAGTAGAAGTTGGCTGAAAATTTTGGGAATGAAAAGTGAGAGTTGATTTTTTGATCTAAACTTCAGTGAATTTACTATACTGATCTAGTTAGATTTTGAAAAAATGGTCTTCATAAAAGTTGTATATATTTCTTTTATCTTTTCATTGATATAAAGTTTGTAAATTTTAGAGTTCTGGATTAAAAATTATGAAGGTTTGAAGTTGAGATATTGGTGGAAAAAAAGAAAAGGAATTGCACCGTCGTGCATATACACGACGACTACTTTTCAGGTTCAGTTGCATGACGGTGACTTATGAGATGTTAGGCAAAATGCAGCATCATGCAAAAGCATGACAATGACTTTGGGATATAATGAATTTGCACCATCGTGCTTAAGCACGATCGAGCATTTGAGATTTTGTCTTTTACTAAATAATGTTGTTTCTTTTGACCATAACTTCTTCTTTAGACATTCAAATGACTTGATTCTTGAACAATTAGACTCGTAAGACATTGTTTTACATATCCACAAAAAAATCATAGCATTTTGATTTGAATTGTTAGAGATTGAGTGAAAAACGTGGGACAAGTACAGTGAGTATGCTCATAAATAATATGAACAGGTGCAATTCCACTGAACATATTTCGGTATTTTGAATATATCTAGATTTATAGGTTTCCAAATGAGATTATTTTTAATGCGGAGTAAATTAGGAAAATAGGGATACAAATCATATGAAAAAGTCTAATTGTGATTCAGTCTCTAAGATATACAATTTCTAGATGGAAGTTGGGTATAGTCTACTGTTTTGGATAAGAGCAGTCCGAAAATGTTTGAAGCATATCTTCTCAATTTCTAAACAAAATTGACTGATTTTGGTATCAATAGAAACATAAGACATAGAGGAACACTTTTCTAGATGAGATTATGACCAAATTACATCAGTTACACCTTCTGATTGAACGTGAATAGTAGACCTGAAAGTGTGTCTCGGAAAAATTTGAAGTGAGTCAATGAGAAATGAATTGTGATTTTAATGATTTTAGTGAGGCATAAACCTAAGAATAAATAATACTTAGATGAGTTTTGATATGAGAATAATTTGGTGATAAAATTGATGGAAAGAGACTCAGGATTGTCACAAACATGCATTGTACATATTTCATTTCATACATGTGCATTTCTGAACAGTTATAAATGTGAAAATTGTGATATATTTGTATGTTGATTGATATAGAGGAACAACTGAAACGTCAACCTCTAGACATTGCCGAAACTTTCAAGCATTAGGTTTGGGAGCAACTAGTAAGTAACTTAGACGGTTTCTCTCAATTATTGTTTACTTATATTATGATTTAAATGATAAATGAATTTGTTTGATTGTTGATTTTCAGAAAAGAGGTCCGATGATTGTGAAATGTGGAATGTATATTGAAGTGCTGCTTGAATGTGAATGTGAAGACCTATGTGGTTTATAATGTGATTGATTATGGTACATGCATTTCATTCATAAATGCACAATCAGATAATGACAGTTGTGACTAGAGTAGCCACTGATTAAAGCTTAAAGTTCAACATGTGTAACTATATATATATATATATATATATATATATAGAGAGAGAGAGAAGTCACCCTCGTGTATTTGCACGAGGGTGATACACGAGGGTGACTTTGGTTTTCTTATAATATAATATGTCTCGGACCTTCAAGCTGGGGTTTCGTGGTACGTAATGCCAATGGTTCTTTCTTTTTTGCTGAGTGTCGATACTGTAACTCAAATGTTAGCTTTGCCATGGAAATAGAGGCCATAGTTTGTGGCCTTCAGTTTTGTGTTGCCTGTGGGTTCCGAAAAATACAAATTCAAACAGACAATATGGGCATTGTGCAACTACTGAACCATAATTCAGAACTTTGGCCTTGGAGGTATGAAGCAGCGCTTGAAGATATTCAATGTATGCTCTCAGTCTCGACGTCGTCCATCATTCATGTTTATCGAGAGGTTAATAGCTTTGCGAATTTTCTAGCAAAGTTAGCTTCAGGTGGTCATTCGACACAATTCGCTACGGAAATTGCTCTACCTCTTCATCTCCAGACAACTCTACGAATGGAACAGAATTTTGTTCCATACATGCGATATAAACCATGAGTCTTACATCTCTTAATTACATACCTTGTTTACTGCACTTTATCTACTCTTGTAGAACCTTATTTTAATAAAATCCTTTTTCTTAAAAAAAAACATATATATATATACATTAACCATTTATAAAAATACATCACAAAATTTCTTAAATTTATAACAAATACATTACACTTTACATTTGCTAATTCTAACTTATATATTTTAAATATTTCTATCCTAATTCCTTTCTTAATATACATTTAAAATTTTAATATTTAAATGAGTTCATCAAGTTTTTCTATTATGTGAATAATGAGTTCTAATTTTGATTACATTCCCTTATATTGTCTATATTATCTTGATCATATTCCATGTCTTCATGGATCATATCTATATAACTATCTAAATGTTGTTTTAATATAAACGATTATTAAAACAATTGACCACTGAATCTTATAACAAAGATATCTATTATAATCAACGCATTCAAGCACATACTCATTTTATTGAAACAACTCCAGTTACCCCTTTAAATCAAGATGAAATTTCATATAGGTTCTATTTTATTCATCATTTCCAGTGTGTAAAAGAATATAATAAGAAACATAGACAAAAACTTCATCAAAAGCTTAGCACTCTCATAGACTAATTATTTGATTTCTCATTTTCAGATATGAATTCAAGCTATTTTAACCGCAAAACATACCACTTTCAATGTTGACTCAATTTGTTGTTCTAATTGTTCAATTTGTTGTTTTTGTGATTTATTTTCATTTACTAAATTCGTGACTAATTGTAATAAAGTTGATTGTTTTTGTAATAATTCGAAAATATAGTTTTTAATTGTATATATTGTTCTTTTATATCATGTATTTCTTGACTAATGGTGCTCATAGAGTTTGTTTTAAATAAGTAGTTAATTCAGAAATTTGATTTTGAGGTTTTTCAATTTGATTAGATGTTTCAATTGCAGAAGAACTACCTATAATAGGATTTGTTATTTGTATATCAGGTTGTTCCGATAAATGAAATCGAAGGGGTCGTTCTATTTTTTGAGACTATGATCTAGATAAAGGAGGAATGGAAGATGAAATATCTGAAAAAGAATGCCTTCTATTAATTGGATATTGTATAGCAGGTAATGTTCTTAATGCTGTTCTGATATTTGTTCCTACTTTGGCAACATCGTTAAAGAGTTGATCAATATAAATTTTTTTCTGTATCTTTAAAATCAACACTGTGATGTGAATTAGTTAAAGCATAACTAATTTGATATGTTATAGAAAAAGGATATTGTCCTAAAGTCATTAAATTTTCATTATAAAATTTATAAGCAATAGTTATAGTCTTTTTCTAAATCTTTTGGTTTCAAAGGTATTTTGATTTTTAATTGAGCATTAAATTTGATCTTATTATAGGCCAAATTTCCATTCATTATACCAATAATTTGATCATTTAAATCTATCATTCTTTCATCTAAAATAGCCATGCGTATAGGTGAGTCTATTCCTTCTTGAAAAATAGATTTCAATAATATTTGAATGGTGGATAAATGTATATACCCAATTTTGATTCGTTTATCTAAGGGTGTTTTTTGTAATTGTCTAGAGATTTGTTCTTGATCAATAAGATTAATATGAATATGTCCATTACATTGATCTATTCGAATAGGAGTTTCATGAACTATTTTTCGAAAATACATAAGATTTTGTCTATTAATAAGTTTATTAAATATTGAAGTTTATGAATATCTGGTCCCGATTTTAAATCTAACTGTGTTTTTGCTATTTTTTTTAACTTATCGTTTGATAAAAGGGTGTTAATATGAAAAGTGCCAGCTGCTTCATATAATTCTAAATTGTCTACATCTAAAATATCTTGATTTGTATTTTATGATTCAGTCATATCTATGCCAACTATTATGTTGTTTATGGTCGCAAATAAGATTTTCTATATGATTTTGTTCTTGATTATAAATTTGATGAAATTGTCTTTCTAGGGTTAAATTTTCTTGTATTATCTCGTAAAATAATAGAAGTGGGATTTATTGTTGAAAGATGATCATATTGATCTAGTAAATATTGTATTTGTATAAAATGTTGAAATTGCATTTAGTGTAAATATTCTATTTGGTCTTCTAATTGTTGACAAATGCAACAATTAGAGGTTTGACAAATAGAACAATTGAAATAGTGATAATAATGGGAAGACATTATTTATAATAATCATCATCTAGGCTATGATAATCTATATCAGGAGTAAACAATTTGTCTAACAGGTGTTGAAACATAAGAAATGTAAAGCCATATCTATAACATGATAAAAATAATCATTTAATTCTTACAAAGGAAAGCAATTATACAAGCAACTAAATAAAAGAGAAGTAAGGATTTAAGCCAATTAAAATTTTGAATAAATGGGATCATAAATTGAATACAGAGAATAATAAATGTAAAGAAAATAGATAATTGAATCATGATGAAGAGTCTCGAGTAATGAATTCATTAAGTTTTCTATTATGTGAATAATGAGTTCTAATTTTCCATTACATTCCCTTATATTGTCTATATTATCTTGATCATATTCCATGTCTTCGTGGATCATATCTATATAATTATCTAAATGTTGTTTTAATTCTTTTACTTTTTTTGGGGTCCATCTAATTACGTAATATAGATTCCTTCTCCGATTTTTCTAATATATTGATCTTCCATGATAAAAAGATTTATCGATATAGAAAGGAAATTTATTGATATAGAAAAGAAGTACAGAAAAGATACAATACTTAATCGATGAGTTTATTGATTTCTTTCTTATAAAACTTTCTAGACTCCTGGATTACTTGCTTCAGAGTATTAGCCATTGAAATCAAAATGGCAGTTTCATACATCTGTCTATATCGTCTTGCATCTCTACTATTATGAGCTCGTTTATTCTGTGCATGATAAATTATGAGTTGTTCATCTAACTCTGATTCTCGTTCTTCTGATTCTTTGATTGTATTTTTCAAATATCTTTTGCGGTTAAAATAGCTTGAATTCATGTCTGAAAATGAGAAATCAAATAATTAGTCTATGAGAGTGTTAAGCTTTTGATGAAGTTTTTGTCTATGTTTCTTATTATATTCTTTTACACACTGGAAATGATGAATAAAATAGAAACTATCAGAAATTTCATCTTGATTTAAAGGGGTAATTGGAGTTGTTTCAATAAAATGAGTATATGCTTGAATGCGTTGATTATAATAGATATCTTTGTTATAAGATTCAGTGATCAATTGTTTTAATAATCATTTATATTCAAAATAGGAGGCTAGAGGGTAATCGTCCATAAAGAATATAGAGAAATGAAGTTAAATAAATTGTTGAACGCGAAATAAAAAACTTAAACTCATACCTGTTTCTTTTCTCCTGGAAGCTGAACGCCAAACCTTAGGCTAATAACAATTGGAAATGAAGAGAGTATGAGAGAAAGAAGTTTATTTAGCTCGTGCATTAGAAGGCTAAAACGCTTACATTATATAGACATAGGACTGAACTAGACGACAAATAAAATGACTGATAGTTTTGGTTGACATCTTAAAAAAAGAAAAGGAAAAAGTGAAAGTAAACAGTAAAAAGAAAAAGGAACAAATAATGTACATATAACGACAAACTGAAAGCAGATGCTTCTGCTTTCTCTGACCGTTTAGGGTCTACATGATATCAAACCTAGTTAAAGTAGATTACTTGCTTTTATTCCTCGATTATTGCATCTACAGAGTCTGTTTCTTGGTCCGTGACTTGTGAAGTGGATGGACAGTAAGTGCATCGGTGATCATTGTATCCTTGTATTTGCTTGCAAATAGCTTGTTTCTAGGTAGGATTAAGAGTTGCAAATATATCTTCAAGATTGTTAAATGGGCTCATAAATTGTTTAATTAAATGTAGTCCATCTGGCTGAATCTTCTGTTTACACGGAGAGATTATCAGCATGTTAAATCCCTTATAATTGATCCGAATCATCAAATCTGCATCAATCCGATGTGCTTGTAAATAGACTCCTTCCATGCAATTGAGATTAAATTGATTGATCAATTCCCAATCAATTGGATGATTAGGAGGTGTATTAATGAGGGGATAAGTTCCGTTGCTGATTCCAATTGTGATAAATGTTATCTTTGAGAGAATGATGTTTGCATCCTTGATTGTATCTTGTGCTTTGAAAATGGGATAATTTCTCCAAATCTTTATATAAATTTCTTAATCTTTTGCAAATCTATCCTTATAATTCTTGACTGCTTGACTGAATCCAAGGGGGAACTTAGAAAGAATCTGAGTGTTGATTACATAGAGCGTATCAATCAATCCACTTTGAAAAAGTAAATATGTGGTTAATGGATCTGCTTCAGGTAGAACTATTGCTTTTGGTCCAAACCTTCCTCGATTTTGTGGGTAGTAATGGAAGATCTTATGTGCTTCAGTCCATGCATTAATATTTTGGAAACATTCAACGAACATTTCTGAAGTCAATCTTTTTGTTTCAATCTGGATGGTCTTAGATGGAATTGCATTAATTCTATCTAGATTGGCGGGTTTTCCCAATACTTGGATCTTTGAAAAAATGGGTGAAGGTGCTTTTAGTAAATCTGGATGTTGCTGCTTATATTCAGTCAAAGATTTTTCTGCTTCAGCTCTGATGGTAAAACTTTTGTTTATAATGCCTGCATGTCCAATAATGTGTGTAGCAGCTTGATGCCATGCATCGTAAATCCCTGCCATGGGTCCATTATAAATGACATATGCCTTCAATTCTGATGCATCTTCTTGTTTTTGAGAAATAGGTATATTGGTTGGTGGTTGGATTATTTGTTGAGGAGTAATGGGTATAGGTGTGGCTACAGAGGTACTTGGTGTAGATTGACTAGTAGTTGGGGTAGTGGATTCTGTTTTGGTGTTTTGTTTTAGTACTTGAATGGTGGTTTTCAACTGGTTAATATTTCTAGTAATGGTTCCAATTAGCTATTGTTGGTTGATTAAATCTGCTTCTTGTTGAGCTAATGCATCTTCTAAATTTTTTATAGTTGTTTCCATTCCCTAGTCAATATATCTGCAAGAAAGTTGTCAGATGATTTTATATAATGAATATCAAATTGATATTGATTTAATTCGAGTTGCCATCGAATTAATCTGCCTTGATTATAATTTGCGCGAATATTATATCTGAGAAAACCACATAAATATTTTGAATCTGTGTGAACAGTAAATGAAATAGGTAATAGATCAATTCGCCACTTCCTCAATGTTTTGAGACAAGCGAGCATTTCCTTTTCGTGCATAAGATATTTGAATTTTGAGGGATTGAAATTCCCATTTATATATTTGCATAAATGATAGTGCTTTTGATTAGGGGGTTTTGCCAAAAGACAACCTGCCCATGTATCAATGCTTGCATCAATCTGAACCTTGAGTGCATCTATAGGAAGATAATTATATAAAGAAGGTAATTGTTTGCATAAAGCTTTGAGTTTCCTCACAGCTTTCGTATCTATATCATCCCAAGTCCATTGCTTTTTTATACTACATTTTATTTGTAAAATTCTTCTTTCTTTAGCTAAATTTTTCAAGAAACCTTGATCTGAAATATAATTTAAAATTCCTAAAAATTGTTGTACTTGTGTTCTATTTGATAATTGATCAGGAAAATTCTGTATTTTTAATAAAATATTAGGTCAGAATTGTAAATATCCATTGTGAAACTTAATACCTAAATATTCTATATTTTGTTGAGCAATTCTAGCCTTTTTCTTACTTAAAATTAATCCTTTTTCACTACATCTTTGAAGAACCTGCTTAACCTTTTTTAAATGATCTATTTTATCATTGTTTGAATAAATAATAATATCATCTATATAAACAAAGGTAAACTCTTCTAATTCTTCTAAATTGTTGTCCATAAATCTTTGATAAATACTGGGCGCTTGTTTCAAACCAAATGGTAAAACATTCCACTGATAATGCTTTTGAGGTGGACATGTAAAAGCAGTTAATGGTTTTGTATTTTCATGTAATCGTAATTGCCAATAACCTAATTTTGCATCTAAAGTTGTAAACCAAGTGTGACCTTTTAATTTGTTAATTATATAATCTTTTCGAGGTAATTTGTATGCATCTCCGATAGTTGCTTCATTCATTTTTTTATAATTTATAACCATTCTACGTTTTCCACGTTTTTTTTCTGCAGAATTATTGACATAAAATGCAGATGCTGAATGTTTACTAGTACTAGGAGTGATTAAATTTTTGGTAAGTAAATCTGATCATTTTGTGATAAATTCTTGAACATCAATTTGTGAATAAGGTATATTATTTTTAATGTTTACTTCTTGTGTTGGATCTTTTAATTTAATTTCTATAATTTGATTATTGTGATTTTTTATAGGGTCTAATGGATTTTCACTGCAAATCGTATCCAAAAGTGTTTCAATTTCTAATTGAATAGTCATATTGTTTAGAATATAAAATTGTAGTGAGTCAAGTTGTGTAGTCGCTTTTTGTAATGCTGATAATAAATGGTATGATAGATTGGTATATTTAATATGATGGATTTACGATATAAAGTTTTGATGATAGGTGTTTTGAGAGTAATATAATGTAGATATTGACAAAAGGATTATATAATTTAAGAAAATTATTTCCTAAAATTAAAGATAATCTTGACTCTTGTTGATATATGAAGGTACTGGAAAAGTGTAATTTTCAATAATAATGTTATTATAGTAGCTTATATACCAAATTGATTTAAAACTTCCATATGCTATTCTAATTTGTAATGGTTTGTCTAATTTTTTCCAATTGGATAATACTTGTTTGGATGCAATACATATTGTTACTCCTGTGTCTATATATGCATTTATTTTTTCTATTCTTTCATTCTGAATCTTCACTTGAATAAATGTTGTATTGAGATTCACTTGAGGATGAGGATTTTGAACTTTCTGGATAAGATTCATATTGGTAGATCGAAGAAATAGTGGAGTCTGTATTGTATTATGATTCTATAGTTTCTAATTCTTTTGTAACTGCTATATTTAGGATATGTACTTTTTCTTGAAATTTTGGGTTTGTCTTTTTTGGACATTCGTTTGCATAATGACCTTCTTCTTTATATAGCCAACAACGGCGTGTTTTCTTCTTTTGTGGACAATCTTTTTTTTTTGGGTTTAAATTGTCTATAATCTTTTCGTCTAAAATGTTTTCTATAAGGTCTATAAGATTTTCGTTTGTAATAATGAGTTGGATATTTTTTCCATCTATATTTTTTGAATGGTCTAAATTTTATTTCTATATTTGGATTTGTGTTTAGAAGTAGGACAACCATATTGTTGTGGAACTGTTGCATTTTTTGTACAACATAATTGTAATGTTTTATGTTTTAAAGTTTTTCTAAGTTGAGTATTTAAACATTCTTCTGATAATAATGTTTGTGTTGTATATATAGCTCCTCCTTGATTATTTGCTATTGTTGCACTACGGATTTTTTCTTGAAAACTTTCTTCAACTTTTTGGTTAAAAGGATAGGGAAATTTTTGGATAAAGATATGAGTGTATATATCTTGTTCTAGTCTTTTTAATTGATAATAATATTTTTTAAATTCACATATATAAGGTTCTAAATAATAAAGATCACAATTTTGCATATTATTCAAATGCCATAGGGCTGTTTTTTCTTTCAGCATTAGTAGTTGTTTCTCGGTGATAAACTAAATCCTTTCCAATGAATTCTCTAAATATTTCGACTGTTATTGAATGAAATGCTACACTATCCGTAATTGCATCTTTATAATGAGCTGTATTTTTTAAATGTTCTTCATTATCTAATAAAAAGCGTTGTACTATTCCTGAGGTTTTATACATAATGAAATTCTAGAGAGAATTTTTATTTATAACATCTCCAAAAGGTTTTTCAATTTGTAATAACAATTGTATCTTATTTGACCAATCTAGAATTACTTCTTTCGGATTTGTGGCGCAATCAATATTAAGTGTATTTTCTGATCCTATTGTTACATGTTTAGGTATATATTCAGAAGGATATTTTTGTATTTTAGATCCCTTTTTATAATATCCATGTCTGTTTACAAATTCATCTGAAGTCCAATTCCAAGTATATGAATCTTGATCTTGATTTGCCTTTTTTTGTTTGTCACCACTTCCGTGTTCCCTTTTTAAAGGTTGTTTTCCTTTAGCTACTTCTTTACTTTTACTGCTTTCAGGTTGTTGTTTTCAGCCTTCTAAGGCACGAGCTGAATAAACTTCTTTCTCTCATACTCTCTTCATATCCAATTGCTATTAGCCTAAGGTTTGGTGTTCAGCTTCCAGGAAAAACACTGGGCGCTTGTTTCAAACCAAATGGTAAAACATTCCACTGATAATGCTTTTGAGGTGGACATGTAAAAGCAGTTATATATATATATATATATATGTATATACATATATATATGTATATATACATATATATACATACCACCACGCTTTGCTGACACTCTGATAGGGGTTTTTCTGGTCTTTTGTCTTTTATGATAAGAGCTCGGTTGGATGCTCTAAGTTCTGTTTTAAGTTGCTCCTCATCATATTTCTTTAACTAATCTAATTCCCGTTCAAGGAATGAGTCAGTAATCTTTTCTAGTCGTTGATTTTTAGTGACTAATACTGAATTTTCTTTGAGAATTTGATCAATATAATTGCTCATTTCAACAATTACATCATCTCGATTGGAGAATAGAGGTACATATGTTGAGTGCCTCTTTTTGACCTTAATGTTAAGGTATAACATTGAGCAGAATGGGCAAACAGTCATGAGACACATTGGACAATGTAGTCTCATCAATTCTGTAGTTTTGCTTTCGCAATAATTACAATTATCTTTTCCGATAATGTAATCTGCAATTGGTGCGTTATGTACCCATTCATGTGTACATTCTGACATTTCTTGTGGTAGATGTACATCCTCTAACCACGTATTATACTTTCTTTGTAGGATTTCTCTATTGTCAGTTGTGACTAATAGATATTCCAATGGTTCTATTGTAAGTGTCTTTAAGACTGTTGTATAATCGGGATCTTCTCCTTCTGAAATTGATAGTATGCCATCGCTATCTTCTTCATTCATATCTACTGATACCACATCCCAATCTTCTGGTAGTTGCAATTCATTGATTATTGCAACTCGTGCAATATTCCCTTGCTTATTTTTACAGTCTTTTGCATAATGTCCAATTTCTCCGCATGTATAGCATCGACACTTATGAGTTGGTGGCTTTTTTCTTTTGAAAACCCTGATATGAGTATCATGTGGTTTTCCTTTATAATTTCTTGCCTTTCGAAGGCCGTATTTCTTGTTTTCTTTGTAATACCCTGATATAGGTATTTGTTTGCAAAGATTGTTGAAATCCTTCAATCCTCTCTGCATTGAGGCCTTTTTACATAATTCCTGCAAGTATAACCATTTAAAATGTACTCGTGGTATGATTCCAATGGTATTACCTGGATGTTTTCTTTAGAATTCTTCTTCTATCTCTTTTTCATAGAGTTCAGGCAACTTTTTGAAGAATTTCTCCGATAATTTTGGACTCATGTAAGCCCTTCCTGTTTTTGTTGCAATATCCATGTATTCTTCCATAAATTGTGGCAAATATTGTATTTCTTTGCAATGCATTCTTTCTAGCTCTGCATTTGCCCTTTCTTGAAATGTTGTTAATCCTTGATAGGGATCTTCCAATGTTATCATTCTTCTTATTTGTGAGAAGATGATTTGTGTGTCATCAGCTGCTGCTACTAACATCTCATACTCCTGTGGAAATGCCAATCTCCATTGTTGGAACATTCTCTTCATGACTTCTCCTAGGAGATTTTCAATATATGTTACCTTAGCTTGATTGTCTACCCATGTCATTCAATCAACAAGATTTTTATTGTTTGATTCCCATCGAGATATGACATCTTCATATTGTGAAACAACCGTTGGTAAAACCAATATTGATCTTGTTTGTGCTTGTGCTGATGGCAAGTTCCATTGATTTGAGACGTTTAGTCTTTTTCCTTTGAAAATTTTCCATTTTTCACGAATTTTTGGCACATTGATTGATTGTTGACGCTCTGCTAGTGGATAATGAGGTGGTCCCATGTTTGAATCTGTTGGGACTCGTAATCCTGAGTCAACTACCTGTGATGTTGACGCTGCTGATTTGATTGTAAGTATTTCTTGCAAATGTGGAGCTTCAATTAAATCTTCTTTTATCCTTAATTTTGGATAATCCATTCCAGCTGTGTCAGCCATTAAGATTGTTTCTTTTGTATTTTCATAATACCAAGACCATTCATCTTCTTCTGATTCTTCTTTTTCTTCGAAGGCTAATATTGTACCTTCATTATTATCTTCTTCGAATTCTTCTCCCCAACCATCACATATGATTTCATCATCAATTTCTTCTGGGATTGTGTATTTTACCCAATATTTAGCATCTCCCAAATGATCCCAAATAATACCTTTTTCTCTTTCACTTTGAATGAAATGATTTGGTAATATTATGTTAATATGCCTTTTTTCTTCTTTTATAACCCGATGAGTTATAACCAGAGCGCTTTCAATTTCTGTATCATCTTCATCTTCATATTCTTCTTCAGGCAATTTTCTGTTTTCATAATGTGTAAATCTGAGATTTACAGATTTGTCTCTATTTTCCCATGTTTGCACATTTTGCGGTGCTTTTGATGCTTCAATCCCTTCTGATGGATTTATCCTCCATACCTCTCCATTAAATGGTTCAAATTCCAAAACAGGAAAGCACTTATTAAGTTAGTAAGAAGGTAATGAGTGAAGGAATTAAACAATCAATTTATAGGTATTGGCAAAACAGAAAAATTTTGGAATATCTTGACCTGGCCATTGAACCAAAATTTGAAAAAGAATCCATCGAAGGAATAGAATTTTCTTGTTATAAAAAGGGGTTTAAACATGTTTATCATTATGATAATAGACAGTTAAACTTATTCTTGATCTGCAGTTAAATACCTTGCATAATATTAGAGTTATTCATGATCGTCTTATTTTACTCTCTAAAGTTTGTTTAAAGCATTTACATAGTCTTGAAGAAAAAGTTGAAAGATTGGAAAGCGTTTTGTCAACAGAAAATATTGAAAAGAAAATCAGAAAAATACCATCAAAAAGTGAAGTGGTTGAAATAATCAACTCCTTAGTTGATCAACCAAAGAAATCCGAAGTCATCCAATTACCAATACAATTGGAACATAAAATAAAAAGAATTGAGGATCTTTTGGAACAGTTGCACCAAAAGATTTGATGTCCTATTTGGTCGCCGCTGGTGACGAAGAATACAAAGAAGCATTATCAGCAACTGAGCTCCTAGGAATCCCAGCAGAAGGATTCAGAAAAGCAAAAGAACCTGAAATATTATCACAAGGAATTACAAGCATCATAAAGCAAAATAATAGTGCAATTTATCTTTTGATAAAAGCACTAAAGAAATTAGAAGTCTTGGAAACAAAGGTTGCGAGATTGGAGGATAATTTGATTAAAACATCAAAAGAAAATCCGCAATTCCAGGAGGCTCTTGAAAAATTAATTCAAGAAGTCAACAGAATCAAAATCAAAGAAAAAGGAGATACAACACCACCAACTATAACAAGAAAATCATATTTCTTCAGAAATCCCCAAGAAATATTTAATTCGGAAAAGGCAAAGTTGTCAAAATGAGTCAACCAAGTTCGAGTGAAACCAGATCTAGAATGTCATTTGAAGGATCCAGATCTGCTAGAAATCTAATTCCAGTCAGGGATACTGAAAGAAATGAAGCATTGACAATAATTGATGATAGAATTCAAAATTATCATCGATATCGTCAAGCAACAAGAAAATGCTATAAGCCGTACTACGGGAAATAACAATAAAAGGAGATCTCTGGAGATGAATCTCGACCCAAATTATCAATTGCAGTTATCAAATCAAAGGAGAGCTGAAATGGTGCCTACAGAGGTGCTACATACCACAAATTGGAGTGAGCCAAGGAATAAGGTGTATCAACATTATTCAGAAGAAAGGGCACTAATTACAGGAGATACCCAAAAAGAAATGCCATTAATCATGAAAGAATCATATTAGAAATTGAAAATGGAAGGATTAGATCATATTCATCTTGGTATGATTATGATAAGAATCTTTGCATTACATAGAAAATACGCTGGAGTTAAAATTCTTGTAGTAATAAGAGACAAAAGGTGGGGCAGTGATGAAAGAGGCATATTAGGACAAATGGAGATTGATTTGTCAAATGGTATGGAATTGGTTTATTTCCTGCCAGAACAAATGATGACTATCACAGATTTCTATAAACAAATGGAAATCGTAGTCAAAACAAAAGGATATGAATCATGGATATCGGGAGAAGTGAATCTATTGATTACCAGAGGAGTAGTAGCAAGATTGACAAATACAAGTGCTGCATCATTCAAATTCAGAAATGAGAATTTACTCGAATTTCTTTCAACTAATGGTGTCAAAGTAATTGCAGGAAAGGAATACTCATCTGAACCATTTAATGGAGAAGTATGGAGGATAAATCCACCAGAAGGGATTGAAGCAGCAAAAGCACCACAAAATGTGCAAACATGGGAAAATAGAGACAAATTTGTAAATCTCAGATTTACGCATTATGAAAATAGAAAATTGCCTAAAGAAAAATATGAAGATGAAGATGATACAGAAATTGAAAGAGCTCTGGTTATAACTCATCGGGTTATAAAAGAAGAAAAAAGGCATATTAACAGAATATTACCAGATCATTTCATTCAAAGTGAAAGAGAAAAAGGTATTATTTGGGATCATTTGGGAGATGCTAAATATTGGGTAAAATACACAATCCCAGAAGAAATTGATGATGAAATCATATGTGATGGTTGGGGAGAAGAATTCGAAGAAGATAATAATGAAGGTACAATATTAGCCTTCAAAGAAAAAGAAGAATCAGAAGAAGATGAATGGTCTTGGTATTATTAAAATACAAAAGAAACAGTCTTAATGGCTGACACAGCTGGAATGGATTATCCAAAATTAAGGATAAAAGAAGATTTAACTGAAGCTCCACATTTGCAAGAAATACTTATAATCAAATCATCAGCGTCAACATCACAGGTAGTTGACTCAGGATTACGAGTCCCAACAGATTCAAACATGGGACCACCTCATTATCCACCAGCAGAGCGTCAACAATCAATCAATGTGCCAGAAATTCGTGAAAAATGGAAAATTTTCAAAGGAAAAAGACTAAACGTCTCAAATCAATGGAACTTGCCATCAGCACAAGCACAAACAGGATCAATATTGGTTCTACCAACGGATGTTTCACAATATGAAGATGTCATATCTCGATGGGAATCAAACAATAAAAATCTTGTTGATCGAATGACATGGGTAGACAATCAAGCTAAGGTAACATATATTGAAAATCTCCTAGGAGAAGTCATGAAGAGAATGTTCCAACAATGGAGATTGGCATTTCCACAGGAGTATGAGATGTTAGTAGCAGCAGCTGATGACACACAAATCATCTTCTCACAAATAAGAAGAATGATAACATTGGAAGATCCCTATCAAGGATAAAAACATTTCAAGAAAGGGCAAATGCAAAGCTAGAAAGAATGCATTGCAAAGAAATACAACATTTGCCGCAATTTATGGAAGAATACATGGATATTGCAACAAAAACAGGAAGGGCTTACATGAGTCCAGAATTATCGGAGAAATTCTTCAAAAAGTTGCCTGAACTCTATGAAAAAGAGATAGAAGAAGAATTCTAAAGAAAACATCCAGGTAATACCATTGGAATCATACCACGAGTACATTTTACATGGTTATACTTGCAGGAATTATGTAAAAAGGCCTCAATGCAGAGAGGATTGAAGGATTTCAACAATCTTTGCAAACAAATACCTATACCAGGGTATTACAAAGAAAACAAGAAATACGGCCTTCGAAAGGCAAGAAATTATAAAGGAAAACCATATGATACTCATATCAGGGTTTTCAAAAGAAAAAAGCCACCAACTCATAAGTGTCGATGCTATACATGCGGAGAAATTGGACATTATGCAAAAGACTGTAAAAATAAGCATGGAATATTGCACGAGTTGCAATAATTAATGAATTGCAACTACCAGAAGATTCGGATGTGGTATCGGTAGATATGAATGAAGAAGATAGCGATGGCATACTATCAATTTCAAAAGGAGAAGATCCCGATTATACAACAGTCTTAAAGACACTTACAATAGAACCATTGGAATATCTATTAGTCACAACTGACAATAGAGAAATCCTACAAAGAAAGTATAATACGTGGTTAGAGGATGTACATCTACCACAAGAAATGTCAGAATGTACACATGAATGGGTACATAATGCACCAATTGCAGATTACATTATCAGAAAAGATAATTGTAATTATTGCAAAAGCAAAACTACAGAATTGATGAGACTACATTGTCCAATTTGTCTCATGACTGTTTGCCCATTATGCTCAATGTTATACCTTAACATTAAGGTCAAAAAGAGGCACTCAACATATGTACCTCTATTCTCCAATCGAGATGATGTAATTGCTAAAATGAGCAATTATATTGATCAAATTCTCAAAGAAAATTCAGTATTAGTCACTGAAAATCAACGACTAGAAAAGATTACTGACTCATTCCTTGAACGGGAATTAGATTAGTTAAAGAAATATGATGAGAAGCAACTTAAAACAGAACTTAGAGCATCCAACCGAGATCTTATCATAAAAGACAAAAGACTAGAAAAACCCCTATTAGAGTGTCAGCAAAGCGTGGTGGTACCTATTCAAAACTTTTGCATTAAAATCAGAACAATAGTATCACGTGCAAAAATACCTGACAGAAGAACTAAAGGAGCAGTAGGATTTGATCTATACAGCGCTGAATGTATAGTAATTCTAGCATTTCAAAGAAAATCAATTTCAACAGGAATACAAATGGAAATTGAACAACCAGGAATTTATGGGAGGATAGCTGGCAAATCTTCAATTGCAATCAGAGGAATAGATGTGACAGCAGGAGTCATTGATACAGACTACAGAGGCACAATCTATATTATCCTAGTAAATACAAATCCTACTGAATATTTGGTGGATATTGGTGATAAAATAGCTCAGATAATATTTGAGTCATATTTTGTTCCACAAATTCAGTTAAATGAAAATTTGACTGAAACAGAAAGAATGTCAAGCCCAATTGACAAAGAAAAAGGGGAGATTGTTGTTTATAAACAATCAAAAGAAAAAGCAAGTGTATTTGCTATTACAGATGATATAGTTGGAATGCCAAAAGGAAGGATCAATAATCAACTATACAATTTTGACATACAATTCAAAATTCCAGGATGCAAGGATTTTCAGCTAAGAGCAATTCTGGATACAGGAGCTACAAAGTGTTGTGTCAAATTGGATGCAATCCCAAAAGAAGCAAGAGAAAAAATTAGCTATGCAATGGAGATATATGGAATTAATTCCGTATTCAAAACCGAGTGGAAGCTAAAAAATGGGATAATGGTTATTGGAGAAAACACTTATAGAATACCATTTACCTTCTGTGTCCCAATGAATACACAAGATGGTATTCAGTTCGTAATAGGATGCAACTTCATAAGAGCGCAACATGGAGGAATACGACTGGAAGGAAATACAGTCACCTTTTACAAAAACTTGTCAAAAGTCTCGACAATTACAGAAATAAGGATAGCTACAATGGCTATACCTGAATTAGAAATTGAAGTGGATGAATATTATACCATAAAAGATATGGTATATTTCAACATAGGAAGGAGTATTCCACAATACTCAAAAGAAATTCAAGAATTCCTTAAAGAAATGGAGCAATTGGAATATATCGGGAAAAATCCACAAAGGCATTGGGCTAAAAATGGACTACTATGCAAGATAGAGGTCATAAATCCTGATTTGACTATTTAGGATATGCCCTTAAAACATGTTACGCCCTTAATGGAGGCCCAATTCAGAAAGCATGTTCAAACGTTATTAGATCTGGGGGTCATAAGGCCATCCACATCAAGACACCGGACTATGGCAATGATGGTTTATTTAGGAACAACAATAGACCCAGAAACTGGAGAAACTAAGCATGGAAAGGAGCGTATGGTCTTTGATTATCGTAAACTTAATGAAAATACTTACAAGGATCAATACTCTTTACCAGGTATTAATACCATTATCAAGAAAATAGGGAATAGTAAAATTTACAGCAAATTTGACTTAAAAAGTGGATTTCATCAAATCGCAATGGATCCAGAATCAATTCCCTGGACAACATTTATTGTTCCTGATGGATTATATGAATGGCTTGTAATGCCATTTGGTTTAAATAATGCTCCAGCAGTATTTCAGAGAAAAATGGATCAATGCTTTCGTGGACATGAAAGGTATATTGCTGCTATATTGATGATATCCTGATATTTTCAAATTCAGAACATGACCATAAAAAGCACTTACAGATATTTTTTGATATCTGTAAACGATATGGCTTAGTCCTATCAAAAGAAAAGATGATAGTAGGAGTATCTAAAGTTGAATTCCTTGGTGCAACCATTGGAAATAGAAAAATTAAACTTCAGCCACATATCATAAAGAAATTATCAGAATTTCCTGAAGAACAAATCAAGGAGAAGAAAGGATTAAGATCATGGCTTAGGATCTTAAACTATGCACGCAGTTATATTCCAAAGCTTGGAATATTAGTTGGGCCACTATACAACAAGACAGCACCAAATGCTGATAAAAGAATGAGCCCAATAGACTGGGAACTGGTTAAAAAAATAAAAGCTTTGATCAACAATCACCTGAATTACAATTACCACTGTCAAATGCATACATAATCATTGAAGTAGATGGATGTATGGAAGGATGGGGAGGTGTTGCCAAATGGAAAGAAAACGAAGGAAGTTCAAAAGCAGAGGAGCAAGTCTTTGCTTACGCGAGTGGAAAATTTGACGTCATAAAATCAACAATTGACGCAGAAATAGCAGCATGCATAAACACTTTGAATTCCTTTAAGATCCATTATTTGGATAAAAAAGAAATCACTTTGCGAACAGATTGCCAAGCTATCATTAGCTTTTACAATAAGCAATCACAAAACAAACCTTCTCGTATTCGGTGGATTAACTTTGTTGATTTTCTTACAGGTACAGGTGTCAACATAGTTCTTGAGCATATTGACGGAAAGAAAAATATCCTTGCAGATCAATTATCTAGAATTGTTGCAAAAGTTATAACAAATTTATGGACAGAAAGGATAAGCAAATCATGCAAGAAGAATGAAGAGGAAGCAAATATGCCAAACCCTATGTCACACTCAATGAACTATACAAGAGATAGTTTGAACGAGAAACAGAATCAGATGCTGAAGAATCTACCGCAAGCTCTGAGAGAACTAGAAGGCATGCCGGAAAAGAAAAAGGTACCAGCTTAAAACCTGTTAAGGGTAACCTTGCAGGACATGTTCGAATAGAAGAGCTGATAAATAGGGCATGCAGCCCAACAAAGAAACGGTCCTCACCGGTCAAACATGAGGAAGAATATTGCTGGTTTGGTAAAACACAGTTACCAATCCTGGATCCAAAAAATCCAAAAGCATACAGACCATTGGAAAACTTACCAATGGACAAACAACAAAAATGTTTACTTGATGCAATCTGGAGAGCAAATAACAGTGGTTAGAAACATAGAGCATGCTGTGCTCTGCAATATTACTTCAGCAAGATCATGACTCCACCTGTTGGTAAGAATTACTCTTATTATGCATTGGTTAATGGTCCTGATCGTGGAATTTATTGCTACTATTCAACTTTGATGAGAAAGGTAAATCAGCTGGCCAAACCACGTTATAAGGGGTTTTATGCCTTTAACGATGCTTTGAATTATATCCTCCAAAATGTTGATATTGGCTATAATGAAGAAATATTTGTTGAAAAAGAACCTCGAGAAGGCCCATTGTCTGAAGTATATGATCAGGAAATTATCAGGTTGCAACAAGAAATTGAAGAACACTTGGAAACAATCCAAGAATTACAGAAACAAAGTCAGGAAGAAGAACAGGAACCAGAACAGTACAGTCAACACACCCTTAATGGAGGCCCAATTCAGAAAGCATGTTCAAACGTTATTAGATCTGGGGGTCATAAGGCCATCCACATCAAGACACCGGACTATGGCAATGATGGTTTATTCAGGAACAACAATAGACCCAGAAACTGGAGAAACTAAGCATGGAAAGGAGCATATGGTCTTTGATTATCGTAAACTCAATGAAAATACCTACAAGGATCAATACTCTTTACCAGGTATTAATACCATTATCAAGAAAATAGGGAATAGTCAAATTTACAGAAAATTTGACTTAACAAGTGGATTTCATCAAATCACAATGGATCCAGAATCAATTCCCTGGACAACATTTATTGTTCCTGATGGATTATATGAATGGCTTGTAATGCCATTTGGTTTAAAGAATGCTCCAGCAGTATTTCAGAGAAAAATGGATCAATGTTTCCGTGGACATGAAAGGTATATTGCTGCCTATATTGATGATATCCTGATATTTTCAAATTCAGAACATGTCCATAAAAAGCACTTACAGATATTTTTTGATATCTGTAAACAATATGACTTAGTCCAATCAAAAGAAAAGATGATAGTGGGAGTATCTGAAGTTGAATTCCTTGGTGCAACCATATATGTATATATACATATATATATATGTGTATATACATAAAATAGTTACATAAATATATAAATATATATAATGAAATTTAAAGTCACAAGATTAAAAAATAGTTACATAAATATATAAATATATATAATGAATTTTGAGTCAATCTATTAATTATAATGTAATTAATAAATTAATTGTATATAAATTAAAATTAATTAAAAATGAAAAAATATATGGGCTAATTAGTCAATAATACTAAATATTAATTAATCTATTAATTATATTAATTTTTTAAAATTAAATTTATTATATTATATGACTTCTCATATATATATATATATATATATATATATATATATATATATATATATCATATAATATATATAACTTGAGAAGTCACCCTCATCCAAAAATTATATTCTAAGAAGATGAAAGTCATGGTTATGAATCAGACGAAGACCTTTATGTTGAAGAAGACTAACCTGAATGCTGGACCTTGCTTTCGGAGCTCAGCATTTGGAGACAAATAACAGTGAAAACTCATTGCAAATTTTTTTAAACAATTGGAGTGTAAGCGAAAAATCGAAAATCAAATCGGCCCGATTTATTTAAAACAATTTTTGTCACAAAGATGCAAATATTATTAAGCACATCAGAGTTTCAGAAATTACTTGGGCCCATCACTGAACACAATGTTTGTTTTCAAAACATCCTTACATTAAAAAAAAACCCTTTGGCTTATTACAAGATAAATAATATAAAAAAATACGAAATACACACGATACAATTTGAATGTTTATGTTTAACATGATTCTAAATTATAAAATTTCCTAAACTAACTTTATTACAAAAGTCTTCAACTATCTTGGAGTTTCAATGTCTTGCAAGGATTGCTAATCTTTTCTTTCTTCACTTGAGGAGGGAAATGTGGGGTGAGCTACACAGCTCAGTGACTAATATATTTATAACCATTGACATAGATAGATAGATAGATAGATAGATAGATAGATAGATATATAGATATGTCTAGCAATTCTAGCATTTATACTTTATTCGAGCAATATTAAACATCCATCAAATTTAGCTCAAAATATAACACACAGCCTAAACTTTAGCCATTAAACATGACACTTAATTATGCACCGTTCTTGATCATCTAAAGATGCAATGCACAACAAATGGCTCGAGGGTTCCATGAAACAGAATGAGGAAATCGAAGTTTACTCCAAGAACAGAGTTAGACCATTTTTTGGAGCTCATATGCCACAAGCAGGCAGTCGGAACAAGGCTCTTGTCAACGTGCACGTGACGAACAGAATGGTTCCACTCTCGCCCAAATAGAAGCATATAATCATGCTCAAATCATTTTATCAAATGCTTTCATACTTTTCATGTTCTTTCTTTTCATTTGTACAAAATGTCATGAAAAAAATCAAGGCATAACATTGACCAAAAATCACAATTTAATTACATCAAAGATATCATGCTTCTTTGATGATATAACAAAATCAAAATCATTATGTATTTTCAATAAGTCAAAAATCAAATAATTTAACACATAGGCAAGAATTTGCCCAATCACACAATGACTGTAAATACATTATCTACCTAATTCGCTTGCAAAAATCCAAGTCAAGGTTGTCTTTCTCCTTGATCTTGGGTAGGATTCTCTTGGTTCCCTAAAATAAACCAAGTCTTATTTAATATGAATCCAATAAAAATCCCACAATGCAAAATCACTAAAATTGATTCTAGAATGCTTAAACCCAAGCATTTTCTAAGCTCCATGGACTAAAATCCTTCTAAAAATCCAAAAGATCCAAAATGGTCTTACCTTGATTCTTCACCAATTGAAGAGATCTTTAGCTCAAAGGGAAGCTCTTCTCTTCCTCTTCCATTTTCCTTTCTTGAACAACTCCAAAATCTCTCTTGAAGGTTAACACAATTGAAACCCTAGCTTGTTTTCTCTTCTTTCTCTCATTCTCTTTGTATTTCTCTCTCTTTTTCATGGCATTCTCTCTTTTCTCTTAAATTTTCATTCTTCTCTTCTAGTTATCCTTCCATTCACATTTTTCTTCTTCATTTATAAGTTATACAATACTTCTTTTTCCAATTATGCCCTTAATAATTGAGAATTGTCTCATTTGCCCTTCCATTTATGCCTTATGTCTTTTATAAGTAAGTATCTTTCCAAAAGCACCCTTGAATATTTTGACACAACTCTTTCTTCTAGAAAAATGTTCTTCCTTGTCTTAAGTTTCCAATGACATGAAAATCAATCCATTTGGTTCAGTGATTTGAAAGATACACTTCAAACATTTTTGGGCTGTTCTTGTCCAAATTAGTATACTATGCACAATTTCTATCCAAAATTTAAACATCTTAGAAGCTGAATTAGATTTCAACTTCTTCATACCATTTGTATCTCCATGTCTCTAGTTTATCTTGAAATAAGAATCATCTTATTCGGAGCTCTACTGATCCAAAAATCATCAAAATACTAAAGCATGTTTAGTAAATATCCAATTCCTACTTTTCCAATCGATACCCTTGCTTGATTTAATACATCTTTTTCAAATCAATACCAAATGCTATGACCTTCAATAGAGACACAAAAATAAAAATGTTAGGAATATAAGGGTTTAAGAATCACTTCATTTGGAGGTCGTATAGCAAAATTGGGGCTGAAAGAGTTAAATAAGATTTGGTCCTCAATCATATTAAACTTGTCTCAGGACAAATAACATAACTCTCACTAGAGATGTTGGATTAAGATTATCTTAGGATGATTTCAAAAATAATTTTGAGATCTACAACTTCTAAGAAGACCTTCAGGTCAGATTTTATCATCTGAATGATCAAAATGGATCAGATAATAAGATTAGACGAAACCAAAGGAAAAAGCAAAAGAATGGAAAAAGATAAAAAAAGTGAGAAAATTGCTATAACTTTCCCTAAAGATATCGGATTAAGATGTTCTTTATATAGTTTTAAAGAAGACTTCAAGATCTACAACATTTATGAGACCTTGAAGACATATTCTATATTCTGAAGGATATAAAAGGAAACAGAAGATAGGTATAAAGCAGACTAATGAAAAAGATAGAAGAAGTGGAAAAAGACAGAAGAAGTGGGAAAATTGCTATAACTTTCCCTAAAAATATCAGATTAAGATGTTCTTTATATGGTTCGAAAGAGGACTTCAAGATCTACAACTTTCATGAAGACCTAGAAGATAGTTTCTATAATAAACTAGAAGATAGCTAAAGGCAGAAGAAGCAAAAAGACAGAAGAAGCAAAATACAAAAGATAGCAAAAGATAGAAGAAGCGAAAAGACAGAAGAAGCGAAAAGACAAAAGATAAGAAAACACAGAAGAAGCAAAACACAAAAGAAGATGACATCATCACAGAAGAAATACAGAAGAAGATGACGTCATCAAATAAGAAGCAAAATACAGAAGAAGCAAAACACAGAAGAAATAAAAGACATAAGAAGTGAGAAAATTGCTATAACTTTCCCTATAGATATCGGATTTGGGTGGTCTTTATATGGTTCAAAAGAGGAATTCAAGATCTACAACTTTCATGAGACCTCAAAGACAAATTCTATCTTATAAAGGGTCAAAAATGGAGATGAAACCAAATTAAAAAACAAAAGAATGGAAAAAGACAGAAGAAGTGGAAAAATTACTATAATTTTCCCTACAGATATCAGATTAAGGAGTTCTTTACATGGTTCGAAAGAGAATTTCAAGATCTACAACTTTTATGAAGATATCAAAGACAAATTCTATCTTCTATGGGGTCTAAAATGGAACAGAAGATAGGTACAAAGCAGACTAATGAAAAAGACAAAAGAAATGGAAAAAGACAAGAAGTGGGAAAATTGCTATAACTTTCCCTATAGATATCGGATTAAGGTATTCTTTATATGGTTCAAAAGAGTAATTCAAGATCTACAACTTTTATGAAGACCTTGAAGACATATTCTATATTCTGAAGGATATAAAATGAAATAGAAGATAGGTATAAAACAGACTAATGAAAAAGATAGAAGAAGTGGAAAAAGACAGAAGAAGTGGGAAAATTGTTATAACTTTCCCTAAAAATATCGGATTAAGATGTTCTTTATATGGTTCGAAAGAGGACTTCAAGATCTACAAATTTCATGAAGACCTAGAAGATAGGTTCTATAATAAACTAGAAGATAGTTAAAGGCAGAAGAAGCAAAAAGATAGAAGAAGTAAAGTACAAAAGACAGCAAAAGACAGAAGAAGCGAAAAGACAGAAGAAGCAAAAAGACAAAAGATAACAAAACACAGAAGAAGCAAAAAACAAAAGAAGATGACATCATCACAGAAGAAACACAGAATAAGATGACGTCATCAAATAAGAAGCAAAATACAGAAGAAGCAAAACACAAAAAAAATAAAAGACATAAGAAGTGAGAAAATTGCTATAACTTTCCCTGTAGATATCGGATTTGGGTGGTCTTTATATGGTTCAAAAGAGGAATTCAAGATCTACAACTTTCATGAGACCTCAAAGACAAATTCTATCTTATAAAGGGTAAAAAATGGACCAGAAGATAGGTACAGATGAAACCAAATTAAAAAACAAAAGAATGGAAAAAGACAGAAGAAGTGGAAAAATTACTATAATTTTCCCTACAGATATCATATTAAGGTGTTCTTTATATGGTTCGAAAGAGAATTTCAAGATCTACAACTTTTATGAAGATATCAAAGACGAATTCTATCTTCTATGGGGTCTAAAATGGAACAGAAGATAGGTACAAAGCAGACTAATGAAAAAGACAAAAGAAATGGAAAAAGACAAGAAGTGAGAAAATTGCTATAACTTTCCCTATAGATATCGGATTAAGGTGTTCTTTATATGGTTCAAAAGAGGAATTCAAGATCTATAACTTTTATGAAGACCTTGAAGAAATATTCTATCTTCTGAAGGATATAAAATGAAACAGAAGATAGGTATAAAACAGACTAATGAAAAAGATAGAAGAAGTGGAAAAAGACAAAAGAAGTGGGAAAATTTCTATAACTTTCCCTAAAAATATCAAATTAAGGTGTTCTTTATATGGTTAAAAAGAGGACTTCAAGTTATACAACTTTCATGAAGACCTTGAAGACAGATTATACCTTCTAAAGGGTTTAAAATGGAACAGAAAATAGGCTAGGCGAAAAAACAAAAGAAGTAAAACATAGAAGAAGATGATGTCATCACAGAAGAAACAAAAAGGAAGAAGAAGCAAAACACAGAAGAAGATGATGTCATCACAGAAGAAGCAAAACACAAAAGAAGTAAAACACAGAAGAAGATGACATCATCACAGGAGAAACACAAAAAAAGATGACGTCATCATAGAAAAAGCAAAACATAGAAGAAGCAAACCAAAAAAGTAGATGACATCATCACAAAAGAAACACAGAAGAAGATGACATCACCACAGAAGAAATGAAAAGGCAAAAGAAATAAAACACAGAAGAATCAAAAGGTAGAAGAAACAAAACCCAGAAGAAGCAAAACATAGAAGATACAAAACATAGAATAAGCGAAAAGACAGAAGATACATCTTCCTTTATAGGGCCATAACTTTCAGCTTAGAAGTCCACAAATTTCGTATTATATATCGTTGGAAAGCTAAAAGAAATACCTACAATTTTCTAGAAGACATCTTTGCCCAAATCAGCCTATATTAATCTAGCTTTTCCCTTTAATACAGAATATGAATTTTTACATTCATCCAATTTACTACACCCAATTTTCCACTTCATGATAAGTTTTGAGATTCTTAAAGGCAAAATTTAAATTCAATATCTTCATAAGAAATGTAACTATATGTTTATAGTTTAATCCAAATTAAGAATCATCTTGTTTGGATAACTAGAAAGAAAGTTGTGGCTAAAAGATTAAAGCGTACTCCATAAATATTTTCCAAATCAACCATTCATTTTGTTTCACAGTCTTTCCTTAGCACAAATCATACTGAGATCACCTTTTCTACTTCATTTACTCCCCATTCTCAACTTCATTTCAAATCAATATCACCTATAAAGAAATTTATAATCCATGATTAATTATGAATACCAATAATAGAACATACACATTTATACATATTCTTCATCAACTTACTACACAAATTCAACTTCATTTTTGCTTTCATTCTACTTCTAACTTTCACCTTAATTCTTCCCATTTCAAAATTTTTTATCCACTAAAAATACCAAAGCACGACATGAATCTATCCACATTTCTCATTTAATAATTCTAATCTTTTAAGAAAAGTTCAGGATCCAACACTGAAGGTAGTAGATCTAAAGAACAACAAATAGGATGACAATATGTAAAAGAAGAACATGTCAGTAGAGATAAATGAAAAAAGGATCAACAAGATTCATCCCAATGGATACCACTTTCATGACCTACTCCATCTTTTTTATTGTTTCACTTTAGGATCTACTCCATCTTTTTTATTGTTTCACTTTGTTGTTTATTTTCATTGAGTAATTGCTTTACTAATTGTATTGTTTTGGTTTGTATTTGTATTAATTCATTTTGATTGGTGTTAAATATATTATAATTAATAATAATTAGTAATATATGTATTTGTTATTATTATATATATACATATATATAATAAAAAGTAATATTTACAAAAGTAATAATAATAATAAAACCCTTTCAGCTTTTCTTCATTTGACATGTAATGGTAAAATGGGCTTAACTTTCCCTAAAAATATCGGATTAAGGTCATTCAAAGACCGTTTCGAAGAGGACTTCTAGATCTACAATTTTCATAAAGATCTGGAAAACAAATTTTATGTAATCAGTAAATTAATTATATATAAATTAAAATTAATTAAAATGATAAAAATATATAGGCTAATTAGTCAATTATACTAAATATTAATTAATCTATTAATTATATTAATTTAAAAAATATTATTTAATAAATAAATAAATTTCTTATATTATAATTATCAACAATTAAATCAAAGTTAGCTAATTAGTTAGTTAATTAATTATATTTTAAAGAACAATTTTTTGATTGGTGTGAAATATATTATAATTAATACTAATTAGTAATATGTATATTTGTTATTATATATATATATATAAATTTGTATATTTTGGAGTTGTATGAATTTATGGTGAATGAGTTGATTGAAATGGAGTGGAAAGACTTGAAATAATTTTTTTTTGAAATGTTGGTTTTTGAAAATTGGAAGCCTGAAAATTTTGGGAATGAATAGTAGGAGAAAGTTAAATTTTTAATCTAAACTTTCATGAATTTTTTGTGTTGATTTAAGCAAATTTTGACAAATTTGTCTTCATGAAAGTTGTATATCTTTCTTTTAGCTTTCCATTCGTATAAAGTTTGCAAATTTTGGAGTTCTGGATCAAAAGTTACAAAGTTTAAAAGTTGAGATATTGGTAAAGAAGAAGAAGTGGAAAAGCAACGTTGTAATTTATCTCATTCATATGCAAGTAGCACTTCAATATCCCAATCAACAACACAATCATCGGACTTTCTGTCCGGAACTCAATACAATCAATCACATTCAGAAATTAATAAATAAAAAAATTCAAATAAAACAAACATTGAAATGAGACCATTTAGGTCTACTCACAGTACGTTCCAGATTAGCATTAGTTTCATGATCTAGTAACGTTTGAATATGAACGTTTAATCTACATTATGCAATACGCATGTTGCACCCACATTAATAATTGCATAACCACATAAACATTTGATTTTGCACATAGGCATAAGTGTAATGTATAATACATGCTCAATGACAATCCTGGATATGTTACCAGTAATTTCATCACAAAGTCATTCTCATATCAAAATTCATCTAAATATAATTTATACTTAGGTTTATTCCTCACTAAAACCATTAAAATCTCCATTCCTTTCTCGTTGACTCACTTCAGAATTTTTCCAAGTTACACTTTCGAGTCTACTGTTCACATTCAATTAGAAAGCGAAATTGATGTAGTTTGGTCAATCTCTCTTCTAGAAAAGTGTTCCTCTATGTCTTATCTTTCCATTGACACCAAAATCACTCAATTTGGTTCAGTAATTTGGAAGATATACCTCAAACATTATCGGGTTGTTCAGGTTCAATAACAGTGTATTATGTACAACTTCCATCCAAAAATTCAATATCTTAGAGAAAGAATTAAAATTCAACTTCTTGAGACAATTTGTAGGCCTATATTTCTAGGTTACTCCAAATTAAAATTCATCTTATTTGGAATCCTACAGTCAATATATCATCAAAATACTGAAGCATGTTTAGTCAAAATATCTAACTCATACTCTTCCAACCGATCACCTCACTTTGATTCAATCAATCTTTTTCAAATCAAAACCAAAAGCTATAAATTTCTATGAAAAGATAGAGGAATGTGTTATGAATCTAATGCTTTTAAAAATTAGGTTATTTGGAGGTCGGACGAAAAAGTTATAACCAAAAGAGTAAGAGGTGTTCAAATTTGGTGGCGGTATGATGCCGCGATCGCGAATTTTGCGCATCCCGTGCAATGCGCGATCGCGACTTTCGTCTTCTCTCTATTCTTCCTTCGACCTTTCCTAATAAAATATACATAAATTTTACTAAAAATATCGGATTAAGGTTGTTCAAAATATATTTTAAAGAGGACTTCTAGATCTACAACTTTCATGAAGACCTCAAAAACAAATTTTGCCTTTAAAAGGATCAAAATTTCAGAATGATGCAGCTATCCTAAATGTCCCTCCTATACAACATTACCAAATTTTAAAGGTCATATCTCTCTACTCCAATGTTAAAAAATTTCATACTTTATATCAATGGAAAGATTAACGAAAGCTCTACAACTTCAATGAAGACAATTTTGTCAAAAACTCTCTATATCAATACAGAAAACTGATGGAAGTTTCATATTAAAATATTTTTAACTCTTTACTTAGAACATTCAATTCCTCATGCTTAATCTATCATTTCTAGTTCAATGCTCATCATTTATCCATTATTCTAACTCCCTTTCAACTCAAAATCATCTATAATCAAATTATAGCCCATGATTGATCTTAAACACTAATAACAAAATATACACATATATGTGCATTCATCATCCATTTTCTACACATATTTAACTTCATTTCCACTTTCATTTCACTTCTAACTATCACCTAGATCCTTCACATTTCAAGACACCAAATTAATCCCTCTCTTTAGCTTTATACTCATTTTACATCATCACAAAAACACCCAAAAAGATTCACATGAATTCATCAAGAAAAAAAACATAACAAAAACCCAATATGTATCCAGTTTTTCTGCACTTTTTCCTATACCTAGTACTAAACTTCAAGTTGAAATTGGAAACTCCAAATGACAGAATTTTAATTTGACATCTTCATACAAAATGTATCCCTATGTCTCTAATTTAATCCAAATTAAAGATAATCTCATTTGGATAACTACAGAACAAGTTATGGCTAAACTACATAAGCATATCCAGTGGATTTTTTTTCAACCAACATATTCCGACCACTTTAAATACCATTATCTTTTCTCTAAACTTTCATCCTAGTTCTTATCTTTTGAAGACACTATACTTGCCTTATCTTTAGCTTCCATAACCAATCTAATTCATTCCTAAAACAACCAATGATCTACATTTTTATCCATCAAAAACAGAACATAACAATATCCATTCATCATTCAATTTTTCTGCACTTCTTTCTACATTTGTTAAGGATTCATTCAAACTCTAAAACATCTCTAAATCAATTTATGAATCACTAATCATCATCCATGTAAAAGCAAGACATGAATCTACCACATTCCTCATTCATGTTTTTAGCTTGTGTCCATCCTCATTTTATGATCATTTAACACTTAACTATCATCATAACATTTTTCATTCAACAATTAAAGAAGAGTGATGCTTATACTTACTTGATTTACCCAAAGCTTCTTCAATGACTTCAAACCACACTTAACCCTAGCTTCTGTCTCTTACATGAACATCATCAATCAAAAGTAGTAGGGCTAGGTCTTTAGTGACAAAAAAAGAAAACAATAATTTTGAAGAAGCAAAGTGACAAAGTTGAACAAAAGTCAACATGGTAAGGGTGAAAGTGAGGTGTTGTAAGTGAAGAAGAAAGCACATGAAGAAGATGGAGAAATGAAGGATGTCTCATAAAAGACAAGTGAAAGACCATAATGTGGGTCTTTCACTTAATAAATTTTGAAATTTAACAAGTGGCGTGGCAAATGAAACTTGTCACTTGAATTTTTAAGGGCTAATGAACATCCGATATTCCATGAATTTTATGTGTTGATTAAGGCAAATTTTGATAAATTTTTCATCATGAAAGTTGTATATCATTTTTTAGCTTTCCTTTGATATAAAGTTTGAAAATTTTGGATTTTTGGATCAAAAGTTATGAAGTTTAGAATTTGAGATGTCGGTGAAGAAGAAGAAGTGAAAAAGCACCATTGTACAAAAGCACGACTGTGAATTTTAAGATTTTAAGCCAAAAGAACCATCGTGCAAAAGCACGACTGTGACATTGAGGGTTAGCCAAAAAACACCATTGTGCAAAAGTAAGATGGTGACTTTGGAAGTTGGATAGCGAAAATTGCTATCGTGCAATTGCACGATTGCGACTTTGAAGTTTTGAGAGGCTGATGAACATCTGATAGGTTTTTAGCTATAACTTCTTCGTCTGACCTCCAAATGACTTAATTCTTGAATCATTGGATTCGTAAGACATTGTTCCACCTCTCCACAAAAATTGGTAGCATTCTTAATTGATTTGAGAATTATTGATTGAACTAAAGAGAGTGAATCTGTTGGACTGGTATAAACTGGTGTTGTTTTACTGAACATACTTCGGTATTTTGATTATATCTAGATCTGTAGGAGGCCAAATGAGATTATTTTTGATTTGGAGTAAACTAGAGAAATAAGGGTACAACATATATAATAACATTATTATATATATAGTATATATAATTAATTGATTATATTATAATAACTATTAATTAGATCAAAATTAATTCATCAACTATTATTTAAGTATAAGTATATTTAAATTATAGGATGAAAAAATATTTAGTAAAAAAACATCCCATTGAATGAAGGACAAGAACATAAAAAATAAATCACTCATGTGAGTTAAGTCACAGGCATGAGGAAGAATAAGAATATAAGAATAAAAAAAGAAAAAAATCACGCGTGCCTGAGAGAGGAATAAATATTGGAAAAAAACAATAACTGTTCGATCATTTGGATGAATGGGATGGATTTTGTGGTCGTCCATCCTTCGCCCTTAGTATATATATACTTAATATACTTATATACTTAATAATTAATACTAATTAGTAATATATATATATATATATATTGTAATTATATATATATATATATATATAATCAAAATAATATTTACATAAATATATAAATTAATATTATATATAGTATATATATATATATATATATATATATATATATATATATATATTATTATAAGAAGAAAGGAAAATATGGGAAATAGAAGATATAATTTGGTAGGTGGAATAATTTTTTACAACATGATTTTTTTTAAATTTATGTCAATGCAATCAAAGTTGTGATTTTAAGTCATTTATACTGCTAGATATTTAAATCATTATTTACAGTATTGTATTTTGCTGCTCAAATATTCCATTTAGTTATTTTCATCTATTGCATCTTCTTGGTCAATTATTGTCAAGATTTGTGTCAGTATCTCAAAATTGGTGATATGTGTCGGCTCTGTGTTTAGACTTTTGATAAGTTATAATGTTTTATCAACAATCAAATTTATTAGTTTGAAATTTAGTCAGCTCATAGTCTATTTCACCCAAGACACACCTCCACCTATTCTGAAATATAATCTGCACTAATGATGAAAGAGACGGCTTCATCTATTCCTATGTATAATCTGAACTAATGATAATAACTTCTGTATGATGGAGGATTTGAAAAGACGAGATAATATTTTTCCACTTCTTAAATGTCATTCCACCTCTAATGTTATACAATTGGAAACATTTTTCATTAAGAACTTAGTTGTTCTACTTTTAACTGTTCACTCATACTCTACCACCCAACAAAGAAATAACACACAAAACAGGTAATATTACTCTATGCTCCATCATTTGTTATCTCTAAGCACTTCTCTTTGTGAAAGTTGTGACTGACCATATTAGTTGATGTTTGAAAGTTAGCTCACACAAAACGAATTATATGGACAATATTACTGAATCCTACATTTCTCTACAAGAAATGCATTATGCCCAAATAACTAGTAACATACACAAAGGATGAATGCATACATATTTCTCCATTTTCATATCAGAAACAGACAAGGGAAAAAAAATAGAAGAAAAACATACCCATCAACAGAACAAATATCCCTCTTAAAATAGCAACAATGAATCTCTAATGTTATACAACTGGAAACATTTTTCATGAAGAATACAACTGTACAAAAAAGGTAATACAACTCTATGCTCCATCATTTGTTATCTCTAAGCAATTCTCTTAAAGAAAGTTGTGACTTAAGTTGTTAGTTGATTATCCTGCATTTCTCGACAAGAACTACATAATGTTAATTTCCTTCTTCTTCTCCGACATGCTAAGTCCTCTGTTGCCTTCAATGAATGAGCACAGTCTTCACCATATGTAAGAAGAAATTGTTGTTTTATTTAAACCACCAGACTCCTTGAAGGCAGTTATAGCCTCCATAATGAGATATTCCATCCTATAACAATGAAAAGGGGAAAATAGTAATTGTTAGAAGGAAAAGGAAGAATATATGTTACTGATTAACCAGCATAACCCACTGTCACATGCAACTATAAACAAATAAAATGATTGATTAATATTAACAAGGAGATTTGAGTCTAATTCTCATAAGGCATCTACTTATTCATCAAAAAGTAGCAAATATCAAAGCTAAAACAAATGGAGAACTAATGGCTACAAATAAAATGAAGAGGATGACAAGTTCTCTGCTAAATCCAGCCACCCTCCTCTTACCAGACAAAAGAACTTGTAACCAATCTATTTTACACCAACATTGTGTCAAAATTTTATGAAAATATTACAATGCCATTTCTCTCGCAATTAACTAAATAATTGAGGGGGCTACACAATGTCTACATTAAGAATTAACATATTATCAATCTTACAGAAGGAAGCAGGGCACGACTGTCATCCATAATAGATAATTCTAATTGAGAAGCATACCATCAAAACCTTCATAAGTTTATCCAAGATTTTAAGTTAATGTGTCCTTGAAACTTGTGTCATTTTAAGCCTCATTACTTAAGACACTCTTCCAGCATGTACAGTGTAATGAGTTTTCCATTTTTCAGATTTTGTTTTAAGTCACCATGGATTGTGTTTTCAGTCTAGTACGAAGTTCTTTCACAGGTAGATCATATAGTAGAGACTAACACTTGAGCTGTACATGCAGGTACAAATCACACCATAGTTGAAAAATATTGATGTGCTCAACAATTGCATGAAATATGACAAGGTGGAAATGGACAAGAACTATGAAACAAACATACAAGAAACATCAAGTACCTAATCACAAGACCAAACCCATTTGTCATTACACTCATATTTCTCCATTTGTCCTATAATGAAATAGTAAAATAAAAAATTTTGTTATACAAAGTTGTATCCTACTGTGATCCAAGCAACAATTCATTTCCTCCATCATATGTCAATTCATCTCTCCTGAAGAAATAGGAAACATAAGATGCAAAAGTTTTACCTTGAGGTCCATGTTTGAATGAAGATATAAAACACCACTGAATTCAGGACCTTTGAGAATTGTGCACCATTTCCTATACCCGTTCTTACTCACTCTAGCTTTTAGAGTTGCTTCTTCTTCTGCAGTCCATTTTTGTTTCGGTGCCCCCATAAAAAATAACACAAAATAACTCCTCAAGCCAATTCAAGCTAGACTAACTGGTGAAACACACAATCAAATCCAACAAAGAAAAAAGCAAGCAACGTCATTAAGACAATGAGATATGATCAACTCAAAAACTCATCACAAACATAGCTCTTCACTGACACCATTAACCACATCAAATTTAGACACTTTATCTTTACACTTGGCGTCCAAATGAAACATAATACATGGATAGGCCACAAACGTTGGGACACAACGACTACAAACTTGAGCCTATGGTTTCAAATTCACTTCAAAACATAAAAACTAAAAGAGCATAACCACAAAAATATATGCAATTCCTCAATTTTTCAATTAAAAATTGAGATTGTCAGTCAAACAATAAACTTTATGCCTCGAATACACATTAAATAAAAAACATTGAATTCTGTAGAGGAAATATGCTTGATGTGGCCTTCTCAATCTCTCTACCAATGCTTTCAGGAATGTACTTCTGCACCAGATCTTTCAAATCACAAGAAGAAGACTAGTTAATTATGATTTCCCTCATCTTCTGGCAGATCTGAAAATGCAAAGAGCAAAACAAGCAACTCATAGTCAGTAGTGAAATAAATCACGCGTTAGTATACACTTTATATTCAATGTACAAAATGCACAAGAAGGGGGGGGGTTGAATTGTGTTTCGTTTTGCGTGAATATAGTCCCCTTTTTAAAATTCTTTGAAAACTTGCTTTCTCAAAAACTATTGAGTAAGAATCACGATGTATTGCAATTAAATTCTATATACTTGTATCAAACAATAGATATTAAAAATAGAGAGTTCAGAAGTTAACACAACGATTTTATCCTGGTTCACCCCAAACTGTGGGCTATGTCTAGTCCTCAAAATTCTTTCTAAGATTTCATTATTCTTTTCAAACTGTACAAGTATTTTTTTCACAGAGCCTCTTCAGGTCTCTTACACCAAATATTCTTTTTCTCACTTAGCCTCTTCAGAATCTTAGCTTTTCTTCTTTCTTACAGAAAGATATTGCGAGCTTTATTACAATAATGATAGCTTTAGTGTTTCGCATAATGAATACAGTGTTTTCAAAAGATCAAAAACTTTTTAAAATCTCTAACTTTTTTAATCTTCGACTCCGACTTGTATTTATAACCTTCGTTTTCAACTGCTTCTTGATAACTGTTTCTTTCTTCTTGCTTCTTGATTCTTGATTCTTGAATATTGTAGAAACAGTTATTTAGTTGAGTTATGTAACTAACTTAAACTAATTAACCATTCAACGTAGTATTGATTCTTAGTCTTAGTTTTTCTTTCGTCTTAGTTTCACTTCCGTTTCATCTTACTTTCTTTCGTCTCACTTTTGCTTCTGCTTTGTCTTAGTTTCTTCCGTCTTACTTTTGTTTCTGCTTTGTCTTTGTTTCTTTCGTCTCACTTTTGCTTCCGCTTCGTCTTAGTTTCTTTCGTCTCACTTTTGTTTTTGCTTCGTCTGAGTTTCGCTTCCGTTTCGTCTTATTTTTGCTTCCTCTTTGTCTTACTTTTGTTTCAGCTTCCATCTTACTTTCGTCCGTCTTACTTTTGCTTCCTCTTCATCTTAGTTTCTTTTGTCTTACTTTTGCTTTCGCTTCGTCTTAGTTTCTTCCGTCTTACTTTTGCTTTTGCTTCATCTTAGTTTCTTCCATCTTACTTTTGTTTCTGTTTCATCTTAGTTTCTTCCATCTTACTTTTGCTTTCGCTTCATCTTAGTTTCTTTTTTCTTACTTTTGCTTCTTCTTTGTCTTACTTTTGCTTCCGCTTCGTCTTACTTTTGCTTCAGCTTCCATCTTCCGCTTTGTCTTACTTTTGCTTCAGCTTTCGTCTTACTTTTGCTTCAGCTTCATCACTTTCTAATATTATTATTATTTGATTTTCATCAAAATTATTTAGACGTGAATTCATTTTGACTTAATAATCTCCCTCTTTTTGATAATAACAAATAATCATAATTTTAGAAAGATAATCGAGTATTATTTATAAGAAGACATACAATTGAAAAAATTATAACTATACTATCTTCTTTTCACTTCTCTTCTTTTCTTTTCCTCTTCTCCCTTTCTTTCTCTTCAACTCTTCTTCTCTTCTCCCCCTATCTTTCTCTTTTTCATTTCTCCCCCTATTTGTTATTAATAAAAAATCATGACCGAAGATGTTTAAAAATTTTAGAGAACATTTGTTGCATTTCAGTACGGAGTAACATGACGTCTTGTCGTATATAAACTACTTCCTCATG
Organism: Erythroxylum novogranatense; assembly: GCA_029891385.1. Lineage (NCBI taxonomy): Eukaryota > Viridiplantae > Streptophyta > Magnoliopsida > Malpighiales > Erythroxylaceae > Erythroxylum > Erythroxylum novogranatense. The sequence goes on from CM057231.1 coordinate 57,845,682, forward strand.
TAAGTCACCCACTGAAACACACAGATCATTAACCTTGTCATGAATTTCTTCGACTAAGTTTGCATCAATCTTCTGCTGTGCTTCTTCAAAACCAATAGTAGTACCAAATGAGTCTGAAGGTAAAACATTCAGTTCAATGATTGTAATAGCAGGAGGTTTGAAAGATAAGTTCTTATCAGGGAGATCAATATCATCAGGACGAGGTGGCTTTGGAACTTTTTTTCCAAATATGTGTAGTACATCTCCAATTGAAGATATAGAACTCAAGGGTCTAATATGCATAATTAAGTGCATAAAAGTCTCTATGTTGTAATTAATATCTCCAATTCTGATGGTTTTGTATTGCCCTTCTATTATTTTGCCAACTACCTGAGAAGTATCATCAATGGTGATACGACCATAATGACTTCCTGATGCTTTTGAGATATGATGGGAAACATAGATTCCTCTCTGTTGAGCTGCATAACATGCTGCATCTATGTTCCTTACTTCTTCTTCAATTTGATCTTCTGCCAGATCACTTATAATCTCTTTTGGATACATTTTCTTCTTCCCCTTATCTTCATTGCGAACAACGTAAGGTCTTGGTTGAATGTCAATTATAATCTTAATCACTGTTCTTTTTGTGATTGGGTAAATAGTATACTTTTTTTGGGTCATCTGTATTGGATATGGTTCTGATTTCTCATCTCGCAGAACATTATACAACCTTTTCTCTCCATCATTCAATAGATTTATTGTACGACTATTTACTAAGATTAGTTCAAATTGTACCTTGGCCAACCTTCTCAGGGGTTCTCTTATGATTATAGAGCTCCCACATCTTACAGGTTCTGTAACACCCCACACCCGTAAGACCCGAACCCGATATCGTTGGTGATATCCGAGTCCGTGTCCCACGAGAGTGGCGTACTACATCAGTCGATTTAAAATTCAGTATACACTTTTTTTCTTTTGGAGCCATTAACTCCACGCTCACACGGCAAACACAAGTAAGTAAATAAAATCCGTGTTTAATATAAACCAGCCGCTTATTACAGTCATTCACCATAATCACAATCACCAACGCATGAGAAAACATTAATACCACAAGGGCTCAAGAAAATACAATGCCTTGTTATACGAAGATTCGGAATACAATTTACTAAAACACTAATGCAGACCTAACCGATCCCGACCTCTAACCTTTACTCGTCTCACGAGAGATATACTCCGTGTCAATGGGGTATTCTTCAGACTGAAAATAGATGCAAATTTTGGGTGAGTTTTATAACTCGGTGAGAAACCATCATCGATGGTTCACTCAAATCATGCATTACGCCTATGGCGTCATATCCTAATACATTAATCATCGACACCGATAAGCGATCCATAATCATATCCATAATAATAAAACATTCACGATAATTCATGCCATTACAAAAGCAAGACATGTCACAAAACGGTCATTTATGCAAATGAGATGCATATGAGACTCTTTCCGCTTATTCAAGATTGTGCCCAAGTGCTCGACCGGTGTTCGGTGGAGACGCGTCGAGATTTCTCCCCTCGGGCTCGAGGTCGGTCCAAGACAAATATGAGAGCTCAAGCTCTTATCAAGAATAATAGCAACTGGGGCACGCCCATTATCGATCATGCAATTATGCATGCGAGGCGATTTAGTAAATATGCAGATTTGGCTATAAAGCCTAGTGTATCAGTAAATCCACAATATGGCTATAAAGCCCAGTGTATCAGTCAGTGTTCAGTATGATGGCTATAAAGCCCAGTCTATCAGTATCAGTAAAATCATATAATACAATCCCATACATGCCAAGAGTCATACGGTGCTCATTCAATTCACTTTTGCATGTAATTCACGTTAAGCATGTACACAACCAGAAATTTGAGAAACCAACTAGGTTACTCACCTATTGCTTCCGAGCTAATGCCGGAAGTCTCGTGACGCCATCGGTCAATCGACGCCCAATTGGGCCTCTATATGAATCGAAAAAGTACGAGTCACTAAATATGAAATTTGTGCTCATGTTGATGAGATATGCATGTTCATGAATTCTCGGTCCTAATTCAATATTTTCCCATAATAAAATTCTATCAAAATTAGAAATCCATAAGCGCGACGGCATGCAATTCGGACCTCTATAGGTCCTCACTTAAATAAAACAAGTGTTTACATGTTCCGTCGATAGGGCTACGCCAAATTCCGCCTAAAATTTCCGCTTTCTCATAATATGAAATTAAATATTCAACGAATCCGATGCCTCTGAATCAGGTCAATCGGACGTCGGACGGGAAAGAAATTGACACAAGAACCATTGGATCAAGTAATGCCAAATAATAATCAAAACAGTAATATATATATATTCATAAGCCTGCCTCGCGGGGGCGAGACGCCGCCCTCGCGAGGCTGAATCATCCTGCTTCGTCATGAGGGCAAGCCGTCGCCTCGCGACCAGGCCAATTATCTCGCCCTCGAGGCTAAAAGTCGCCATGACTACGAAGTTCCCCGCCTTTATCCTTTTCTTTTTTTCCAGATTTAAATTCCTAATTTCCAACTACTCTAACTTTTAGCACACAAATCAGAAAAATACCCACTATACCTCATTGGAAAGCTTATGAAAAGCTCTACAATTCTCAAGAAGACCATAAAATCAATTCCAACCCTAAGGGTGTCAAATAACCCATCAAACCTTCTGCCTACTCAATTTCCATCAACACAGGGCAGTACAATTACAATTTCATAACTCACTGATTCTTCATTCTTGGTCAATAAATTACCACAAAATATGGTCAATAAGTTCACAATATCCATCAATGTCAACTTTCATGAACAATCCAAAATCAAATTCTATTTCTAAACCAGTCAATTAATTCATTCAATGTCTGTTATGATCAGTCACTGTTTCATAACTCCCAATTCTGACTTTTATGTCATTTTCAGAAGCTCACTAACACTAGTTCAGTCCACATAAAATGTTAAAATTGCCTCCAATCAGTAAACTCACAAAATCACTCTTAAACTAGGTTTCATCCAAAATGCTCAAAACCAGTCATTAGTAATCAATTCATATCTCCCAATACACAATTACAAAAATAGCAAGATTAGTAGAAATGGAAAGATAATTAACTATGCTACAACTTCCATGAAGACCATTCTCCCTAATTCCATCTCAATTAATTCATAAAAATCAACAAAACTCAGATGTCATGGTTGCGGTTACTGTTCACAGGCAATGGAACAGGAACTTTCCCATTCAAAAATTCACCCTTCTATCATTGAAATTCAACAACACCTATTTCACACTAAATTGGAGCCAACATCCCAAAGTTTCAGTGGCCACTAACCTTACCTCATTTTCATTTCTACACAATAAATTATGAATAAAACAGTAACATCAATTATAATTCCAAGTTTCCAGATTCAATGTTAACCTTAGTTCAACCACTTCCAATGCCTTTTTCACATCACTAGACATCAAAATAAATACAAATTAAATATTACTCCAGTCATACATATACTAGGGTTAATACTGAAAAATTTACAGCATTTAATTCCTCAATTCGAATACTCAAATAATTATCCTTATTCAATTCAAAATCAAACCATATCATTACTTTCAATTCAGTCATCACTTAGCTTTATACCCATTACTTTAAATCATATAATCAACACTTTAATGTCTACATGAACCTTATACATGCTTTAAATCCTTATATTAACTACCCCCATACTATCATGACATTTATTTCCATGTAAAACACATTTAAAGATCAAAACTTAAGGAAAACTTACCAAATCAAATCTTCTTTCCACCTTCTCAACTCTTTACCTACTACTCCAACTTCCCACTTTCTCTACTTTCTAAACTCCACACAAGGAGTTTATTATCATGAAAAGAAGGTGGTTTTGATTGCATGAAGAAAAGCCTTTGAATTTGGAGGAAATGAAGAAAGAAACAAAAATCGATGGTGAGAAAAGCAAATGGAGAGATGCTTCGGTTATGACTTTTTTTACAACAAGAAACTCACTCTTTTCATATGATTTATTGGCAAAATGATAGGAACAAGATGGAGCATTAAATGAAGCCTTTTTGGTGGCCAAATGTGATTGGTCAAGCTTTTAAAGAAAAGTCAACATATTCTTTCTTCAATCCGATCAAAACTAACCCCAATCAACTCAAATGACCCTAATTTCAATTCCAAAATAATATTACAGCACCGTGGGTGGCGATTTTTGCTCTGAGAATCGAATCGACGGATCGCTAATTGGTGATTTATCCGGTCCGAGAATTTCCCCGAATTATTTTTCTGAGAATTAATGAAATTCCCTAAAATTATAAAACAGGTAACAGTGCACTCCAAATGATTTTTCAATCACGACAATCACCTTTTCTACCCCAAAATATGTTTAGGCCAGGTACCGGCGATTTTGCCGGTCCGGGAACTTTCTCCGGAAAATTCCAGAAAAATTCCTAAAAATCTCTTAAAATGTAAAACCATTTATGGTGCAGTCCAATCAATTTTCCAAACTCAATTATCCCATTAATTCCAATAAAATTGCTTTAGGCCCAATTACCGGGAATGTCATGAATGCATTTACTGTAATTCCATGTACACGATTGATACTGTGTATCAATCCTATTATGCATGAACAGTACTAAATATTCCCTATTAGTCTCATCCTATACCAATTTTACTATTTTACCCTTCCAGGAGGGGGTGGGATGTTACAGGTTCAACTTCTTCAATGATTTTTATTTTCAAATCTTCTTTTCTCATTGGTTGAGAAGGATTAACCTGTGCTGGATTGTGTTCAACTAACCTTGTCTTTTGTTGAGCAGCAGTTGGACTGCTCTTTTTCTGACTAATTTTCTACTTCTTACTTTCTTCAATCAAACTAGGAGGTTATTGTTGAGGTTAAGATTGAGGTTTCTTTTTCTCAAATTCCAACTTCCTCTTAATTTCAATCTCTTTAACCAATTTTGTTGAGTCTTCTTGCAAAATTGAGACTAAGGGTCTGGTTGCCTGCACAGCTTTCTTTTCAGAATCTCCACTATGAGTCAACTCTTTACCTTTCTTCTGCTCTTGTTGATGCAGAGTCCGTAGTCTAGGTGATCTTTTTGTTTATTTGGGTTTCTCTGAAAGAAGTGTTTCCCCTTTTTCTTCAAGGACACTTGTTTCTCTGTCTGTTGCACCTGATTTTCTTCTTTTTGAGAAATCATCTTAACTTTCATTGCATCATTTGACGATTTCTTCAATCCCTCTGTAGGCATTCTTCCAGTGGATTGAGATTTTGATTTTCTTGTGGGAGTTATTTTTTCACTCAAACTACGTTTGACAGTACACTCCCGCTCAATCCTTGCTATCATCTTGAAATTTGTATCTTCTTTTTCTTGATTCTTCAAGCCCATTCTACTGATAGTTGTAGAGTTAATGACGCTTTTAATGTTCATCTTCAGTCTGTTTCCTCTTTCAAGAAGAATTTCAGATTCTCTGAAGATTCTTGTCAGTATCATTCCATATGGTAGAGCAGTCGAATCTTTCTTCGACTTTACCATGTAATTGAGAATTAGGTATGGAAGATCTATGGGCTGGCGATTGAGTAGATGAAATAAACATTGCTCATCTAACGTTGTTACTAGATTCCTCGATCTTGTTCTTGGTAGAACAAAATGAAAAAGCATTGAATGTAGAACCCCAGCCTTCAACACAAGACTTGAGGCCTTCTCCCCCTTTGGGTCATTACATCCATATAGTTGTCAATTGATCTTTACCTTCTCTATACTGGCTTGAGTCATCCATCTTGCTTTATGAGCAAGCTTTACTCTAACACATGGACATTCAGTAGCCTTCTCAATTGACTTCAGTGTTACTATGACCGACAATCTATCTACTACTGATATTAGATTATCTTCAACTACCTCTACATTCTTCTAGAAATCATATACTTCATTCCAGTAAACTGTCTCATGAACTCGAAAGACGTTCTTCCATCCAGCTACCATAATCTCTAGTTCGATATCCATCTGATCCTTCTTTAAGGACTCGAAATCAACGTGTCTTCCATTAGTCATTGATTGCTCCATCTATATCTGTAGTTAACAAAGAAATAAACGCACAGATGTATTTCTCAAAGAAGTGATGTTAGTATCTGAAATTTAAAGTGTGATCAAAGAGTGTTTGATATCAAAACAGAGTAATGAAATGTTTTGAGAGTTCTTTAAAAGCCGATGTCAAGGTATTTTAAGAGTGTTCTAAAGTAGGTGGTAATCTCAAGGCTTTGAGAAGCTTTCCCTCTAAAACTTTCTCATGACAGAAGTTACTGTCTGTAACTTACTGTTACTGTTACCTTGAACTCTTACGACTTTTTATCTGGGTCATGACGTGTAAGACGATTGATCACTCAACATTACCATGTTCAGGTTTCATCTTATTTTTTAACTCTTTCTTCACTCAATGGCTTAGTGAAGATGTCTACCCATTGATAGTTCGTCTCAACAAACTGTAGACTTACGAGCTTCTTCTGTATGTAGTCTCTTAAGAAATGATGTCTAACTTCGATATGTTTTACCCTTGAGTGTTGTATTGGATTCTTCGAAAGGTTGATAGCACTTGTGTTATCACAGAAGATTGGGATTTGTTCTTCTTGTATTGAATAATCTTTTAACTGGTACTTAATCCATAACGTTTGTGAGCAACAACTTGCAGCTGACATATATTCAGTTTCTATAGTGGATAGAGCAATTGAGCTTTGCTTCTTACTCGACCAAGAAACTAGGTTGTGGCCAAGGAAGTGACATCCTCCACTCGTACTCTTTCTATCAATCCTGTCTCCGACGTAATTAGCATCACAGTAGCCAATTAACCTGAAATCTTTACCTTTTTCATACATTAAGCAAAGATCAGTAGAACCTGATAGATATCTCAAAAATCTTTTAACATCTATATAATGATATTCTCTAGGATCTGCTTGAAATCTCACACACAAATAAATACTAAACAAAATATCAGGTCTGCTTACTATAAGATAAAGTAAAGAACCAATAATTCCTCTATAAAGGGTTTAATCAACCTTCTTACCAACTTCTTCCTTGGACAAAAGGTTTGAAGGATGCATAGGAGTTGACATTGGTTTCCCTTTTTCCATCCCATACTTAATCAATAATTATTTAATATATTTCTGTTAATGAATAAAAATATTTTCTTCGGCTTGCTTAACTTGTAACCCAAGAAAGAATTTTAATTCACCCATCATGCTCATCTCAAATTATTTCTTCTTCAAATTCTCAAAACTAGTACATAACCTTTTAGATGTTGCACCAAAGATAATATCATCAAAATAAATTTGAACTATGATGAAATCATTCTTAATGCATTTTCTAAATAACGTCTTATCTACATGACCTCTACTGAAATCATTCTCAAACTCACCACCATGATTACTTCTAATACTAACAATAAAAATTCCTGTTTCATTATGTAACTTTTTGAAAAGTACTTTAAAACACTTAAAAGACTCATCCTTATGTGATAAGAATAATATCCAACAAAATATAGTGAAGTCATCAACAACTACGAGACCATACTTCTTTCCGTAAAGACTCAATGTCCTAGTTGGACCAAATAAATCCATATGTAATAACTCTAGGGGTCTAGATGAAGTTACAATATTTTTAGAAGAAAAAGTTATTTTAATCTATTTTCCTTTATGACAACTTTCACAAAAGAAATCCTTGTTAAAACTTATTTTTGGTAATCCTCTTACCAAATCATGTTTAATCAACTTGGAAATGTGTTTAAAACTAACATGACCTAGCTTTTAATGCTAAATAAAATTTTCTTCATCTTTTGATATAAAACAAGAAATATTTTGACTTTGCAAATCTTCTAAATTGATTTTGTAAAGATTGTTTCGTCTTTTGGCAGAAAAATATAGAACCACCCTTGTTTTTGATTACACAAGAATTTTGATTAAAGGATACTTCAAAACCAAAATCACATAATTGACTGACACTAATCAAATTGTGTTTTAAACTATCAACTAGAAACACATTATCAATAGATGAAAAAAAATCTTTATCGATTTTACCGATTCCAATTAATTTGCCCTGCTGGTTATCTCCAAAAATTATCGATCCTCCCTTCTTATCTTGAAGATCTAGGAACATATACTTTCTTCTCTTCATATGTCGTGAGCATCCACTGTCCAAATATCATTGGTGTTGGTTGTTTTTTCTAAGGAAGGAGATCTATAGTAGATATTATATTTTTCTTAGGTGCCCAGAGTTTCTTGGGTCCTTTGGGGTTAGTCTTAAAATGATTCATGAAATGATGATAATGCGACTGATGAAATTTCTTCCTATTAGCAACAAAGTTTTTTTTATACTGAGTATTATTTTTAGCAAAACCTAATCCACTCTTATCATTTGGGTGTCTGTATCTTCCTAGTATGTCATTCATCTTTCTTGTACTCTCAGTGAATGTTGATAAATCAGCTGAAAGATTATTGATCCTTTGTTTCAGTTGATTGATCTCCTCAGATCTATCTATAGCAACCTTTTTCTTCATATCGTCTACTTGTTTCTTCAGGCAGATGTTTTTTCTCTCTAACACTTGCGTGTTCTTCAAGTTTTCTACAAACTTTTTCTTTAATGATCTATAGTACTTAAGTATGGGAATCTTCTAGTAATTCTGAATATGCATCTTGTAATTCTTTAGAATTAGAGGTTACCTCCTCATCACTTTTTCTTTTGGCTACCAGGCAAATGTTTGCTTGAATTGATGCCTCTGAATCAATATCAGATTCGGACGAATCCAAATCTTCCCATGTTGCCATCATGCTCTTCTTGTTTTCTCTATTTTTCTTGGGTTTTCTTTTCAACAATGGACATTCAGAATTGTAGTGTCTAGGTTTATTGCATTCGTAGCAGATGACAGATGTTTTCTCGTTCTTGCCTTCATCTTTGTTATTCTTTTTGAAAGAAAAATCTTTGTTTCCTCTTTCTTTCTTCTTCCATATGCGTCTGATCTTCCTTGAGATAAAAGATAATTCATCATCTTCTTCGCTTGAATCTTGTTCAGATTCATTAGAGTCATCATCCTTGACTTTTTTTATCTTTAACGCTTTTGATGATGAACTTTTCTTTCTTTGAATCTTGTGATTCTTTTGTCCAACTTTCAATGCTATAGATTTATCCTGCCTGGGTTTATATTCTACATTGAGCTCTACTTCTTGTATCTTCAAGGATCTAAGCAATTCATCAAACTTTAATACACTCAGGTCCTTAACTTCTTGTACTGCGGTGACTTTAGGTCTCCATCTTTTCGATAGACTTTAAGAATCTTTCGAACATGATCATGATTATCATAGATTCTTCTAAGAGCTTTGAGTCCATTGATGATAGTTTGAAATCATCCAAACATCTGATCGATAGACTCATCTTCCTTCATTTTGAACAGCTCATAATAGTGTACAAAAATGTTTTTCTTGGATTCCTTCACTTGGTTGATGCCTCCATGTGTGATGGATAGAATATCCTACATCTCCTTCACAATTTTGCATCCATGAACTTTATCGTATTCACTTCTGCTTAGGGCACAACTTAGAAAGAACTTGGCCTTTGAATTTAGCTGGAATCTTGTTTTTTGATCAACTGACCATCTAGTACGTGGAATGGCATTCCCTTCATCATCCATTAGTGTATACGGTCCATTCTCTATAATCTCCCAAAGATTAATATGTGTAGATTCAATGAAGAGCCACATCCTATCTTTCCAATAGTGGTAGTCTTCACCATTGAATGCAGGAGGTCTAGTGACTGAGGCATCTTCATCTATATAAACGTGTGATTCTACCATGGATCTTTATCCACACTTTGTAACAGTAGTTCTTGGACACCGAGCTCTAATACCAATTGAAGTAAATCATGCATTAGTATAGACTTTATATTCAATGTACAAAATGCACAAGAAGGAGGGGTTGAATTGTGTATCCTTTTGCGTGAATACAATCCCCTTTTTAAAATTCTTTGAAAACTTACTTTCTCAAAAACTATTGAGTAAGAATCACGATGTATTGCAATTAACTTCTATATACTTGTATAAAACAATAGAAATTAAAAGTAGAGAGTTCAAAAGTTGACACAACGATTTTATCCTAGTTCACCCCAAACCATGGGCTACGTCCAATCCTCAAAATCCTTTATGAGATTTCACTATTCTTTTCAAACTGTACAAGTATTCTTTTCATAGAGCCTCTTCAGGTCTCTTACACTAAGTATTCTTTTCTCACTTAGCCTTTTTAGGCTCTCAGCTTTTCTTCTTTCTTACAGAAAGATATTGTGAGCTTTATTACAATAATGATAGCTCTAGTGTTTTGCACAATGAATATAATGTTTGCTAAAAATCAAAAACTTTTTAAAATCTTTAATTTTTTTAATCTTCGACTCTGACTTGTATTTATAACCTTCGTCTTCAACTGCTTCTTGACAACTGCTTCTTTCTTCTTGCTTCTTAATTCTTGAATCTTGAATCTTGTAGAAATAGTTATTTAGTTGAGTTCTGTAACTAACTCAAACTAGTTAACCGTTTGACGTAGTATCAGTTCTTCGTCTTAGTTTTTCATTCGTCTTAGTTTTGCTTCCGTTTCGTCTTACTTTCTTTTGTCTAACTTTTGCTTCCGTTTTGTCTTAGTTTTTCGTCTCATTTTTGCTTCTGCTTCATCTTAATTTCTTCCGTCTCATTTTTGCTTCCGCTTTGTCTTAGTTTCTTTCGTCTCATTTTTGCTTTTGCTTCGTCTTAGTTTCACTTCCGCTTCGTTTTACTTTTGCTTCTGTTTCGTCTTACTTTTGCTTCAGCTTTTGTCTTAGTTTCTTCCGTCTTACTTTTGCTTCCACTTCGTCTTAGTTTCTTCCGTCTTACTTTTGCTTCCACTTCGTCTTAATTTTGCTTCCGCTTCGTCTTTTTCTTACTTTTGCTTCAGCTTCTGTCTTACTTTCTTTCGCTTTGTCTTACTTTTGCTTCAGCTTTCGTCTTACTTTCTTCCACTTCATCTTACTTTTGCTTCAGCTTCCGTCTTACTTTTGCTTTAGCTTCATCACTTTTTAATATTGTTATTATTTGATTTTCATCAAAATTATTTAAACGTGAAGTCATTTTGACTTAACAAGTAGGTGTCGCTAATACATAACCAATAAAAAATAACCTCGAATATATAATAAACATGACGGATCTAACTAGACTGAGTATACCTCCTTGAACTGTGAATAGAATCAAGTATTTACCAAACATTGTTTAATGAAGATAAACAATAATAATAGTTCAAACAACAAACAATCAGATGATTGGATTTTGAGGAATGAACATAGTTTGCAATTTCTTCCTGACATTCAAGACATACTAATAGAAGAACAGCAGGTTGACATTTTTTTTGCAGAGAGGATTAGACTATCTAGATTTCGGTTGAACCTACACTAAATAATTCATAAGTTTTTTAAAAAAGGCCGACCCATCTATTTTCCCCATCAAGGAACCTTAATTTCCTAATTAAGGTTCCTATGAGGTAATATGACATCTATATATATATATATATATATATATATATATATATATATATATATATATATATATATATATATATATGCATCAATTATAATTTATTGAAGTGAGAACAAGATGAACTTTAAACATTATCAGCAAAGACTATGACCATATACCTCATAATGGTTGTTGGCCCCTGAATTTTTTATTTGATTAAGCATAATTAGATTAATTTTTGAGGTCTTGATAGACTTATGTGTGTTGGAAATTAATTAACATGTTAATGTTAATGAGTTTGTGTGACATAAGAGATTAAATTGAAGTGTTAGGAGAGTATTGCATTAAGGGCATTTTGGGCATGTCACTTAAGGAGGAAAGAACAGAAGCTTTTAAGTAAGGGCAAAATAGACTTTGTGCAACCATTAGTGGTATAAAAGGCAAGAGAAATGAGTTGTCTTTCATTTTAAAGAAGCAAAAACGAAAATTGAAAGGAGAGAAGAGGGAGAGAGTCATAGGTAAAGAGAGGGAAGGAGAAAAAGAAGAAAAAGGTAGGGATTCCATTTTCTTGGTGTTCAAGAGGGTTTTTGGGGTTAATTCAAGAAGGAAAAAGAAAGAGGAAGGTTCAAGCTTCCATTAGAGCCAAGAAAATCCTTTGTTGGGTGAAGATTCAAGGTAAGTGATTTTTAAGGTTTTGGATTTTTGGAGTGTTTGTGGTTCAAAGAGCTTAGGAAATGGATGGGTTTAGGTATTCTAGGATCAATTTCATGTATTGGGTTTTTTAGGTTTTTCAATTTGGATTCCTTTTGATTTGGGGGATTTTGTTTTTGTGAAGGGAGGCAAGAAGAGCTAGAAGAGGAGACACATCCTTGAATAAGCTTCAAGCAAGGAAAATCAGGTGGGTGATATTTTTATAATCAGGTTAATAAGCTATTAAATGGTCTTCAATAAATAAAATCAATGATTTTCCAACTACCTTAGAAAAGTGCATTTATTGATCTTTATATGCTTGAGAAGTTGCTACATGCTTTTTGTATGTGAGTTTTGTGAATGAATTTTAATGATGTGGGAATGCTTTACAATTGATCTATAATTGTTGTATTTGAGGTTTTGAATAAGTTGAAAAGTGGCTTTTATGATTGGTATGGGATTTTGGTTGTTGAATTGTGAAATATGACATGTGCATGAAAAACAAGTTTTCAAGAATGTGCCATTTGGGAAAAATATTTTCAGTTCATGAATTGCATGTTATGTGGGTTTGGTTTAGTCCATCCAAGAATTGTCACGTGCACGTTGACCAAGTCAAGACTTCTCTCGCCTGTCCGCTAATGACACGGAGCTCCTTTAAGAACTACCTCAAGTTTACGACTACACAAGACCATTATATGGAATTGTGTAGTTCGTCATGTTTATGGACTTGCCAAGCCATTTGTGATGTGTTTGTGTGTTTACATGTGTTGACAAGTTTGAAGAATGCTTGACTTATGAGAATGTGATTTTGGTTTAACAAAGTTAAGAAATATATGCTTTATGGACTTTTCTATAATCTGGAAAGTTTCAAATGGTTTTTGCTTATTGTCGTTTACAAAGCTGTTACCCATGAGCGTTAAGCTCACCCCCTCACCTTCCCACCCACAGGTGATGAGCAAGTTAGCGAGTGATCGAGATGAGCGCCAAGGAATCACTCCATTTTGCATTTTTGTTCTTTTGATCTTTGAAAGTTGGAATTTGTAAAACAATGCTTTAGTTGCATTTTGAGAAATTATTGATTTTGTAAAGTTTTGTATTTTTGGACTATGTTGTAAGTGGCTTGAAGTGCCCACTAAAGCATTGAAAAACTCTTATTTTGATGCAAATGAAATACAAATGCAATATGGTTGTTTATGGCTTTTCAAGTTTTTCATTGCTATTTTCAACCTTTCATAAGGGTAGGATTGTGTTTTGGATTCAAGTGAAATTATGGAATTATTTAGGTAGAATTGATAAAATTTGTCTTCTTGGAAGTTGTAGAAGATCTTTTAATCTTTCCAACGATATGAAGTTTGTGATTGTTGGATGTTGGAATGGAGAGATATGAGTGTTACAAGTTATGATGCTGCTTATGATTTGTGGTTGTGGCAGCTATGGTGATTGATAGGAAATTGGGGTTTTGAGGAACCAAATGAGTTGAGATTTGAGAAGTTTGTAAAATGAATTTGTTTTTGGATTGTTATGAAGTGTTTAGGCATTAGAATAAGCGAATTTGTGAAGATTATAAGTGTATATGATGTTAGATTGGATGTAGGAAGTATTGGAGAGGGTTTGGAGGGGTTTCGGGAACCCCCATGTCCGTTTAACGAACTTTAGGTCCATTTAATGGACCTTTACGGGTCAAAAAGGACCCCTAGCATCGCCCATGTTCGTTTAACGGACTTGATGTTCATTTAACGGACCTTCTCAGGTGAGAAGGTGCACTTTGGCCCAACAATGTCCGTCAAACGGACATGCATGTCCGTTTAATGGACATCCACAAGACAGCTTAAAGAAATTGTGATTTTTGACCCTCTTAGAGACAGAATCTGATTTTGTGATTTTCATAAAAGTTTTAGATCTAGACGTCTTCTTTCAAATGGTCTAAAAACGAACTAGTTACAACATCTACATTGAAAGTTATGGCATCACGCCAAGGTAGGTACAAATTGATTGAGGGTATAAACATGTTATATTCCTTTGGGCATAACTCCCTCATCCGCCCTCCAAATGAAGTGATTCTTAAAGCAATGGCTTTCTAACATCTTTTTCCATCTCTCCAAGAAAAATGGTATCTTTTGGAGTTGTTTTGAGGAAGTTTACATTAAAGTAAGTGAGGGCTCAGTTAGGGGAGCATAATTGGAGTATGTGCACGCTTTAGCTTTTTAAGCATATCATGAGCTATAGAGCTCCGATTGAGATGATTTTTGCTTTAAAGCAAACTAAAGGCTTAGAGCTCCCTATGAAGAAGTCAAGATGTGATTTTGATGATTGGATAGTGTGGCCTCACCACCCTTATGGGATGACGGCCAAAGAGGGTTCATTAGAATAACCCTATAGGTTTACAAGCTCAAGGTTGATGACTCCGAATGCTGGGCTCCGAAAACGGGGTCAATAGTTGTGATATCAAAGCAAGCTCAAGTTTCATGATTTTGCAAGAGTTGGATTCTAGAAACAAGCGGGGTTCAACAATGGCCCTTCTGGAATTCATTCAGAAAGTTTACAGCAATAAACATCCAGGAAGTTCCAAATTTTTCCTAAGAAAAGAAAGAAAAGAAAAAGAACACAGATCAGTCTACCACATGTTATACCCAAATTTACTTTAAAGCTATAATTCAAATAAAAGGGTAGATATTCATATGAATAAGCTAGATTACAACCAAAAATTAAATGCACTAACCTGCAAAAATTCCTATTTTATGTATGGATGGTTCAAATGATTGAAGTCCCAAATTCCTTCGCTTTCAAGTTCTTCTTATAGCATAAGCATTACATTCTGATTCATAAAGTAAGACTACCAAGACAAAAATAACTTCATAATGCAAATTGATTAAAGTAGTTTAGGTCTAGAACAACATCATTATCCATAACTTCAGAGGAGCACCAGGAAGATAATTAGTTTACTTGACTTAGGGGGATTGATGGTCGAAATTTTCCAATCAGAGCATGGTCTGGAAGCTCCCATATCCTAAAGAAACCTAGAATATGATCAATGTTATAGGCTGTAAAGTATTTTCCCATCTGTCACAAAGCAATTAGGATATTGTTTTCAGCAAATGTCACAAAATATAGCAGGACTATGTGATGTAAAGGATTATAACCTGTGTTAAACGAGCTCGCCACTAGGCATAATTGTCTTTCGACATTTCCTTCCAGCTATAAGTTGGAAAGCCCCAATTCTATCCATTCTTATCAAAGTAATCTGGTGGTGCTCCTATGGATGTGTTAATGCGAAACAAATTTGGGTAGACCCAAGTATCCACACTGTTTCTGGAAACACCAATCGGTAAATCTCCTTTTAATATGACTCTTTTCTTTCTTGCATATTCCGTAGCTTCTGAAAACTGTCAGTTCAAAATGACATCAAACAATACATACATTTCAATGTGTCATGAATCAAGAGGACACAAAAATGACATGTACAAGTTAACAAACAACTTACTTGTGAAAGTAAATGAAATTGAATATAATAATGGAAGGAAATTATATCATAGTGCAAGCTATCTTTTGAGGTCAATTTTTCAAGCTGCAAGAAAATAGTTGATGGTTATTGTAGATAATGATAAAAGTTAGTGTTGTTTCTACAAATAAATCAAACAACCTCCATCATGTAATCATTAGTAAGATGCTTCCATAACTAATATAAGCTAAACAACCCAGAAAAAAACAAAACGATTATCTTCCCCTTCGTGTAGTTGGAAAAGTTACCCCATTGGCTGTGATCTGATGTTTCAAAAAAATCACGCAAAAAGCAAAATGTTGCATAGGGTTTCAACCATTCCTGTGACCAAGAGGAAAATGAAGGTCAAAACAAAACTTGACTCAAAGGATGCATTAACAAAGAAATTGGAGTTTAGTGACTATGAAATTCAAAATGAAACAAAAATGTCTAGAATCTGGAGGATATTTACAAAAGAATTACTTAGGATCAGTCGAAAGGAAATAAAAGTCCACAATACCTCATTTTTAGATAAATCTTGATGAAATCGACTGGAGTTAAGTATCAAATCTTTCTCCCTATTAAAAATTTTCTTAGCAATTGAAAGTTTGATGGCCATAATCGCGTCATAATCAACATCCTACACAAACCCAAATTTCAAAATGTTAGAACGGTAAGAAAACAAAATGGAAATTAGACTCTAAAAAGTGCTATTACTTCAAAGGTACCATTTTAAACATAAGATGAACAACAATGAGATAAAGGAACCATTAAATAAAGGCAAAAAACATATGTTAGAGAAGAGGAAGTGGGATTATGAGGAAGGGGAGCTTATTCATCCACGTGGTGTATGAAAGTGAGTCAAAGATGGAAAATCATGTAGGAATTGTGTTAAGCAATGATAATAACAAACTTCCCAAGGAAATTGTATGGATTTAGAAATTAAAAAAACATTACTATTATGAGAAGTTTTACGCTTTTCTTCAAAAGCAACAGTATTTATATGTAAAGAAACTATTAAGGAAGAGAATTATAGAGATAGAGAGAATGCATATTCATTTCAAAATATTTTAGCAAATATCAGATTATAGGGGAAATATTTCAAAGGATATTTTATTGGAAAATCAGCCTTCTCTAACACAACATCTGCTTGCTAAGTTGAGTCACCAGCATAGCTAAGCTTAAAGTCCATCCTGAACTTTCCACCAACCTAACTTTTTAACACTGCCAATTACATACAACTACATGAATCAAAGGTCATAAATGTAGCGCCCCCTCACCGTAGGGTACACATCGGGAAACCCGAAGGTCGCTCCAACATGTATCCCACGATAAAGGTGTACTACCAGAATATTTTCCCAATAATATCCATATGGCATCGCAATAATTAAAACCATAATATCAGGAATCAGTAACTTTTAAAAATCTAAAATAATCTTATCATAGCAGCAATTCCAATACAGTCATCCAAAAGCAGAATAGACAAGTCTATCAGTCCCCTAAACAAAACCAAAAAAGAAACTGATATAAGCATCTATCCTAAGTCATCCTCAAAAAGTCCAACCCAATTGATCGACCAAGGTACATCGCTTCTCTTGCCAAAGACGTCAAGACGGCAGAAAAGACTATCTCCGAAGCTAGGGGTCTACTCTATCGATCCTGAAAAATACGATGCAATTTTGGGTGAGTTTGTGAACTCAGTGAGAAACCATAATCGATGGTTCACTCAAATCATGCATTACGAAAATTGCGTACAGCACGACACAGTAATATTCAATTAACAGTATTACATAACAATTTACAGTAGTCTATAACAGTTTGAAGTATCAAATAACAATTTACACTAACATATAACCATTTACAGTATCATATCACACTTTACAATATTATGCAATAGTTTACAGTAGCATGTAACAATTTGCAATTCAATCAATCATGTGTCTACAATGCATATGAGACTCTTTTCCAGTTATTCAATATTGTGCCCAAGTGCTCAATCAGTATTCAGTGGGGGACGCGTCAGGGATTTCTCCCCTTGGGCTCGAGGCCCGATCAGTACAGTGTTCGAGCTCGAGGCTCTTTTCAGTGATAATAGCAACTTGGGTCACATTCCATTATCTGATCATGCAATTATGCATGCAATGCAGTGTTCAGTAATTCAGTGTTCAGTAATCTGCAGTGTACGGCTATAAAAGCCCAGTATTACATTCCTTAGTATCATACAGTAATCCAATCCAATACAGTGGTCCAATCCCATACAGTAGAAACATGTCATTCGATCATGTACATTTCAGTAATCATGCAATTTCACAGTGGCAAGTAATTCACATTGAACATTTAAACAGTTAGGAATTCTAATTTTTCCATTGCCATTGGACAGTTCTTTTAGTAATATTTATTTCCTACCAGTAAAATTCTAATTTTTCCATTGCCATCGACGCTTCTTTCAAGAATATACAATAATCGATCGATCGGTCATCCAAATATTTATGGTCCGGGCATTTTCTCCCGAATTTCCCGAAAATTTCCTATAAGTCACTATAAATTTACCAATTACACTTAAACTATTCCAAATCAGTCATTTGAACCCAATTACTCCTAATTTCTCATTTAATCCCGATCCAACATTCAAATACTTTATACTCAAAATTAAGTGCCGGAAAATCATGAATGCATGTATCTATGAATAATTGCATATGCAATAAACCTGTTCCTCTATAATTAGAGGCCAAGAACATGCTTTCGATCGATGAATGCAATGAAACCTATCGATCGACCCAATATTACCATATTACCTTTATAACAATAACGGATGTTACAATTCACCCTCCTAATCAAAAATTTCGTCCTCGAAATTTAATACCTGTCCGATCGAATAAATGAGGATACTGACTCCTCATATGCTCCTCAGTCTCCCAAGTAGCTTCCTCAGAAGAGTGGTTCTTCCAAAGGACTTTCACCAATGGAATCATCCTGCTCCTCACCGCTGACCCATGATCCTATAATCTGCACCGACCCTCAACATAACTCAGATCACTGGCTATCTCAATCTCCTGAGCCAGAATCACATGCGTCGGGTCAGAACGGTACCGTCGGAGCATACTAACATGAAACACGTCATGCAACTGGGACATCTCACTCGGTAATGCCAATCTGTAAGCCAACGGTCCTATCCTCTCAAGGATCTCATACGGACCGATATACCGAGGGCTCAACTTGCCCTTACGGCCAAATCTCAGTACTCCTTTCCAAGGAGACACTCGGAGAAACACTCTATCACCTATACTGTACTCCATCTCTCGCCGATGCTGATCCACATAGCTTTTCTGTCTGTCCTGAGCCGCCTTAATGCGACTCCTGATCAACTGTACCTTATCCACTGTGTCCTGAATCAGCTCGGGACCCTTTATCGATCTCATACCCTCTTCATCCCAATACAGTGGCGATCGACACGGCCTCCCATACAAGGCCTCATACGGTGCCATCCCAATACTACTCTGATACTGCTTATTATATGCAAACTCAATCAAGCTAAATCGATCCCATGATCCTCGAACTCCAATACACATGCCCAAGCATGTCCTCAACAGCTTTAATCGCCCTCTCACTCTGCCCATCCGTCGAGGATGAAATGCGATCTTGAAGTTCAACCTCGCACCCATAGCGATCAGAGGCTCTTCCGAACCTCGAGGTGAACTCAGGATCCTATGCGAGACTATCGACAAAGGAACCCCATGCAACCGCATAATCTACGCCATATACTTCGGGCCAACTGATCGAGAGTATTGCTCTCCTCATCGGCAAGAAGTGAGCCGATTTAGTCAATCGGTCCACTATGACCCAGATAACATCATCTTTGCCTCGGTGTCCTAGGCAACCCGTCACAAAATCCATGGTAATTCGCTCCCATTTCCACTCCGGATGGGCAACGAATGCAACTTTCCCATCGAGCTGATGCTCGCCTTAACTCGCGACAAATCGACACACAGAAACATACACCGCCACTTGCCTCTTTATACCGGGCCACCGTAAATGCTTTGTCTCGTAGTCGATACATCTTGGTCGCACCGGGATGCATAACATAGGCAGCTACATGTGCCTCCTCTAGATCTCCGTCTCAAATCATCTATATCGCACACACAATCTCTGTCCCATCCATAACGCGTCCCATCTCTCAACTCAAACTCCGAATCGGACTGGCTGGACTCTCTCAATCGGTCTCACTAACACTGGTCTTGATCCCGAGCTCTCCGGATCTGTCATGCAACATCGGCCTCGACCTCGGAGTAGCAATCGAGCTCCATCCTGACCCAAATCCATCTGTACATTAAGAGCTCTCAACTGAATCAGACAAGGTAACCTCGAAACCTGAACCTGAGCTACACTGCCATGCGACCTCCTACTCAGTGCATCGCCCACCACATTGACCTTCCCTGGATGATACTCAATCGTGCAGTCATAGTCCTTTAGTAACTCTATCCATCTCCTCTGTCTCAGATTGAGCTCTCTCTGACTCAACAGATACCTGAGACTCTTATGATCAGTGAAGATCTGGAACGTCTCACCATACAGATAATGTCTCCAGATCTTCAGAGCAAATACAACTGCTGTTAACTCCAAGTCATGCACTGGATAATTCACCTCGTGAGACCTCAACTGTCTCGAGGCATACGCTATAACTCTCCCATGCTGCATCAATACACATCCTAATCCCTTATGCGAGGCATCACTGAAAACCACAAAGCCTCCAGTACCAGAAGGAATGCCTAACACCGGTGCAGTAGTCAACTGATGTTTCAGCTCCTCAAAGCTCTTCTGGCACTCCTCAGCCCATCTGAACGGCACATTCTTCCTCAATAGCTTCGTAAAGAGGCAGAGATCAACGAAAACCCCTCGACGAACCTCCGGTAATAACCGGCCAATCCTAGGAAACTTCGCAACTCTGGAACACTCCTCGGAATCTCCCAACTCATCACTGCCTCTATCTTGTGAGGATCCACCAGGATACCCTCACCAGACACCACGTGCCCCAGAAACACAATCTCATCAAGCCAGAATTCACACTTAGTGAATTTGGCGAACAACTGCCTCTCTCTCATGACACAGAACAATCCTCGGTGCTCGGCATGCTCCTGCCTACTCTCGAATAGACCGAATATCGTCAATAAATACTATCACGAACCGATCCGGTAGGGCTGAAAAATCTATTCATCAAAGCCATGAAGGTCTTTGGGGCATTAGTCAACCTAAACGGCATCACTAAAACTTGAAATGCTGTACCTACTCACCCTAGCACTCTTAGCACATCGGCCTCTGCAATCCTCAATCGATAATAACGACCTCGGATCCAATTTAGTAAACACCGAACTCTCTGAATCGATCAAATAAATCGTCAATCCTAGGCGGTGGATACTTATTCTTCATCACACCCGATTCAACCGCCTATAATCAATACACGCCTCTCGGCGTCCGTCCTTCTTCTTCACAAACAAGATCGGAGCTCCCATGGCGAAACACTCGGTCTAATGAACCCCTTATCCAGTAGCTCCTGGAACTGAGCCTTAAGCTCTCTCAGTTCCACCGGCGCCATCCTATACGGAGGGATCGATATAGGGGCTGTACAGGGAATGAGATCAATCTCAAATTGCCTCCGCTCTGGCGGCAATCCCAGTAACTCCTCGGGAAACACATCAGGAATTCCCTGACTACGGAACATCCTGCAATCTCGGCTCGACTCTAGAATCCACTACGTGAGCCAAATAGGCCTCACAACCTCCCTGCATCAATCTCAGGGCACTCAAGAAGGATATCATCCTCGCTGACATTGCCTGACTAACTCCTCGAAACACGTACTCGGGCTGACCAGAGACTCAATCGACCTCCTTAGTATAACAGTCCATGATGGCCCTATGCGTAGTCAACCACTCCATCCCCAATATCACGTCAATCTCTCGAGGCAAAACGATCGATCGACACTCAAACCGCCGATCGATCCGAACTCGACACCCTATACGCACCTCTCCTAATACGATCAGACTACCTGAGGTGTACTCACCTCTAACCCATATGTAACCTCTGCCTATCCCCATGCAGTCTACATGCTAAATGCAAGGTAATGAAAGAATAGGTGGATCCAGGATCCAACAATGCATATGCTTCAAAACCAGAAATCAGAAGCATACCCGCAACAACATCTGGGGAATCTTGGGCCTCCTGCCGAGTCATGGCATAGACCCTAGGCTGTGGCTGCTGTCTGCTGCTCGGTCCCTCTGACCTCACTGCGGACCACATCCGGATCCACCTCCACGGCTCTGCAGCACCGTGGTATTGCTGCTTGATCTTCCAGTCATAGTAGACTGGGCTCCCAAAGTCTCTGGGCAGTTCCTCACTAGGTGGTCCATCCAACCACACCTCAAACAGACTCCAGACAGCCATCGACACTCTCCACTGTGTCTCTTGCCACAATTCTCACATAAAGGAGCAGACTGCCCTGAAACTCTGGCACTGCCGCCACCACTAACAGTCTGTACAAATCTGCCCCTCTGCCCATGACCAGTCTGTCTAGCCCCTCCTGCAGATCGGAAGGGCCTACTGTCATTGCTTCTTCTCAACCGCTCGGCACATCCTTGGATCTCTTATGCACGTCCCATGATCAGTCTCGATCACACGCTGTCTTAGTAGCTGCTCTATCCTCACTGCTTGCAGCCCTCATCTCAATAAAATTACCCATATCAGATCTAGCTAATAGGGTACGGATCTCTAGATTGAGTCCGCCCTCAAAACGCCGACACTTGTTAGCCTCAGAAGCCACCAGTGAAGAAGCATAGACCACTAACTCGTTGAACCGCACCTCGTAGTCGGCCACGGTCAATCGCCTCGCCTCGACTCTAAGAACTCTCAGAACTTCATTTCGGATAGATCTTGGGCATGAAATTGTCCTTGAAGGCCCTCAGAAAGTCGTCCCATGTTAGTGTACAGGGCCTGGTGGTACTGCCCGGGATAGTCTTCCACCATTGATATGCGGGACCACAGAAGCGAGAAACCGCGTAGTCAAAACGCTCATCCGGTCATGATCCATCTAATCGAGGACTCTCTCCCTCTCTAGCCATCCTCGACCTCCGCGAGGTCGGTCTTGCCATAGAAGTCAACCGCCCCCTGCTTATCGTTCAATCAATTTATACCAAGAATTGCAACACAGGGTGCAACCTCGGGTCGACTCTCAAGGAACCAGTACAGAATTGATTCTAAGACTATCTTAATGTTTGAATTATGCAAGAAAGCAGTTAAAACGGGAGTTTTGGTTTAATCTTTAAAATTAAAGAAAGCAAGGCATGAAATAAATATTTTTGGGATTTTTGAAAGGCAAGATAATTTAATTAAGAAGTAATTAAGATTGAAAGGCAAGATAATTAACTAAAGTTCTCCTTAACTAAAGTTCTCCGAAAATGTGGTCTCATCATCATCACCAAAATAAATATCGGGTTTGAAATCCACTAAGTTTCAAAGCTCAACCTTAATAACTCGTTAAGTCCAAAATTTAATTAATCAACTCGATTAACTAAATCTTGTTAAAACCTTAGTGTATGGTATGAAATAGTTTATGCAATAGGTTAACGGATAAAACACAATCAATTCAATCAAACACAACTAGGTAGATTAAATTAACTCATGCAAATCTGCTTAACATACACGAAACTTCATGTATTTCGAACAACATTCCAAATGAAACTAATCCACACCATAAATCAAAGTTTAACATCCGATTAAACTATAACCGGATTCAATCCATCATATCTCGTAATCTCCAACTCGGAGGTTTTACAAAACACATGAGAAATCTAAAAGCGTTGGTTGATTACCCTTGAAGCTCATGGAACTCAGACCTTCGCTACATTTTCGGAGACGAAACCTTAGCCTTGCATAGCAGTGGAAGAAGCCATCACTTCTGGAACTCCAAAGTTACCCATGGCTCCAACGACGATTGGTGGAAGAGATGAATACAAATGATGGTTGAGGATGAGGAATGAAAGGGTTGCGGTTTCGATGTTAAATCGTTGGTAGTCTCCCACCCGCAAAATAAGAAAACTACACCTATTAGAAAGCAGAGAAGACGAAGAAGATGGAGAGCTACCTCGGGAATGCGGCGTCCTTTTTAACCTAAAATGGAAGGTTTTATAGGAGTATGAATCGGTAGGGTCGAACGAAGGATAATTTTGCTATTTAAGGTCGGATATCCACATTCGTCATGACTAATGAATAAAGTTAAATCATGACGAATAAAATAGTCACTCATCATGACGAATCAATTTATACCAAATTAATTTGTCGCGACGAATGGAGTGTTAGTTCGTCTGATTTAATGGATGGCTTCTCACGACGTGTTGACTTTCTCTTGTTGACTCCAATTGTTCCTACAAAAATACAACACATTTGCAGTATAATTGTCCCAATAAAAGTTATGCAGAAATTAATATCAAATGACAACAAAATACTGACAATGTGCAAATTATAAAAGATCGATATGAGGAACCAATTTAAGCACAAAAATCATGAATTATGAGTCAACAAGTGCATAATTACTTAAGAAAACAGGGCCAATTAATAGTATAAATTTGGCTCAATCAAATTACCCCACACTTAGACCTTTGTACTCCTGGACAAAGTTTACAAGAGTAAAAAAGGTACAAGAGTGAAAGAAAATTCCGCCCATGCTCAAATAATAACAGAAATGATGCAATCCACTTCATCAAAATTCACACGCAGCAAATTGAAAGAGTGCTAATAAAGCAGACAATTTGAAAGAATTTAAGCACATGAGATTGAACAAAGAGGATCACTCGGGATGTGGTGTTTACGCCAACTCACTTGTGTTTAAGGATATTTTCTCTCCATCGCTTTCAATGCATCTCCTACCATAGGCTTGTATCAATTTTATTTCTCCACTTCTGAGGACTATCATTTTGAAGATCAAGAGGTATTTCAGGGTTGTAATGAGCGGAGGGCTAGATGAATGGATGAAGTGAAAGAAAAAATATATGAGCATGCGCACTAAATGAGGAATTGATGTCAACAGCCAAACTAAAACTAAACACTGAAATAAATTGAATATACACTTTTTTTTTGGCTATCTCATTTTGAGATGCTAATCCCTTTTTGGGATACAACACATTATTATCCCTTTTTGGGATACACAAGACTAACACTTTTCCTTTTTTTTTTTAACCAAACAAAAACACAGACTACCGACATCATCTTAATATGCATGCAAATGCTCATAGAATAAAGGCTCAAGGGGCTAGCAAAGGGAAAAAAGTGTTTAAGGGTTGGTGTTTGGGGAAAGGGTTGAAAGAAGGAATTCCTCTATCATATCAACAAAATTCTAGTCCATCAAGCTTTGAGTAAAAATTCACACAAGTTCTAGAGAAGTATGAACTAAGCAGATGCACACAAAAAGATATAGAAGAAAAATTTTGGCTCGAATATCCTTCCAACAAAGGTTTTGTCCCAATGATCAATCTCAAGTCTTAAAAACTGACAATACTATCTTGTTAGCATGCTCCCATTCACTTTGTTTTGAAAACTTCAAAAGTTAAAATTTTGCCAAATCAATTATCGTTCGAAAGAATGGAGAGTATTTTCAAAACTCAAGTATCGCTTTTGAAACTTGTAAATGATTTGCATGCAAGGAACAAAAGAACGAGTCTGAAAATGTTTGATTGAGTTTCAAATTTATCAGTAAAATTTGAAAGGGTTATCAGTAAAATTTGAAAGGGCCCACAAAATTATGCACAAATTCTAATAGGCATGCAGTGCAAAATATAAGAAGGGAACTAGCTTCCTCACACTTAAACATGGCATTGTCCACAATGGTAGAAGTAGCAAGGCACACATAGAAGCATGAAACAAAAATTGACAAAAGAAAAATGGGGATATATCATTAAGTTCAAAACGTAAGTGGACAAAAGGAAGGATCCGAAGAACTAGTTAAAAATTACAACAAAGAAAAGAAAATAGAGAAAAACAATAAACACAAAATACAAACGAAAGTAGGGACAGCCGACTAAACAGGAGGGTCGTCGACTGGCGGATCCGGAGGGGTAGCGGCAGAAAAGCGATTGGAATGAAAGGGAAAAAGAAGGTGACGGGGAACTGCGACAGAAGAGTTAGGAACAGCAGAGCCAGCCGAGGCCGGAGGCGGAACGGGCAGCTGAAGACGAGGTGCAATCATGTGCAGCATGGGGGCTGGAGCAATTGCAGGTGGAGGAGACTCACGGGGTGGAACCGCAGAGGGAGCAAGAGGAAGAGGAGGGGGTTTCTCTCTGCTACTAGCATTGTGAGTTTGAGGCATGGTCCCTGCTCATACAAGTAATAGAAACAAAAACTTAACTAGGAACATGATACTGATCAGCCTCCTCGTCGCGACTAATGCTCGGAAGTCGCGACGAGTCGAAATCTCGACCATTAAATCATGACAGATAGGTATGTTTGTTGCGGCAAATGGGATTCTTCGTTCGTCGCGACTAATTATGAAACTAGTTGCTACTAACGGCGATTCTGCAGACACACGCGACGAACAGCGCTTCCCGCAACCCTAACTAAACACTAATCAACAAAATGAAAGCGAATAAAGAGAAAAACAAAAGGAAAGAGGCTTACTAGAGTCGATAGTGAAGGGAGACTTGAAGGAGACGACTACGGAGGGAATGAGGCAACGTCGACGGAGGCAGCGAAGAAACGAGAGAGTGAGGGAGAAAGAGAAGGAGGAAGAAGGAGAAGAAATAGACGGAAGGCAAACAAAAGGCGCGAAAGGACCTCGATCAAAGAGGAAGACCAACGGTTCATAGGCAAAAGCGGGCTTATTCGTCATGACGAGGCAATCGTTAGCCGCGTGAACAAAACAGAAAAACCCTAGATAAATCGCGACGAGCAGGATGTTCGTTGCGACGAACCACCTAAAACAAAACAAAATTTCTAAGGATCCTACGAAATTGCACAAACATTCAATTTATCAATCCACGTATCACTCGATCTCATTAATCTATCTCATGCTTCATCGAACAAGGAAAATGCGGAGCTAACAAGAGGAATCAATTTATTGAAGCAAATGAAAATCCTACTTAACTACAAATAAACCTACTTGATGGGTCTCTCCCCACTTAAACAATATAATCATGCTCAACAAGTGCGCATAGGAATCAAACATAAGCCTGAACTATATAGTAAATGAAGGAAAGAGAAAACACGATAGTCACAATGGTTGGGAGTCCCATGATAGAGCTTGAGCGGATGTCCATTGACCAAAATCTTGCGCGGTGTGTTCTGCAAAAGTTCTACCATACCAAAATTATGTACCTTAATCACCACATAAGGTCCTTCCCAACGATGATTGAATTTGCCGGGCTTGAATGTGAAACGGGCTTTATACAAGAGGACCTTGTCACCTTCCTTAAAAGTCTTTCGGAGAAGGATCTTATCATGTATCAGCTTGGCCTTTTCCTTGTAGAGCCGAGAGTGCTCATACGCTTCAAGTCGCAGCTCCTCTAACTCCTGCAATTGGAGTTTCCTTTCCATCCCCGACAGCTTAAAGTCTAGGTTGCATTGTTTAACCGCCCAATAGGCCTTATGTTCTAGCTCCACAGGTAAATGACATGCCTTACCATAAATCAACCGGTATGGAGACATTCCTATCGGGGACTTATAAGTAGTGCGATATGCCCACAGTGCTTCCTTTAAACGCAGACTCCAATCTTTCTTGAAGGGCTTAACTATCCTTTCCAAAATGTGCTTGACCTCTCTATTCGAAACTTCTGCTTGACCATTGGTTTGCGGATGGTAGGCAGTAGAAACTTTGTGTGTAACCCCAAATTTGGAAAGCAAGTTAGTAATAACCTGATTACAAAATGAGTCTCATGATCGCTCACTATCGCCTTTAGGGATTACGAATCGACGTAAGATATTAGATTTGAGGAATTTAGAGGCTGCTGCAAGTCATCTTGTCTAGCGGGCACGGCTTGATCCATTTCAAACATAATCAACTCTAGGAGAATGTACACGAACCCAAACGATGGGGAAGCGGTCCCATGAAATCGATACCCCAAACATCAAAGATTTCAGCAAACAAAACTGGTTGTTGCGGCATCTCATGACGTTTCCCTAATCCCCAAACGTTGACACTTGTCCAAGCTTGGCAAAATGGAAGGAGTCCCAAAGAGAGTAGGCCAATAGAATCCAATCCAAAATTTTCCTCATTGTTCTTCTAACACTGAAATGTCCCCCACAAACCATAGAGTGGCAAGCTGAGAGTATATCATCAAATTCCTCATCTGGAACACATCGTCGAATTACTTGGTCACTGCATATCTTCCACAGATGAGGTTCGTCCCAAATGTAATGCCGAGCTTCGCTCTTCAATTTCTGAGCCTGCCCCCGCGTCATACAGACAGGGGTCAAATTTGTCATTAAGTAATTGACAATATGTGCATACCAAGGCTCCTTGAGAACTGCGGCACACAGGACAGAATTCGAAAAAGAATCACAGGTCAAATCGAAAGAGTCTACTCCTTTAGTATCTTGCGGTAGTCTGCTCAGATGGTCAGTTACTTGGTTTGCGGCACCAGCCCGATCTTTAATCTCAATATCAAACTCTTGAAGAAGCAAAGTCCAACGGATTAATCTAGGTTTCGATTGTGGTTTCGTCAAGAGGTACTTAACAGCTGCGTGATCGGTGAAAATGATGACGTGGGAATTAAGCAAATAATGCTGGAATTTTTCTAGTGCGAAGATTACTGCAAAGAATTCTTTCTCAGTTGTGGTGTAGTTGGCTTGAAATGGATCTAAAGTTACGGGCCGTGTCAATAACTCTAGCTAACTTCTCCTCATGTTGTCTAACATGGCTCCCACAAAGATAATTAGAAGCATCACACGAAAGCTCAAAAGGCAAATGCCAAGCAGGGCAACCAGACGGGAGGGAAATGAGTTTGGCTTTAAGTGTATCAAAAGCCTTTTGGCATGAAGCATCAAACTCAAATTTCTCATCCTTTGCAAGAGTTTTGAAAGAGGAAGGCGATTTTGCTAAAATCCTTAATAAACCTCTGTAAAATCCTACATGACCTAGGAATGACCTAATATCACGGACACGGTAGGATAAGGCGGGGAAGATATGACTTCGATTTTAGCTTTGTCAACTTGATTCCTTTCTTGAAATCAAATGTCCAAGCACAATACCTTCATTTACAATAAAATGGCATTTTTGAAGTTAAGGATCAAGTTCTTTTCGATGCACCTCTTAAGAACTTTAGTCGATTGAAGGCGAATCGAAGGAATCACCGTGAACTGTGAAGTCATCCATAAAGACTTCCATACTTTCTTCCAAAAAATCGCAGAAGACAGCCATCACACAACGCTAGAAGGTACCTGGGGCATTACACAAACCAAAAGGCATCCTGCGATAAGCAAAGGTGCCGAAAGGACATGTAAACGTGGTCTTATCTTGGTCCTCAAAGGCAATGGGTACTTGGAAATACCCTGAGAAACCATATAAGAAACAGTAATGTGATTTCCCTGCCAATCTTTCCAGCATCTGGTCGATAAATGGCAAAGGAAAATGGTCCTTCGAGTTCGTCATTCAATTTCCTAGTCAATACAAACTATACCACAAATTTTGCACTCTTGTGGGAATGAGTTCATCTCTCTCATTTCTCACCACAGTAATCCCGCTCTTTTTGGGTACCACATGAATTGGGCTGACCCATTCACTATCAGAAATGGGATAAATTATCCCCGCGCTCAGGAGCTTAGTGACTTCCTTATTCACCACATCGAGAATAAGTGGATTTAATCTTCTTTGGGCTGCCTCACTATCTTAGATCCCTTATTTAACAAGATCCTATGAGTGCACAGAGCAGGGCTAATCCCGGGTATGTCTGCTAACGACCATCCTATTGCTCGCTTATGCTCAGTCAACACTTTTAGAAGTCGTCGTTCTTGAGTTACGACAATGAGTTTCATGATGATGACGGGCGCTTATTTGGCTCGAGGCGGCGATTTCAATGAAGCAGGTAAAGGTTTCAATTCGAGCTCTGGAGGTTGTAAAATTGAGGGGATCAGCTTAGGAAGCTCAAGCGAGAAGAGGTCCCCATCTGTCCTAGAATGATTCACGGAAGCTGTAGGAATCTGGTTCTGACTTCCGAGAGAACATGAAGCGAGCTTAGAGGACTTGTCTCGCGGATCCTCATCAGAGTCTGAAACTGTAAGGAAAACATTAAGCATGTTCACCCCAAACAAGGAGTAATCCTCGTTAGGGTGCTTCATAGCTTCATACATGTTGAAGCTAACGTGTTGATCACTAACCTCCATGGTGATCTTCCCTTCCTTCATACTGATCATTGTACTTGCCGTCCGAAGGAAGGGTCGTCCAAGGATTAGAGAAGTTTCCTGCACCACTTCAGTAGACATATCCAGCACGTAAAAATCGGCAGGGAACACTAATCCTTTCACTTGAACCAGAATGTCCTCAATGATGCCCACAGGGTGTCGGAAGGATCTGTCAGCCAACTGTAACACTACCGAAGTAGGTTTTACGCTCTTAACCCCCAGGGCTTCATAGACAGATTTTGGCATCACATTGATTGCCGCTCCCAAATCCAACAGTGCTCTTCCAATTGTCACCTTTCCTATGACACAAGGAATGGTGAACGATCCTGGGTCCTGACACTTCACAAGAATTTGGGGCTTGAATAATGCGGAAACATTCGAGCTGACCTGGACTCTTTCGTTCGGCCTAAATTTCTTCTTGTTGGTGCCCAAGTCTTTCAGATACTTGGCATAGGCCGACACTCTCTTAACCAGGTCCAAAAGGGGCACATTCACTTCCACCTTCCCAAATAGGTCAATAATTTCCTTTTCATGTTTCAGTTCGTTGACCTTCTTGCTCATCAAGTAGGAATTTGGGAAGGAAAGGTCCTTCAGATTGACTTCCCTTTGTGTTGCTTCATTTCCGTTTTGCTGTTCCTTTTTAGCTCTTACTTTCAGATTGCTTAATTGTTGTTCTTTTCTCAACTTCTCTTCTTGTTCACTCTCGGATCTCACATCCGGCTTTTCCTTAATTGAGGCTCCTCTTGACCTCGATTTCTTGGTACATTCTTCTTTATCAGGAATGTTGAACTGCACTTTCCTTCCGCTCCTTAGCTCAATAGCATTCAGACTCTTTGGATTTATGACCGTGTTGGAAGGAATTGATCCGCTATTCCTTGCTTGGCTTTCACTCAAATTGTTAGACAATTGAGTGACATATGAGTTCAGTTTCTCAGCCTTGGTCTCCCATTGTTCCATCCATTTTTCCAAGGCACTGAAACGAGCAGCATTCTTCGAGGAGTCCTGCTGAATCATATTAGCTATGGCGTTGAATTGATTCGCAGTTGAATTCCTCTCTTCCTTCATGAGAGTCATCATGCTGTGCAGCAGTTGGTTGGTGTCTTCTTTTGGCGGTTTTGGTTGCACCGTCAATGCTTGTTGATCAGAGAACTGGTTTGTAGATGTTCCAGCTCCACTCCCTTGTTGGAAGCGGTTGGGTGCTCTTCCCTCATTACTCCTCCAACTAAAGTTAGGATGAGATCGCCATCCTTCATTATACGTGTTGGAGTACGGATCCCACTTAGGATTTTGTCTCCCGGGTATCTGCGAGACTTCTTCATACCTCCGGGATAGAACCTTTGGTTATGTGCATCACCGATCTGCAAGATTCACAACTAGGTGCGGCCGATTCGATGGAAGGCGATGGCGATGTACATTCAAATTCTTTAACTCCGCCGTGTCGAGGACAAGCTGTGAAGTTATCCGATGTTCCAGGAATCCACCTTTGATTCCGGGCTTTTCATCCTTTTATGCGAGCCGACATGGCTCCCACTTCATGGACACTCCACGGAATCTCGACCTATATCTGCGATGATTTAGGGCCATCCTCTTAATCAAGGCCCACGCTTGAGTGCGGTGAGGTCGATCAACGATCCTCCGAAGCAAAGATCCAAAGATTTCTTTTTCTGATTCTTCACCCCATCATAAAAATATTGAACAAGCTCTTCATCGTGAATTTGATGATGGGGCACCGAGACAACAGATCTGAAATCATTCCAAAAATCATCTGAGGACTCGTCATAGTCTTGCTTGGCGAATAGATTTCTTTCCTCATTGACGACGTCCTCGAGGCTGGAAAATACTTTTCTAGGAAAGCTTTTCTCAAATTGGCCCAACTGTGATAGGCATTCGCGACATGCCTTGGGAGGCTCATGTACCACTCCGGGCCTTTCCTTCAGGGATAAGTGAAACACCTTCCACAAAGACATGATCTAGGGAGCTCCTACGGGTTTCATGCTTTGACAAATCATTGTCGGTAACTTGTAAATGCATGTAGGGATCTTCTCCGCCAAACCGTGAAATTTGGGGAGAGAATTGATCAATAGCCCTTAACTTCAAATTCACGTCAAAGTTCGGCAGTTGCGGTGAAGGGTCATAATTGACGTCAGAGGTCGTAGCTTCTCGATCGTTCTCGCTTGTTGTTCCTATGTTCTCATCGACTCTTTCGATCACCATTTAATCCATGATCTCCGTTCCTAGGTTGGTGACCGAAAATTCTTGATGCTCAGCCATTTCTCCTACTTGATGTTCTAATGTGCTAAGGTTGCTTGCTCTCTTACATCCTTCCTACGTTTCCTTAAGTATCGATCGATTTCAGGTTGAAAATGAACTAACCTAAGTCTACGGGGCATGCACAAAAGAAGTTCTCCTAAATTAGCTCACTAAAACGACAGCGGATAGAAAGGGTTTAATTCACTCTCGTTAAATGCGACTCGTAGGAACTTCATTGCGTGAGCGTAACAAAATTGCGAATATTAGTCGTGATTTAATGTATTAACTTCGTTGCGACGAGCGATGAACTTCGTTGTGACGAATGATGAACTTATCGCAGACCAGAATCACAAAGAAAGCACAATAACTTGAAATTAGGCACAATAAACAGGAACAATCAAACTAAACACTTAAAGCAAAAGCGAAATTAAGCTCACCAAATGTAATTAACACTAAAAAGATAGAAGCAAACAGAATAAAACAAAATTATTAAATGCAAAATAGAATACAAACAACAAAAATATAATGTAAAACAAACACTTGGCTAACCTAGAAAACCAATTACTTTGGTTCCCCGACAACGGCTCCAATTTGATCGCGGCTTATCGTTCAATCCGAAGATTGATCCTTGGAAACCGGTCAAAATCAATTTATACCAAGAATTGCAACATAGGGTGCAACCTCGAATCGACTCTCGAGGAACGGTGCAGAATTGATTCTAAGACTATCCTAATGTTTGAATTATGCAAGAAAGCGATTAAAGCGGAGTTTTGGTTTAATCTTTAAAATTAAAAGCAAGGCATGAAATAAATATTTTGGGATTTTTGAAAGGCAAGATAATTTGAAGTAATTAAGATTGAAAATAGTTAACTAAAGTTCTCCTGAAAATGTGGCTCAGGTCATCATCACTCAAAATAAATATCGGGGTTTGAAATCCACTAAGTTTCGAAAGCTCAACCTTAACAACTCGTTAAGTCCAAAATTTAATTAATCAACTCGATTAACTAAATCTTGTTAAAAACCTTAGTGTATGGTATGAAATGGTTTATGCAATAGGTTAACCAGATAAAACACAATCAATTCAATCAAACACAACTAGGTAGATTAAATTAACTCATGCAAATCTGCTTAACATACACGAAACTTCATGTATTTCGAACAACATTCCAACGAAACTAATCCACACCATAAATCAAAGTTTAACATCCGATTAAACTATAACCGGATTCAATCCATCATATCTCGTAATCTCGAACTCGGAGGTTTTACAAAACATGAAAGAAATCTAAAACAATGGTTGATTACCCTTGAAGCTCATGGAACTCCGACCTTAGCTACATTTTGGAGGCGGAAACCTTAGCCTTGCATAACAAGTGGAAGAAGCCATCACCTTTGGAACTCCAAAGTTACCCATGGCTCCAACGACGGTCGTGGCGAGACATAATACAAATGATGGTTGAGGATGAGGAATGAAAGGGTTGCGGTTTCGATGTTAAATCGTTGGTGGTCTCCCACCGCAAAATAAGAAAACTACACCTATTAGAAAAAAGAGAAGGCGAAGAAGATGGAGAGCTACCTCGGGAATGCGGCCGTCCTCTTTTAACCTAAAATGGAAGGTTTTATAGGAGTCATGTCGGTAGGGTCGGAACGGTGGATAATTTTGCTATTTAAGGGCGGGTATCGACATTAAATCATGGCTAATGAATAAAGTTAAATCATGACGAATAAAAATGGTCACTTTCGTCATGACGAATCAATTTATACCAAATTAATTTGTCGCGACGAATGGGAGTGTTGGTTCGTCTCCATTTAATGGATGGCTTCTCACGACGTGTTGACTTTCTCTTGTTGACTCAATTGTTCCTACAAAATACAACACATTTGCGGTATAATTGTCCCAATAAAAGTTATGCAGAAATTAATATCAAATGACAACAAAATACTGACAATGTGCAAATTATAAAAGATCGATATGAGGAACCAATTTAAGCACAAAAATCATGAATTATGAGTCAAAAAGTGCATAATTACTTAAGAAAACAGGGCCAATTAATAGTATAAATTTGGCTCAATCAGCAGTTGATCATATCTCCGTTCCCGTCTCATAGGAACTCGAGGAGGCAACTCCTCTAAATGAGGCGCAGGAGACTCCCTACTAGCTCCTACCGATTCGGGTCACCGGTAACTCAACTCGATCTCGAGACGGATGACCTAAAGCAGACGAAAATTCCAATCGCTTACGCTATTCTTACAGTGATTCCAGCCTAAAGTATACTATGCCCAAAAGATGCCAAACCATGCTCTGATACCACTTAATGTAGCGCCCCCTCACCGTAGGGTACACATCGGGAAACCCAAAGGTCGCTCCGACACGTATCCCACGATAAAGGTGTACTACTAGAACATTTTCCCAATAATATCCACATGGCATCGCAATAATTAAAACCATAATATCAGGAATCAGTAACTTTTAAAAATCCAAAATAATCTTATCATAGCAGCAATTCCAATACAGTCATCCAAAAGCAGAATAGACAAGTCTATCAGTCCCCTAAACAAAACCAAAAAGGAAACTGATATAAGCATCTATCCTAAGTCATCCTCAAAAAGTCCAACCCAGTTGACCGACCTACGTGCCATCGCTTCTCTTGCCAAAGACGTCGCTTCGGCGGCGGAAAAGACTATCTCGGAGCTGAGGGTCTACTCTATCGATCTTGAAAATACGATGCAATTTTGGGTGAGTTTGCGAACTCGGTGAAAACCATCATCGATGGTTCACTCAAATCATGCATTACGCAAATTGCGTACAACGCGACGATAATATTCAATTAACGATATTACATAACAATTTCTGATGATATAACAATTTGCGGTATCAAATAACAATTTACACTAACATATAACCATTTACGATATCATATCACACTTTACGATATTATGCAATAGTTTACGATAGCATGTAACAATTTGCAATTCAATCGATCATGTGTCTACAATGCATATGAGACTCTTTTCCGATTATTCATGTTGTGCCCAAGTGCTCGGTCGATTATTCATGGGGGCGCGTCGAGTTTCTCCCATCGGGCTCGAGGGCCGGTCAGTATAGTGTTCGAGCTCAAGGCTCTTTTCAGTGATAATAGCAACTTGGGTCACATTCCATTATCTGATCATGCAATTATGCATGCAATGCGATGTTCGATAATTCGGTGTTCGATAATCTCGATGTACGGCTATAAAAGCCCAGTATTACATTCCTCAGTATCATACAGTAATCCAATCCAATACAGTGGTCCAATCCCATACAGTAGAAACATGTCATTCGATCATGTACATTTTAGTAATCATGCAATTTCACAGTGGCAAGTAATTCACATTGAACATTTAAACAGTTAGGAATTTGAGAAACCAACTAGGTTACTCACCTGTAACTTCCGAGCTATTGCCTGGAAGTTCTAGCAATGTCCGTGGAATGACGATCCAACGGCGCCTCTATAACAGTAAAATACAGTCCCATTACTAGGTGCTCAATAAAACGATTCAGTAATGCATATGTCTCAGTGAAATTATGTACAATGCAAGTTCACGATTTTCCCCGGCGCTAAAACCCAATTTTGAACTCTGGTGCCCCATTCTAACTCTTCGTTCAATTGATCGACAATAATTGATCCAATCCTAAAATTCAGTTCAATTTCCTCAATTCAATATTTCCTATAACAGTTCCCTATAGCAATTCCATAATCATTAGGTCAAATCCTCTATTGAAAATCCCAGTTAAAACTCCAATTGTCTCAATTCAATATTCATGTTGCACTATGAACCATAATTGACCTTAATCTCGATAAATCAATACCACTTAAATTAAATTCTAACTCTCATAATTATCCTCAATTGTAGACCTCTTTCTCTAGATCATAAGGAATCGAGAATCACCTCAATCGGAGGTCTAGACCATAAATTATGCCCAATAAAATAACACTCATCCATTCAAAATTTCTATCCCTCGTCGCGACCTACATCCCTTCGCATGACGTCATGTAAGATCGCTTGCTCGTTAAATCATGACGTGGAGACCGCTTCGTCATGAACGCACAAATCCATGCTCGTCGCGACATCCAGCCGAGCTCGTTGCGATGAATAAATTAATTACTAAATCGCGACGAAGCCCTCACGCCATCTACACTGTCGCGCGACGTCACGAAAGGCCCGATCGTCTTCTCCGATCGATTTTCGCCATTAATACTCTTAAAACCACCATAAAACACATTCAACTACCTCATCTAACACAATAAATGCCATAAATGTAACAACTAACATTAATAACAACATTAAAGCCAATAACTTACCAATCACAGCCTCAAACCACAAATCCCTCAAATCACCGTAAACCCTAAAATCTTTCAAAACCAACGATGATCCACTCTAAAGCTCCTCAATCCTTCATCAATCACAATAAACATGTTAGCCTAGCACAATAAGAAGAAACCATAAGAAAGAATCGACGAATCTCACCAATGGGGAAGGAATCGAAGACACCGTGGGAGAAGAGAAGAGAAATGCTTAAGCCTTAGGGTGAAAATCCCCAATTTCCAAACCTAAGTTATATATATATAGATATAGGTCTCCGAATCAGTTCAAAATTTCAGTCTCTAAATTTCAATGGCTCATCATATTTATTTCCTAGCAGTAAAATTCTAATTTTTCCATTGCCATTAGACAGTTCTTTCAGTAATATCTGATCGATCGATTGATCATCCAAATATTTACAGTGCAGGCATTTTCTCCCGAATTTCCCGAAAATTTCCTATAAGTCACTATAAATTTACCAATTACACTTAAACTATTCCAAATTAGTCATTTGAACCCAATTACTCCTAATTTCTCATTTAATCCCGATCCAGTCAGTCCAGTCAGTTTATACTCAAAATTAAATGCACCGAAAATCATGAATGCATGTATCATGAATAATTGCATATCAATAAACTGTTCCTCTATAATTAGAGGCCGATAACATGCTCGATCGATGAATGCAATGAAACCTATCAGTCTGACCCAATATTACCATAATACCCTTGCTAACAGTAACGGGATGTTACAATAAAACAAATTAACTTGCACGATAGTGAATGCATAATTAAATATGCAAAGCAACACAGGCAGGTAATTAACAAGAACAATAACTTATTAACGTCTCTTCTTCTACATTTGGGCAACAAATTTTGAAATGAATAAGGACATCATCTAAGATGATTCAAAAGAATCAAAGTATAAGAGTTATCCATTGAACAACAATAACAAAAATCAGGAGCAACAATATTAACCAGTTGTATTATGAGACTTGTCAAAAACTACCTGCCTTCTCCAACTTATTTTTAACTCTAAGTGGTCTCTCTATCTCCAAACTCCAACTTCTGCGAAAGATGACATCCTTGAAAGCGCTTTTAAAGGGGATACCATGACCACCAGCCTGGCAGTAAAAGTAACATTCACATCAATTTTTATACATCAAGAAACAACTCAAATTAATAAACATGTAAAAAGTACCAAGTGATTAATATTGAAACTTAGTTTCAGATTCATGTCAATTGCACAGTTAAAAAGAGGAGAAACATAAAAAGATCCCTAAAAGCTATTCATCAAGAATTGTTATGAAAAAAAAGAAAAAGGAAACTTACCAGAGTTAACTCTCCCAACATGGTGTGACTGAGCAAAAGAACCTTCTTTCACCGAATCCTTCTTGGGCACCTCTTTAACAATTCCACCACTACCATCAAATCCAACCAAATCAAAACTGACCTAGAAGCCTCAAACTTTACTGCAATAATCGGAAAAAAACCCAACCTTAAGAAAAAAATAAGCTTATAATTGCAAAAGTTTGAAACTTTATCAATCACCCATCCAAAGAAAAAGCAAATCAACAAATCAAAAATACCCATAAAGGAGAACATAAAAAAGGACACAATATGGAAGAAAATGGAAGATAAACCATAGAAAATCACAAAACTTAAGAGAAGATGCAATGAGAGAAAATAAAAGAACCAAACAACCAAGATAAGAATCACCGAAATAGCTTAAGAGCAACGAAAAGACCTGAGCTTGAGCAATGAGTCCTCGGTAGTTCAACAACGCCCCGCCTTTATCATTGAGCGATTTCTCTCTATTAGCGACATATTTGTCACTGGGCCCTCATGCAAAAAGTGATGATTGACGATCGCACGATGTGGGTTTTTGCCATAACCATGACATATGATGGTAGAGGTAACGATCTAGGTTTGAGAGAGGGAGAATTATTAAGAATGACAGAGAAAATATCTCTAGAAATTTCAGAGAGGGAGGGAGACGATCTGGGTTTGAGAGAGGGAGAAATATTAAGAATGACAAAGAAAATGTTGGACCCTAATTTTTTTTCCTTAAAGTAAACATGATTTAAAATAATTTTGGAGTTTTGATATATTTAAACTTTGGAGTTATAATTATGTCAAGGTTAGTGGGATTTGCGGAATGGGTAAGTGGAATTAAAGTGTTAATATAATAAGGATATTCAAGGACATTTTTGGGAGATCACTTTAGCATAGAAGAACATAAGTTTATAAGAAAGGGTAAGATGAATTTTTTGGACTCATTAAAGGTAGAAATGGGATAAGAATGTGTTGTTTTTTTTGTGAAGAGGAGAAAATTGTGAATTAAAGAGGGAGAAGAGAGAGAAAATGAAATTAAAAGAGAGAGGAGAAAGGTTTCAGAGAAAGAAGGAAAGGAGAGAAATCAAACTTGTTAAGGTAGGTTAACCATCTTTCCTTCTTGCTTTATTAAAGGAAAAGAGTTAGTGTAGATAATGGAAAAGTTGGTGTGGGAAGAAGATGGAGTAGGAGAAGCCAATTGATTTTTAGGGTTCCTAAACTAAATCTTGGGTTTTCTAACCTAGATGGGTTATGGATAGGTTAGATTTGAGTTCAATTTGTGTTTGGTTGAAATTTTTGTAAATTTTGAAGTTTTTGAATTTTATTGAAATGTTGTTTTGAATGGAACCTTGGTTATTGTAGGGAACCAAGGAAATCCTAATCAAGAGCAAAAGGAAAGGCAAGCTTGACTTGCTATTCGTGAGCAAATTAGGTAGGTAATGTATTTATAGTTCACGTGTAATTAGGCAAATTCTTGCCTATGTATGTGTATGTTATTCTTTGCTTGAAATTGATTTGCGAGAAATTGAAATCATTTGTGAATGTTTGGAAAGAAGAAAAACATGAAAGTTTGAGAAGTTGATAAAATGATTTTGAACATGATTATATGCTTTTGTTGGGCAAGAGAGGAACCCGTTTCGTTAGTCACGTGTACATTGACCCATAGCCTTTTCTTGACTGCCTGTTTGAGGCCACAAGATCTTGAGAATTCAGACTCGTTTTGTTCATGAAGTAAACTTTGGTTTCTTTGTTTTGTTTCACGAAACTCTCGAGTCATTTATGTGTGCATTTCATAATTAAATATTAAGCATGAACCATTTTGAGTGTGATATGTTATGAATTTTCAAGCTAAATTAATGAATGCTTAAATTGTTGTATATATCTATTCATGTATATATGCTTGACTTTGGTCAATTACTAATGATTATAAATATATTAGCTACTGAGCTGTGTAGCTCACCCCACTATTCCCTCCTCAGGTGCAAAACAAGAAAGTTAACAATCCTTGCGAGGCATTGAAAGCTCCAAGATATTAAAAAATTTTGTAACTAAGTTAGCTCAATCACTTTTGCATAGCCTCATAAGCATGTTAAAACATTGAGCATCTTACATACGTTGTATTTTGTGTTAAACTTTTTTTATAATGTTAATATGTAATTAAAGTTACTTATGAGCTTTTGGTTGACTTGGTAAAAGAGTTAGAACTGAAAAGTTCCACAGGTGTATGTGCGTGCTCTTTTATAGTTATTCATTTCAAATCCAAGTCTTTTCTAGATGTAGAAAATGTGTGCCATCTTTGGGGGAAAATCAGGGCTCAACTGAGGTAAAATTTGTTAAAGTTGTCTACTGCAAAGTTGCAGCTTATCCTTCTAGCTTTCCAACGATATATAGTACAAAAGTTTTGGATTTCTAAGCTGAATATTAGGTTCCTTGTAAAGGAAGAAGTATCTTCTATGTTTCGCTTCTTCTGCCTTTTGCTTCTTTTGTGATGATGTCATCTTCTTCTTCTATGATGATGTCATCTTCTTCTGTGTTTTATTTTGTATGTGTTTTGCTTCTTCTGTCTTTTGTGATGACATCATTTTCTTCTACGTTTCTTTTATGATGACGTCAACTTCTTCTGTGTTTTGGTTCATCCGTGTTTCACTTTTTTACCTTTTGCTTCTTCTGTGATGACATCATCATCTTCTGTGTTTCTTCAATGATGACGTTATCTTCTTCTGTGTTTTGCTTCATCTGTGTTTCGCTTCTTTTGCCTTTTGCTTCTTCTGTGATGACGTCATCTTCGTATGTGTTTCTTCTATGATGACGTCATCTTCTTCTGTGTTTTGCTTCTTCTGATTTTTGTTTTTTTTTTTCTTCTTCTCCTTTCGCTTCTTTTGTGTTTTGTTGAGGCGTCTTCTTCTATGTTTTGCTGACGCGTCTTCTTCTGTGTTTTGTTGACATATCTTCTTTTGTGTTTTGTTGACGTGTCTTCTTCTGTGTTTTGCTAATGCGTCTCCTTCTGCCTTTTTGCTTCTTCTTAGTTTTGTTTCTTCTGCCTTTTGCTTTTTCTTAGTTTTGCTTCATCTGCCCTTTCTCTTCTTCTTAGTTTTGCTTCTTAGCCTTTTCGCTTCTTTTTAGTTTTACTTCTTTTGTCTTTTTGCTTCTTTTTAGTTTTGTTTCGTCTACCTTTTTGTTTCTTTTTAGTTTAGTTTTGTCTCCCTTTTTCTTCCTTTTAGTTTTTCTTCGTCTGCCTTTTGCTTCTTCTTAGTTTTGCTTCGTCTGCCTTTTCGCTTCTTCTTAGTTTCGCTTCTTCTGCCTTTTGTTTCTTCTTAGTTTTGCTTCGTCTACCTTTTTACTTGTTCTTAGTTTTGCTTCTTTTGTCTTTTGCTTCTTCTTAATTTTGTTTAAATCCTTTTTGCTTTTTTCCTTTTATACCTTAGTTTTGCTAAATCGCCTTTTTGCTTCTTCTTAGTTTTGCTTCTTCTGCCTTTTTCTTCTTCTGATTTTCGCTTCATTTGCCTTTTGCTTCTTCTGAGTTTCGCTTCTTTTGCCTGCTGCTTCTTCTGTGTTTTGCTCCTTCGACCTTTCGCTTCTTCTGTAATGACGTCATCTTCTTCTGTGTTTTGCCTCTTCTGCTTATTCACTTCTTCTGTGATGACGTCATCCTCGTCTATGTTTTGCTTTTTCTGTTTTGCCTGGACTATCTTCTGTTCCCATTTTGACTCTTCAAAAGATAGAATCGGTATCTGAGGTCTTCATAAAAAATGTCGATCCCAAAGTCCTCTTTCAAATCGTTTAAAGAACACCTTAATCCGATTTACTTTAGGGGAAATTTTGTCAAATGTCCTGAAATAGGCATAGTATAGTTGAGGGCAAGTACCACTTCTATGTTTAATTTCAAATATTGGGCTTCAGAAGCGGGATCCCAGTCCTAGGAGTCTTCTCTGCCGCGGGAGTAAGTGCCTGCTCCATTGGATCCAAAGATGTTTCAGGCATTTGCTCAGGCCATGGTCCAGATGTCACAATATTTTGTTCCGGTCCCAGTTAAGAAGGGGAAACACTTTGGCAAGTTCAAGAAGTACGGAACAATGGACTTCTATAGGACGACAGACCTAGAAGAAGTTGAGATTTCGTTAAGGAAAACCGAGAGGATACTAGATCAGATGGATTGCGAGGATGATGAGAAAGTTGTGTATGCTGCTAGCCTAATTCAGGGGGATGTTCTGCATTGGTGGGAGAGTGTGTCAGGGAGCCAGATGAGTCTGCTAGTGCTAGCATGGAAGGACTTCTTAACTGCTTATAAGAAGAAGTACCTGTCTGAGGTGTATATTCAGCAGAAGCAGAGAGAATTTTTTAGTCTCACCCAGAGGAAAATGACAATAAGTGAGTATGAGCGTTGGTTTATACAGTTATCCTGTTATGTAGCTAAGATGATGCTGAGTGAGGCGGCCAAGTATCGAAGATTTGAATCAAGACTGC
Organism: Erythroxylum novogranatense; assembly: GCA_029891385.1. Classification (NCBI taxonomy): domain Eukaryota; kingdom Viridiplantae; phylum Streptophyta; class Magnoliopsida; order Malpighiales; family Erythroxylaceae; genus Erythroxylum; species Erythroxylum novogranatense. Next base: position 57,888,147 of record CM057231.1, read on the forward strand.
ATCTAGCCATTAGAGAAAAAGTGGTGGTGCAGAACTTTTTTGACTTCCAACAGCTGGTTGAACTGACATTGAGGGTTGAAAACATTAAGAACATAAAGAGCGCCGTGAACAAAAAGAGAAAGGGGAGAGAAAAGTTCAAGAGGAGAGGTGGTATTCTTATATCTGAGAGGAGTGCCAGGACCTTCCCTGTACAATATGAGGAGAGGAGCAGTGGTGCAAGTAGATCGAGATAGATGAGATCCGTCTCTCAGCAAGCCTTAACGGTTGGAGGCAACAAAAGGGGAGAGGGAAATACATCGTCCGTCCCCAAATGTGATCACTGTGGGAAACTCTATAGGGGGAGTGCTACCGATTGACAGGAGTTTTGTAACACCCCACTCCCGCAAGACCCGAACCCGATATCGTTGGTGATATCCGAGTCCGTGCCCCGCGAGAGTGGCGTACTACATCAGTCGATTTAAAACTCAGTACACACATTTTTTTTGAGCCATTGATTCCACGTTAACGCGGCAAACACAGTAAGTAAATAAAACCATCAATGTTAGCGCGGCAAACACGATAAGTAAATAAAACCGTGTTCGGTATAAACCGATTTGATTATTACGGTCATCCAAGAATAATTTACAATCGATCGATCGATAAAACATTAAAACCACAATGGGCTCAAGAACAATACAAAGCCTTGTTAAGCAGTGATTGCGAACACAATTTACTAAGACACTAATGCAGACGCGAACTGATCGATCTCTAACCTTTACTCGTCTACATTAGACATACTCCGTGTCAGCCGAGGTATTCTTGAGACTTGAAAAATAGATGCAAATTTTGGGTGAGTTTTGCGAACTCGGTGAAAACCATCATCGATGGTTCACTCAAATCATGCATTACGCCCATGGCGTCTGCAAGACATCGATAATAATCAATTACCGATGGCGATCGAGAACAATGTCGATGAATGTAAAACCATTCACAATAATTCATGCCATTACAAAAGCGGTACATGTCACGAGCGGTCATTTATGCGAATGCAATGCATATGTGACTCTTTCCGATTATTGATGTTGTGCCCAAGTGCTCGATCGGTGTTCGATGGGGACGCGTCGAGATTTCTCCCCTCGGGCTCGAGGCGGTCGATCTGATATGAGAGCTTGAAGCTCTTGCTCGGTAAAAATAGCAACTTGGGGCATGTCCATTATCTGATCATGCAATTATGCATGCAGTGCAGTATTCAGTGAATGTACAGTGTTTGGCTATAAAGCCCAGTGTAGCAGTAAGTCAATGATATGGCTATGAAGCCCAGTATAGCAGTGTTCAGTATGATGGCTATAAAGCCCGATCTATCGATGTCGGTATCATTCATGCAAGAAAATCATACAATACAATCCCATACATGCGAGTAGTCATGCAGTGATCATTCAATTCACTTTTGCACGTAATTCACGTTGAGCATGTAAACAACCAGAAATTTGAGAGACCAACTAGGTTACTCACCTATTACTTCTGAGCTAATGCCGGAAAGTCTCTGTGACGTCGGTCAATCGACGCTCCAATTGGCCTCTATATGAATAAGAAAAAGCACGAGTCACTAAATATGAAATTTGTGCTCATGATGATGATATATGCATGTTCATGAATTCCCGGCCCTAATCCCCCTTTTTTTCCATTATAAAAATTCATCAAAAATTCAGAAACCTATTGGCTCTGACGGTGCGCAATTCGGACCTCTATAGGTCCCCAATTAAATAAAACAGTGATTAAAAGTTCCGTCACCCGGGCCATGTCAATTTCCCGTCTAAAAATTCCCAATTTCTTATAAAATGAAATTCAATATTCAATGAATCCGATGCCTCTAGAATCAGGTCAATCAGACGTCGGACGGAAAAGTTATTCACGAAAGAAATCAAAATTCAACAAGTAATATATATAAATATTGCCCTTATTTTTCCCTTTTTTTCTGATTTCCAACCAAACTTCCAACACCCATAACTCTTTCTACACATTTCTGAAAAATGCAAACTATACTTTGTTGGAGAGCTTATGAAAAGCTCTACAATTCTCAAGAAGACCATAAAATCAATTCCAACCCTAAGGTGTCAAATATCCCATCAAACCTTCTGCCTACTCAATTCCCATTAACACAGGGCAGTACCTTGAAACTTTCATAACTCACTGATTCTTCAGAAATAAATTACCAAAAAAATATGGTCAATAAGTTCACATTGTCCTCAACAACTTTCATGAACAATCCAAAATCAGATTCTATTTCTAAGCAAGTCCATTAATTCATTTAATGTTACTGTCCCTGCAATCCTTCAATTTGGGCAGTAACCTTACAACAAGCATATCTCCCTGTACACAAGTCAGTAAAATCAGAACTTTATATCCCTATAAAGATAACATCTCAAACTTCAATTTTCGTGAAGCACTCATCATCCAATTCGATCTCTAACAATTTCAAAACTGTTATGGAAGCTACTGTTATGATCAGCCATTCATAACCTAATGTAGGGTTCATTTTGCAAAATCATAACTCCCAATTCTGACTTCTAAAAATTGCACACCATATATCAATTTCAAGGTAAGCTCTTCCTCTACAACTTTTCAGAAGCTCACTCACACCAATTCAGTCCACATAAAATGTTAAAATTGCCTCCAATCCGAAAGCTCACAAAATCACACTTAGACTAGGTTTCATCAAAATGCTCAAAACCAGTCAATAGTAATCAATTCATATCTCCCAATATACAACTCTAAAAATAGCAAGATCAGTATAAATGGAAAGATAATTCAATATTCTACAACTTTCATGAAGACCATTCTCCCTAATTCCATCTCAATTAATTCATAAAAATTAGCAAAACTCTAAGGTATGATTTCGGGTACTGTTTATTCCAGTTAAGAACAGTAACTTTCCAAGCCATATTGCAACCCCTTAAAGTTAAAATTAGACAACACCTATTTCACACAAAAATGTAGCCAACATCCCAAAGGTTAATTGGGCACAAACCTTGCCTCATTTGCATAACCACACAATGAGTTATGATTAAATCAGTATACTAGGTCAAATATCAATTTTCCAGCTTTACTTCTCTATTCACTTCCTTTCATTCCAATACCCTTCCTACATCCACAAGCATCTCAATTGGACACAAAATCAGTCCCTATATCATGTCTACATTCACTAGGCATTCCTACCAAAAATTGGCAGCACTAACCTCTTCCCTTTCCATGCACAATTAATCATCAATATGAATTCAAAATCAAGCTAAAACCAAACTTAACCATTACCATTCATTATCCTAACATACCTTACATTTATACCCATTAATTTATACTATAATTCTCATCAAAATAAAGCATCAATAAACTTAATAATAACATCACAATTCCATTGGATGCTCCTAGCTACCATGATTCATAAACTACATAATCAAAACATAATTAAACACTTACCAATTCAAGCTTTTCCATCTTCAAACTCTTGATTCTTTAGTTACTACTCTTACTCAACACCTTCTCCACTCAATTCTAACACATGCAAGTGTAAGGTCCTCTTAGAAAGGAAGGAGCTTGGTTGCATGGAGAGGAGCTCTTAAGTTTAGAGGAAGATAACACTTAACTAGAACAAAATGAAAATTTGGATGGAGAGGCCAAGATGAAGTGAGTTTTCGGTGGAGGAGCATTCAAAAGCAAGGAACTCTTTCATTTTGTTGCTAATGGCCGTGAGAGAATGAAGTAAAATAAGGCAAGTCATCTTTCTTTCCTTCCACTAGAAGAATCGAGAATGCATAGGATGATTATACATTAAATGGAGGACCACTTGGCAATTGGAGGAGGATGTAGAAAAGTCAAAGAACCAATCACATTTTTTGACAAATTAAAACCAAAACCAAATAATTTCACCCCATTTTCGATTCCCACCTATTTCAAGGGTCCACTTTGGGTCCCACCAAATATGTAATGGTTTAAGATCAAATAACAGTAGAAAAATCAACCTGGTTCGCCACTTGGCGATTTATCCGATCAAAATTTCCAATTATTTTTCCGAGAATTAATGAATTTCCCAAAATTATAAAACATGTAACAAAGCACTCCAAATAATTTTCAATCACAAAATCACCTTTTCTACCCCAAAACATGTTTAGGCGATTCTAAGCAATTTTGTCGGTCAAAATTTTCTCCTAAAATTCGAGAAAATTCTCAAAATTCCTTAAAATCTAAAACGCTTAATAAGCGCTCATAATATTTTTTCCAAACCCATTCACCACATTAATCCCAATAAAATTGCTTTAGGCCCAATTACAAGAATTATCATGAATGCATATACCGTAATTCCATGTACACAATCGATCACGTATCAATCCTATTATGCATGAACAGTACTAAATATTCCCTATTAGTCTCATCCTATGCCAATTTTACTATTTTACCCTTCCAGGAGGGGGTGGGATGTTACAAGTTTGTTTTAACTGTGGGGAAAAAAGGCACAAGGCTAGACAGTGCCCTCAGCAAGCAAGACAAGAGAAAACTCATATGCAAGGTTCGAAGACCAAGAGGCAAGCACCAACTAGAGTGTTTGCAATGACACGGGAGGATGCAGAGACCACTCTAGAAGTTGTGACGGGTATGATTAAATTATTTGATGATGATGTGATTGTTTTGATTGATCCGGGTGCTACCCACTCCTTTGTTTCATCGAGTAAAACTATGTTTGGTAAAGATTTGAGCCTATTGGATACTTTTTTGATAGTGAGTACTCCAATTGGCCAGTGTATTGTGATTAGTCAAGTTCATAGAGACTGTGAGATACATATTGGCAGGGGACTCTTAGTGATGGATTTAATGCCATTGAAGATTGGAGGATTAGATGTGGTTTTAGGTATGGATGTCTTAGAGAAGTATAATGCCAGCTTAGATTGCAAACAGAAAACAGTGGAGTTCGAGTTGGATGATGGAAGAAAGGTGATGTTCATAGGAGACAAGAAATTTAGCTCATCGAGAATTATTTCGAATTTGATGGCAGAGAAAATGATGAGAAAAGGGTGTGAGGCATATTTGGCCTATGTGGTAGACACGTGGGCAGATAGAGGGAAGTTAGAAGATATGTCAGTAGTTAAGGAATTCCTAGATGTCTTTCCCGAGGAGTTACCAGGACTACCGCCACCTAGGGAAATTGAATTTCCCATTGAGTTTCTTCCAGGAATAATGCCAATTTCGATTCCACCTTATAGAATGGCTCCAGCAGAATTGAAGGAGCTTAAGGAGCAATTGAAAGATTTCTTGGAGAAAGGTTATATTAGGCCGAGTTCTTCACTTTGGGGGGCGTTGGTTCTTTTTGTAAAGAAGAAAGACGGATCCTTGAGATTGTGTGTAGATTATAGGAAGTTTAACCATGTCACCATTAAGAACAGATATCCGCTCCCACGCATAAATGATTTGTTTGATCAGTTACAAGGGGCAAGGGTCTTTCCTAAGATAGGTTTGAGATCGGGTTACCACCAGTTGAGGATAAAGGAGTCCGATGTGTCAAATACTGTTTATAGAACACAGTACGACCACTTTGAGTTTTTTTTTTATCATGCCTTTAGGTTGACAAATGTACCAGTAGCTTTCATGGATTTAATGAATAGAGTTTTTAGATCTTTCTTAGATCAATTTGTCATTGTCCTTATTGATGATATTTTTGTCTATTCTAAAAGTAATAAGGAACATGAGGAACAATTAAGAATTTCTTTGGAGACATTGAGAAAGAATGAGTTGTATGCCAAATTCTACAAATGTGAGTTTTGGCTGAAGGAAGTGACATTTCTTGGACATGTGATTTCAGAGCAAAAAGTTCATGTGGACCCAAGGAAGATAGATGTGGATGTGAAATGGTAGCACCTGAGAATGTAGCTAAAGTGATAAGTTTCTTGGGATTGGTTGGGTATTATAGAAGATTTGTGGAGAGCTTTTCTATAATAGCAGCTCCACTTTCCAAATTGACAAGAAAGAATAAAAAATTTGTATGGACAAAGGAATGTCAGAATAGTTTTGAGGAATTAAAAAAAGGCTTACAACCGCACAGGTTTTGACTTTGCCTTCGGGTAGTGAAGGATACACAGTGTATAGTGTTAAGTTCAAATAACTTTACTTAGATATGATTTTGATGTATAACAAAGAGAATCAATAAAAAGAAAAGCAATAAAGACGAAGTCGACGAGATCGAAGTCATACTGCATTTAAGTCGACAAATGATCGAAGGAACGCAGACACTAAATGAAACAGACGCAAAATGGAACATAGACGAAGACGCAAAATAGTAAGCGGAACCTGATTTAAGTAAAAGCAGACGCAGACGCGAAACACGAGCGATAAAATATGACGAAGAAAAACATATGCAGAATTCAAAAAGAAGACGAAGGAGTCAGTTCGAGTTAGTTACAGAACCCAACTGAATAACCGTTTCTTTAAAGATTTAAGAAACAAGAATCAAGAAGCAGTTAGAGACGAAGGCTATAAATACAAGTCGAAGTCGAAGATTGCAAAGTTAGCGAAAGTTAGCAAAAAAGCATTCTGTTCAATTTAGCTGAGAGCTATTTTACTGTAACAAGTGTTCAAACACTTTTCTGAGAAAAAGTAGTGCAGATAGCCTGCAGAGGCTAAGTGTGAAAGAATACTAATTGTAGAGACCTGAAGAGGCTCGTAAAGAATACTTGTAACGTTGAAAGAGATGGATGGCTATTCATAGAATCTACTCATGTCGACCTTTGGGACGTAATAGAGAACGGACCTTATACACCAGTAGACGAAGATGGCAATTCCATTCCACGAGTCAGATGGACGGCTGACCAAAAGGTGAGAATACAACTAAACTCAAAGGCGAAGTTCTTCTTGACGTGTGCCCTAAGCAGGAGCGAGTATGACAAAGTCCACGGATGCGATACCGCGAAGGAGATGTGGGACACATTGTCCATCGCTCACGAAGGCACAAGCTAAGTTAAAGAATCCAAGATAAGTACTCTTGTGCACCAGTATGAACTTTTCAGGATGAAAGATGAAGAATCTATTGATCAAATGTTTGGACGATTTCAAACAATTGTCAATTAATTGAAAGCTCTTAGAAGAATGTACAACAATCAAGACCATGTTCGAAAGATCTTAAGAAGTCTTCCAAAGAGGTGGAGACCTAAAGTTAGTGCAGTGCAAGAAGCCAAAGATTTGAGCTTTGTAAAACTTGACGAGTTGCTTGGATCCTTGAAGATTCATAAAGTTGAACTCGATGCTGAAGACAAGCCCAAACGGGACAAGTCAATAGCGCTGAAGGCCGGACATAAGAATCACAAGACTCAAAGACGGAGGAAATCATAAAAAACGTTAAAGATTGAAGAATCAAAGGATGACAACTCCAGCCAATCAGAACCGGAGTCAAGTGATGAAGACGACGAGTTATCTTTCATCTCTAGAAAGATAAGACGCATGTGGAAAAAAAAGTCCAGAGCAAACCAGACTTTCAAGAAGAATGTCAAAGATGAAGCTAAACCAGAGAAGTCATCTGTCATCTGTTACGAGTGCAATCAACCTGGACACTACAAGTTCGAATGTCTGACTCTAAAGAAGAAACCAAAGAAGAGTAAAGAAGGCAAGAAAAGCATGATGGCAACATGGGAGGACCTAGATTCATTCGAATCAGATACAGGTTCCGAATCGTCTGAACATGCAAACATCTGCCTGGTAGCTGAGGAAGATAGTGATGAGGAGGTAAAATCTAACTACGATAATTTGCATGATGCCTACTCAGAATTGGTAGAAGATTCTCATGCTATTCTGAAACAGTACAAACTGTTAAAGAAAAAGTATGCAGAAAATATTAGACATACGGAAGTAATAGAGAGAAAATTTCTGTCTAAAGAATCAATTAGAGGAGAAAAATAAAGTCATAGACAGATCAGAATACATTAATCAGCTTAAACTAAGAATTAAGAATCTGTCAGCTGATTTAGCTACCTTCACAGAGAGCACTAAGAAAATGAATGAGATGCTTGGAAAATGTAGACATCCGAGTAATAAAAACGGATTAGGGTTTACAGGTAATAAGACTCAATCTCATAAAAAACCTTTCATTCAAAAGAGAAACCATAATAAATCTCGTTTTAGTCAACATCCTAGTTATATGCATCAAAGAACTCATCATATGCATACTACTAACCATAAATGACCCAAGAAAATTTGGGTACCAAAAAATAAAATAGTTTCTCCTACAGATATCCTTCCTTGGAAAATACGGCAAGCACCATTGGTATTTAGACAGTGGATGCTCACGACATATGACGGGAAAAAGGTCTATGTTCCTAGACCTTCAATATAAGAAGGGATGATCGGTAACTTTCGAAGACAACCAGCAGGGCAAGATCATTGGAATCGGTAAAATAGGTAAAGATTCTTTTGCATGCATAAATAATGTACTGCTTGTTGATGGTCTGAAGCACAACTTGATTAGCGTTAGTCAATTGTGTAATTCTGGTTTCACTGTCACATTCAATCAAAATCTTTGCGAAGTCAGAAACAAAGATGAGTCTATACTTTTCTCTGCCAAGAGAAGAAATAATCTTTACAAAATTGATTTAGAAGATTTTCAAAGCCAAAATATTTTATGTTTTCTATCTTCCGAAGAAGAAAGACTAATCTGACATAAAAAGCTAGGTCATGTCTCTTTTAAACATATTTCAAAGTTGGCAAAATATGATTTGGTAAGAGGATTGCCAAAAATAAGTTTTGACAAAAAGTTTTTCTGTGAAAACTATTTGAAAGGAAAACAAGTTAAAACCTCTTTTTCTTCTAAAAATTTTGTAACATCATGTAGACCTTTAGAATTGTTACATATGGATTTATTTGGTCCAACAAGGACAATAAGTCTTGGTGAAAAGAAATATGGACTTGTTATTATTTATGACTTTACTCGATTTTGTTAGATATTGTTTTTATCACACAAAGATTAATCCTTTAAGTGCTTTAGGACCTTATCCAGAAAGTTACAGAATGAAAAAGGAGTGTCAATAGCCAGTATCAGGAGTGACCATGGTGGAGAGTTTGAAAATGAGAAGTTTAGGGTATTCTGTGAGGAGAATGGAATTTTCCACAATTTCTCTGCTCCCAGGACTCCACAACAAAATGGAGTTGTTGAAAGAAAGAACAGGATGATTCAAGAGATGGCAAAGACCATGCTGTGTGAGATGAATCTTCCTAAGTACTTCTGGGCTGAAGCTGTGAATACAACATGCTATATACAGAATAGAGTTCTGTTGCGACCCATGTTGAAGAAGACTCCTTATGAGTTATGGAATGGAAGAAGACCAAACATATCTTACTTTCATCCTTTTGGGTGCAAGTGCTCTATTCTAAATACAAAGGAGTTGTTGGATAAATTCGATTCAAAGATCTATCCAAGAATCTTTCTAGGCTACTCATCATCGTCTAAGGCATTTCGGGTGTACAACCTTACTTCAAAGACAGTTGAGGAGACCATCCATGTCAAGTTTGATGATAGTTCCCAACCCCATAAGGAAGATGACATGGAGAGTGAAGGTCCTTCAAAGAACTTAGATGATAGTGCAGAAACTCCATCATTAGGAACTCAAGTAGACAAAATTGAAGATATTCCAGAAAATATCAGACTGAAAAGAGACTGGAAATATAAAAGTTCTCATCCAGAAGAGTTGATTATCGGAGAGACCTCAGAAGGAGTTAGAACTAGGTCCAGATTCAGAAGAGAAGCTAATGTGGCTTTTATCTCTGAAATAGAACCTAAGAAGGTTGAGGAAGCTCTTTGAGAAGAAGCTTGGGTGTTAGCCATGCAAGAGAAGCTGAATCAATTTACTAGGAATAATGTGTGGTCCTTAGTTCCGAAACCCCCTAAGAAATCCATCATAGGAACCAGATGGGTCTTTAAGAATAAGTTAGACGAATCAGGAAGAGTAAGTCGAAATAAGGCTAGATTAGTAGCACAAGGCTATAATCAACAAGAAGGAACATACTACAATGAGACGTATGCTCCAGTAGCAAGACTTGAAGCCATTAGGATATTGCTGGCATATGCAGTCTATCATAATATAAAGCTATTTCAGATGGATGTGAAGAGTGCCTTTCTGAACGGTCTTATAGACGAAGAGGTGTATGTTAAGCAACCACCTAGTTTCGAGGATGTTAAGAATCCAGACCATGTCTATAGACTTCATAAAGCCTTATACGGACTGAAGCAAGCTCCTAGAGCTTGGTATGATCGTTTGAGTACTTTTCTCTTAGAGAATGGTTTTAGCAGAGGTCAAGTTGATAAGACGCTCTTTAGGAAGAATTTTTAGAATGATTTTATTTTAGTTCAGATTTACGTTGATGATATTATTTTTGGTGCTACTTCAAACAAGCTATGCATGAAGTTTGAGAGTCTAATGAAGAAAGAGTTTGAAATGAGCATGACGGGTGAATTAAAGTTCTTTCTTGGGTTGTAAGTTAAGCAGACCGAAGAGATGATCTTTATTCATCAACAAAAATATGTGAAAGAATTGTTGCTCAAATTTGATATGCAGAATGTGAAGTCTATGAAGACTCCGATGCACCCTTCAAACCTTTTGTCGAAAGATGAACTTGGTAAGAAGGTGGATCAAACCCTATATAGAGGGATGATCGGTTCTTTACTGCACCTTACAGCAAATAAACCTGATATTTTATTCAGTGTATGCTTGTGTGTAAGGTTTCAGGCCGATCCTAGAGAGTCTCATTTTATTGCTGTTAAAAGAATTATGAGATATCTTGTAGGTACTACTGATCTTTGCTTAATGTTTGAGAAAGGTAGAGATTTCAGGTTAATCGGATATTGCGATGCGGACTATGCCGGAGATAGAATCGAAAGAAAGAGCATAAGTGGAGGATGTCACTTTCTTGGCGCAAACCTAGTTTCCTGGTCAAGCAAGAGACAAAGCTCGATAGCTCTATCAACTGCCGAAGCAGAATATATGTCTGTCGCAAGTTGTTGTTCACAGACGTTGTGGATCAAATATCAACTTGAAGACTATTCAGTTCAAGAAGAGGAGATTCCAATCTACTACGACAACACAAGTGCAATCATTCTGTCAAAGAATCCAATTCTGCGAGGTCAGACATCACTTTCTGAGAGACTATGTTCAGAGGAAGGTGGTGCGTCTACAGTTCATCGAAACAGAGTCTCAGTGGGCAGACATCTTCACTAAACCATTAAGTGAAGAACAGTTCCAGAAGATCAGACGTAACCTTAACATGGTAATGTTAAGCGAACAGTCAGGCTAAAGGGACGTCAAAATTAACGGCGTCAAGAATAGTGAGTTACAGCTGGTAACTTCTCTGACAAGGAAGTTTTGGAGGGAAACGCCTCACGATCCTCAAAATCCCTATGATTTTAGAATACGCGTGATAAGACCCTTCAAGTTGCCTGAAGTTGATATCATTGTGGTTACTCTCATCTCCAGACGGTTCATCTTGCTTTCAAAATTCTCTCAATCATCCTACCCTAGACGAAAAGCTAACCAAAGACATTTTTCGTTCTGAAACAATGGAAGCAGCTATGAAATTCGGAAGACATGTGGATTTCGAGTCATTGAGAAATGATGATATGGACGTAGAACCGGAGATTGTAAGAGCTGGTTGGAGGAATTTCTTCCAGGTACGAGAACCAGTCTACACCAATGAGGTTTTTGATTTTTGGAAGAATGCTCAGCTTGTAGACAACACTGTGGTATCTTCAGTAGATGGTATATCTGTTATTGTGACTAAGGAGCTGATAAAAAAGGTGACCGATTGTCCATCGGTTGGTGAAACTATGTCTACCAAGGCCGGTTGGATGTATCAGGTTGGTATGAGAGAAGAAGATGTCAGAAGACAATTATATGGAGCCAATGACCCTTCGGAGAGGAAAACTTCGAATCTGATCCCAAAAGCTAGGGTTCTTCATGTGATTCTGTTTAATTGCATCTTACCTAGAGTAGGTTCCAGACATTTGGTGACTACCCTGGATGAACAATGCATGTTCTACCTGCTAAATCGCAATCCTGTCGATTTACCCTTCTTAATCTTTCATTATATGATTAAGGGGATGAAGGATACAAATAGCTATCCTTACAGCATGCTTCTTACAAGGATTTTTAAGGAATCTGGAATCCCTCTCCTCAGAGGAAATAGAAGTATTGTTCCAGTGAAAAGTAAGATTGAATCAATCACTATACGACGAATGGGTCTGAGGACAGTGATCAGAGAAGAAACAGACTCTTCAAGGAGAACAAGAACTAAGGGGGAGCGTGTATCGAAGAAGTCTCCCGCTTCAAGTCTCCGAACTCAAGTGAGTATAAGATCGCCTGCAGATGAAATAAGAAGACTGATAGGAAGACCGTTGATAAAACTGGCAAGCCCTCAAGTCGAAGTAAGTCTACCTCGAAGGACAGAAGAAGGTGCGCTAAAAAGACAAGGAGAAAGTCTTTTAAGTGAAGTTACGAAGAAGGCGAAGAGATCACCGAGGATTCGGACTCTAAGGCAACAAGAAGAAAAGAATGCCAGAGAACAGAGTCAGGAACAATCCTCTCAATCTCGTGCACCTAAAGCGACAAGGTCATTAGTTTCTATTATGGAAGAGGGTACAGTCAGAAAAGCCAAAGAGACTAACAAGAAGAGAAAATTAGAATCTGAAAGAGAAAAATCTCAAGTACAGAAATCTTCAAGACTGACTGAAGCAGAAGACAAGACTAAGAAGATTAGTCAGAAGAAGACCTTGTCAACTGCTGGGGAGGTTAGTCGAAAGAAAGAAACCCTTGATGTTTCTCAAAAGAAAAAAAAAGCGAAGCGAGGCGAGTTCAGAAATCCCCATTGCTCAACAGGAAGAACCAGTGGAGGAAAGCCTGGTTTAGGAGAATCCTATTGAAGCACAACCAGAGGCAACAACAGATTCAGACTTGGATAATGATGAACCTTGTCTGATGGTATACAACTATCATAAGTTTTTGAGAAAACATAAGCTGAAGATCATAATGGTTCATTTTGTTACCAGGACAACTGCTATCGCCATCAGTAGTCAACCAATGAAGAAAACAGTGGCTTTCGTACAACCTATGTCAATAATTAGTGACACATGGGACTTACTGAAAAAAGATGAAAAGATGTTCTACAATGCTTTGAGGGATGCTGCTACGAAGCCATACCCTACAAAAATTCCCTGTAAGTCATGTACTATTTTTCGATCACAGAAAACACATAAATAAAAGTTGTACCAGATATCCAGCCAAGATATCTTTTGGAATTGACTAAGGGGAAGTCGAAGCTATTTCCTGAAAAAAGTTCGTGATGATCTGTCCGCAGATCAAATTGAAGAAGAAGTGCGTAAAATTGATGATGCATGCGCTTCGAATGAGAATAAAGATGAAGCGAGCTGCAGCTATACTGACAAGCAAGAAGACTGTCCAGTGGGGGGAAGAGTTATCACAGGGACGTTTATAAAATTCCTTGTTCAGACAGTGTTGCGTATTAGACCTTTATCTGGTACACTGTCTATTGAAGCTAAAGGCATACCCCTGCAAGGAAGACAGTTGTTGATGCTGCCTGCTCTATTTGACTTAGATCTTCCTGAATCTGATACATTTATTCGTCCACCAACTATTGAGATCAATGATGAATACATTCCTACCTCTGATGCTTATATTACGACAATTCCGTTCACTGGTCCCTCAGCAGATGTTGATCAATCCTCCTCACCGTTGGACTCACAAGCTGAAATCAACAAATTACGTGGTGAAGTCAACGAGATCAAGGAGACGATGAATGACCTAAAGAAGATGATGACAGAACTGCTGAAGAGCCATCATCGTTAATCATTTTTTAATTATAACAAATAGGGGGAGAAGAGAATGAACAAGGGGAGAAGAGAATGAGCAGAAGAAAAGAGGATGTTCAGAAAAGAAGGTGTGACAGAAGCAGAAGAAGAAAGGAAGAAGTCAAAGAAAAAGTTCTGAAGATAAGTTTTTATTGTTCTTTTTAAAACATTGTATTTTGTTTTCTTTTGTATATAATTTGTTATCATCAAAAAGGGGGAGATTGTTAAGTTTAAATGACTTTACTTAGATATGATTTTGATGTATAACAAAGAGAATCAATAAAAAGAGAAGCAATAAAGATGAAGTCAGACAGACGAAGTCATACAGACGAAGTCAGACAAACGAAGTCATATAGACGAAGTCAGACAAACAGACGAAGTCACACAGACGAAGGAACGCAGATGCTAAATGAAACAGACGCAAAATGGAACACAGATGAAGACGTGAAATAGTAAAAGCAGACACAGATGAAGTAAAAATAGATGCAGACGTAGACGCAGAAACACAGACGATAAAGTACAGATGAAGAAAAACAGATGCAGAATTCAAAAAGAAGACGAAGGAGTCAATTCGAGTTAGTTACAGAACTCAACTGAATTATCGTTTCTTTAAAGATTCAAGAAACAAGAATCAAGAAGCAGTTGGAGACGAAGGCTATAAATACAAGTCGAAGTCGAAGATTGCAAAGTTAGCGAAAGTTAGCAAAAAAGCATTCTGTTCAATTTAGCTGAGAGCTATTTTACTGTAACAAGTGTTCAAACACTTTTCTGAGAAAAAGTAGTGTAGATAGCCTGCAGAGGCTAAGTGTGAAAGAATACTGATTGTAGAGACCTGAAGAGGCTCGCAAAGAATACTAGTAACGTTGAAAGAGATAGTGGAAATCTCAGAAAGAACTCTGAGGACTGGATGTAGCCCACGGTTTGGGGTGAACCAGGATAAATTGTTGTGTCAACTACTCTCATTCTATCTCTATTTTAGATTCAAGTTTTATCATTACTTAATCAGTAAACAAAGTTTTCAAAGTTTTGATTAATTAGAATCTATCGGAAGTTCTGTAAAGAATTCTATTTCTAACAAACAGTTTTGAAAGATTTATCAAAAAAGGGGAATACACAATTCAATCCCCCCTTCTCGTGTATTCTATATCGTTCTATAAGTATTGTATGAACGTGTGATTCACTTTATATAGTGATGTCTCAAGGAAGGGATTAGGCTGTGTGTTGATGCAAGGTGATAAAGTGGTTGTTTATGCTTCTAGACAATTAAAGCCTTATGAGATGAACTATCCTATGCATGATTTGGAGTTAGCGGCCATAGTTTTGCATTGAAGATTTGGAGACATTATTTGTATGGAGTCACCACTAGGGTTTTATACACCATAAGAGTCTTAGGTATCTGATGAGCCAAAAGAAGTTGAATTTGAGACAAAGAAGAGGGTTAGAGCTGTTAAAAGATTATGATTTGATGATAGACTGCCATGTAGGGAAAGCTAATGTAGTAGTAGATGCACTGAGTAGGAAGTCCACTATGGCACATGTAGAGACAGTATACCTTCCTCTGTTGACGAAATTAGTCAAGCTTAAAGTGACATTGAGACAAGTCGAATTTGGTTGTGTACTGGCTAATTTTAGAGTTAGGTCAGTATTAAATGAGAAGATTAAAAAATTGTAGGAACAAGATGAGTATTTAAGCAGACTCCGAGAAGAGATTAAAAGTGGTAAACCTTTTTAAATAGAGATCAGAGAAGATGGATTGATGGTGGTAGGTAACAAACTGTGTATTCCAGACATGTTAGAGTTAAAAGAAGAGATTTTAGATGAGGCACACAATGCACCTTATGCTATGCACCCAGGAAGTACGAGAATGTATAGGGATTTGAAAGAGCATTTTTGGTGGAAAGGAATGAAGAAAAAAGTTGCAAAATATGCAAAAAGATGCTTAGTGTGTCAGTAATTTAAAGTTGAACATTAGGCACCATCAAGCAAACTTAAACCTCTTCCAATTCCCGAATGAAAATGGGAGAAGATTACGATGGATTTCTTAATGGGATTGTTGAGGACTAGTAGGAAGGACGATGCAATATGGGTGATTGTGGATAGGCTAACAAAGTCTGCCCATTTCTTACCAGTTAAGCAGACAGATTCTCTGAATGCTTTGGTCAAGAAATATGTGGCTGAAATAATTAGACTTCATGGGATCCCAAGCTCCATAGTTTCAGATAGAGACCCCAGGTTCACCTCCAAATTTTGGGAAAGCTTACAGGAGGCTTTGGGAACCAAGTTGTATTTTAATACAGCTTTTCATCCACAAACTGATGATCAATCAGAAAGGACAATACGGACATTGGAGGCAATGTTAAGGGTTGGTGTTATGGACTTCAAAGGTTCATGGGATGATCATTTACCTTTAATCGAATTTGTTTATAATAATTCCTATCACTCAGGAATTCAAATGGCTCCTTATGAAGCTTTGTATGGTAGGAGATGCAAAACTCCTATTTGTTGGGATGAAGAAGGTGAAACGAGACTTGTAGGACCTGAATTGGTGCAAGTCACTATTGATAAGATTAAATTAGTTAAGCAGAGACTTAAAGCAGCTCAAGACAGAATGAAGAGCTATACAGATTCACATAGAAAAGAGATGGAATTCAAAGTTGGGGACAAAGTATTTTTTAAAGCTTCTCCATAGAAAGGGGTTTTGAGGTTTGGAAAAAGGGCAAACTCAATTTGAGATTTATAGGCCCTTATGAGATCATTGAAAAGATCAGGTCTTTAGCCTATAAACTAGTTTTGCCACCAGAGTTATCTAACATTCACAATGTATTTCATGTATCAATGCTGAGGAAGTACTGGTCAGATCCTTCACACATAGTTCATCCTTCAGAGGTTCAGTTAAGGGAGGATTTGACTTATGAGGAGCAACCGGTGAAGATCCTAGATTCAAAGGAAAAGATTTTAAGGAACAAGATTGTAAAGTTGGTTAAAGTTTTGTGGAGAAACCATTCTATGGAAGAGGCTATTTGGGAACCCTTGGAGGCCATGAGGGAGAAGTATCCACACCTCTTCAATATCTCAGGTAAGAATTTTAAGGACGAAATTTTTTAAGGTGGGGGGGGGGGTGAATTATTGGACCCTGAATTTTTTTTCCTTAAAGTAAGCATGTTTTAAAATAATTTTGGAGTTTTGATAGATTTAAACTTTGGAGCTATAATTATGTCAAGGTTAGTGAGATTTGTGGAATGGGTAAGTAGAATTAAAATGTTAATATAATAAGGATATTCAAGGATATTTTTGGGAGAACACTTTAACATAGAAGAACATAAGCTTATAAGAAAGGGTAAGATGGATTTTTTAGACTCATTAAAGGTAGAAATGGGATAAGAATGTGTTGTTTTGCTTGTGAAGAAGAGAAAATCGTGAATTGAAGAGGGAGAAGAGAAATAAAACGAAATTAAAAGAGAGAGGAGAAAGGTTTCAAAGAAAGAAGGAAAGGACAGAAATCAAATTTGTTAAAGTAGGTTAACCATCTTTCCTTCTTGCTTTATTGAAGGAAAAGAGTTAGTCTAGAGAATGGCAAAGTTGGTGTGGGAAGAAGATGGAGTAGGAGAACCTAATTGATTTTTAGGGTTCCTAAACTAGGTCTTGGGTTTTCTAATCTAGATGAGTTATGGGTAGGTTAAATTTGAGTTCAATTTGTGTTTGGTTGAAATTTTTGTAATTTTTGAAGTTTTTGAATTTTATTGAAATGTTGTTTTGAATGGAACCTTGGTTATTGTAGGGAACCAAGGAAATCCTAACCAAGAGCAAAGGGAAAGGCAAGCTTGACTTGTTATTCATGAGCAAATTAGGTGGGTAATGTATTTATAGTTCACGTGTAATTGGAAAAATTCTTGCCTATGTATGTGTATGTTATTCTTTGTTTGAAATTGATTTGTGAGAAATTGAAATCATTTGTGAATGTTTGGAAAGAAGAAAAGCATGAAAGTTTGGGAAGTTGATAAAATGATTCTGAACATGATTATATGCTTTTGTTGGGCAAGAGAGGAACCCATTTCGTTAGTCACATGCACGTTGACCCATATCTTTTTCTCAATTGCCTGTTTGAGATCACGAGATCCTGAGAATTTAGACTAGTTTTGTTCACGGAGTAAACTTCGGTTTTGCTGTTTCGTTTCACGAAACTCTCGAGCCATTTGTGTATGCATTTCATAATTAAATATTAAGCATGAACCATTTTGAGTGTGATATGTTACGAATTTTTGAGCTAAATTAATGAATGCTTAAATTGTTGTATATATCTATTCATGTACATATGCTTGACTTTGGTTAATTACTAATGGTTATAAATATATTAGCCACTGAGTTGTGTAGCTTACCTTACTATTTCCTCCTCAGGTACAAAACAAGAAAGTTAGCAATCCTTGCAATGCATCGGAAGCTCCAAGATATTAGAAACTTTTGTAACTAAGTTAGTTTAATCACTTTTGGGTAGCCTCTTAAGCATTTTAAAACATTGAGCATCTTACATACGTTGTATTTTGTGTTAAGTTTTTGTTATAATTTTAATATGTAATTAAAGTTACGTATAAGCTTTTAGTTGACTTGGCAAAAGAGCTAGAACTGAAAAATTTCGCAGGTGTATGTGCGTGCTCTTTTATATTTATTCATTTCAAATCCAAGTCTTTTCTAGATGTAGAAAATGTGTGTCATCTTCGGGGGCAAATCGGGGCTCAATTGAGGTAAAATTTGTTAAAATTGTCTACCGTAAAGTTATAGCTTATCCTTCTAGCTTTCCAACGATATATAATACAAAATTTTTAGATTTAAAGCTGAAAGTTAGGGTCCTTGTAAAGGAAGAAGTATCTTCTGTGTTTCGTTTCTTTTGCCTTTTGCTTCTTTTGTGATGATGTCATCTTCTTCTGTGTTTCTTCTATGATGATGTCATCTTCTTTTGTGTTTTGCTTCATCTGTGTTTCGCTTCTTCTGTCTTTTACTTCTTCTGTGATGACGTTATCTTCTTCTGTGTTTCTTTTATGATGATGCCATCTTTTTTTATGTTTTTCTCCGTCCGTGTTTCACTTCTTCTGCCTTTTGCTTCTTTTGTGATGACGTCATCTTCTTCTGTGTTTCTTTTATGATGATGTCATCTTCTAATATGTTTTGTTTCGTTTGTGTTTCACTTCTTCTGCCTTTTGCTTCTTTTGTGATGTCATCATCTTCTTATGTGTTTCTTCTATGATGATGTCATCTTCTTCTGCCTTTTACTTCTTCTGTGTTTTGCTTCTTATGTGTTTTGTTTCTTCTGTATTTTGCTTCTTTTGTGTTTTGTTGACGCATCTTCTTTTGTATTTTGCTTATGCGTCTTCTTCTGTGTTTTGCTGACGTGCCTTCTTTTATGTTTTGTTGACGCGTCTCCTTCTGTCTTTTTGCTTCTTCTTAATTTTGTTTCTTCTATCTTTTATTTCTTCTTAGTTTTGCTTCATCTGTTTTTTTCGGTTCTTTTCAGTTTTGCTTCGTCTGCCTTTTATCTTCTTCTTAGTTTTGTTTCTTCTTAGTCTTGCTTCGTCTGCTTTTTCGCTTCTTCTTGGTTTTGTTTCGTCTGCCTTTTTGCTTCTTCTTAGTTTTGCTTTGTCTACCTTTTCGCTTCTTCTTAATTTTGCTTCTTCTGCCTTTTGCTTCTTCTTAGTTTTGCTTCGTCTGCCTTTTTGTTTCTTTTGTCTTTTCGCTTCTTCTTAGTTTTGCTTCGTCTGTCTTTTCGCTTCTTCTTAGTTTTGCTTCGTTTGCCTTTTTGCTTCTTCTTAGTTTTTCTTCTTTTGCCTTTTGTTTCTTCTGATTTTCACTTTGTCTGCCTTTTGCTTCTTCTGAGTTTCGCTTCTTCTGCCTGTTGCTTCTGCTATGTTTTGTTCCTTCGGCCTTTCGTTTCTTCTGTGATAACGTCATCTTCTTTTATGTTTTGCCTCTTCTACGTGTTCACTTCTTCTGTAATGACGTCATCTTCGTCTATGTTTTGCTTCTTCTATTTTGCCTAGACTATTTTCTGTTCCCATTTTGACCCTTCAAAAGATAGAATCGGTCTCGGTCTTCATAAAAAATGTAGACCCCAAACTTCTCTTTCAAACTGTTTAGAGAACACCTTAATCCGAGTTTTTCTAGGGGAAATTTTGCTAAATGACTCGAAATAGGCATAGTATATTTGAGGGTAATTACCGCTTCTGTGTTTGATTTCGAATGCTAAGCTTCGAAAGTGGAGTCCAATAGAAAATGTCTCTAGAACTTTCAGAGAGGGTGGGAGAAAAAGGAAATTGTAAGGAAGTTAAAGTAATCGTTAGATTAAATGGAAAAACGGGATGGATTGCGTGGTCGTCCATCCTGTTCATCCTTTGTTTATATACTTAATAAGTTGAATTATTTGGTTATATATATATGGGCTATCATAAATATTTATAAAAGATAATGTGTGAAAGTAGTGAAGTATATGTGTCTAAAAGGAACTTTTTCCAAATTATGAACATGTTGTAGGCTAAACTCCAACCACTTATACTAAGACTTATTAATGTCGATTAAAAATCGTATAAGCAACTTATATATTAAGAATCAAATATAGAATGGTGGACATAATATTATGGTTTGTTAGAAATGAAAAAAGATTCAAAGCTTTAAATAAGGAAAAAAACATTTCCAAATAAGTTATATCCTTCAACTTGATCCTTATGTTATGAATATATATATATCCTTCAACTTGATCCTCATGTTATGAATAAATATGTATGAACAATTGTATAAGATATGTCATTCATTATTTGGTGATTATGTAAATTATACCCTTCAACTTGATCCTCATCTTTGAAACTTTGAATTGAAATTGTTTGAAATTGTTGGAAATGGAATTATCAAAATGGAAATTGTTTATGTATATTTTGTGATTGTTGGAAATGGAAATTGTTTATGTATGTTTTATGTAATTATGTTTGTTGAATAATTGAATTGTTAGTTTTGACTTATGGTGAATTGTGTTTGATGAAATTGAATTATGTATGATGTATGAGTTATATTATATAAGATGGACATGTGTGTTGTGTAATGAAATTTATGTGTTCTTTATTTAGATATATACATTCAATTATTTTTGCAGATAAATGAAAGGAAGTTCAAGTACCTCTGATCAAACCATTTTAGGAAGATACAATGATCTAGCTTGGGCTCATGTTGCATTGATTCCCGATATAAGAAACCATATTATTTCTTTGTTTTGTAACAAGCATTTGAAAGGTGAAGGAATAACCCAATTAAATAAGCATTTATCTGAGGTTAAAAGAGATGTAAAACCTGTAAAAAAGTAAGTTATGGTGTGAAGTGACAGATGAAAACCTTTTGTTTGAAGAATATCAGTATGAGAAAGAAAAAAAGGAAAGGTTGAATTTTGAAATTGGTATTGGAAGTTCATTTGCTGGTTTTCGTGATAATTGTGTAAATGTTGAAGGTGGTAGTGGTAGTGGTAATACTAGCATTCCAACCCAGGATCAACAAGAAGTGAATGTTAACCTACACCTGATGCTAGGAAAAAAAGAAGACAGGTGACTAGATATTTTGCAACATGAACAACTCCTAGAGTTTAACCTTCAATTCGTAGTGCAATGCAATCAAGATATGCAGCTTATAATGTCGACACGGAAGTATACAAGTTCATTATTCAATGCTTCCCAGTCTTACAATTATCAGCCTACGGTGGATGCAATAGTCTCTTACGATCTAGAATATAAAGCTCATTCGATTGATAACTTAAGAGGTAAACTTTTGAGTTGCTCATTTTCTGAAATTAAAAGTTATTTGGATGAAAGAAGAGTGAATTGGGCAACTTTTGGGTGTTCAATCATGTGTGATGGCTGGACAAATAGGAGACAAGAGCTTATTATTGATTTTTGGTTTATTCTACAAATGACTTAATGTTTTTGAAGTCTATTAATGCTTATGAAATTATTAGAAATATTGATACTTTATTTGAGATATTTGATGAAGTTGCGAATGAAGTAGGGCCAGAAAATATTGCTCAGTTCATTACTAACAATGATTCACTTATAAAGTGACAGAAAAAGGTTATAGATTAGGTATAATTCATTTTTTAGAGTCCTTGTGCTGCACATTATATTGACATATTGCTGGAGAATATAACGAACCCTAGGTATTGTCCTATTATTGATAAGACTATGCAGAAAGCTAAAAAGATGATCAAGTTCATCCATAATCATGCATGGGTTTTGAATTTAATGAGAAAAAAATTTACCAATAGTAAGAATTTGTGTCGTCCTGGTGTGACAAGATTTGAAACAAATTTTTATCATTTCAATCTTTTGTTTCAATGAAGAAAGAGTTAAGACAAATGTTTACAAGTAATAAATAGGTTGCATCTCAACATACTAGGTCTAATGCTAGATTGGAGGTTTCTAGCATTATATTGGAAGATATAGAATTTTGGTCTCAATGTCAATTTTTCATCTGAGTTTGTGAGCCTTTGGTGAGGGTGCTTCGCTTAGCTAATAGTGAAGAAAAACCAACAACAGATTTTTTTTCCATGGAAAGATCGAAGGAAGCAATCAAGGCCAATCTGAAACATAAGCCTTCTTTGTACACACCGTATCTTGCAGTTATCAATGGGGGATAGGAAAGACAACTTTCTTCACCTTTTTTTGTAGCTAGGGCATTTTCGAATGCTAGTGTTAGAATATGAAATAAGGAGTTTTTCTAAATTATAATACGTAAGAAAAGTAATTTATTGAAAATTATTTTCAATTTATTAAAGGAGTCAACATAATTGAAATGGTTTCCAATTAAAATTTTAAAATTATTTTCAGATAAAATTAAATTTCTATTTAGTTAATTCATTTATGAATCAATATATTAAATATGAAGAGAGTTGAAAATATTATTCTATATTATAAAGATTAATAACTAGAAACAAACAAAAATTAATATGTTATGCATATATTTTGACTATATGTATGCTTTATTTATATGTTTGATATATATTGGATACATGTTTTTTGCATGTTTATATATATGGCATTTTACATGTATTTTAGTATTTGACAAACCTATCTAAAATTAAATCTCTCATTAAAATATGAACTACATGTTGAGAATATAATTGTTGTATTCTATTATTTAAGTATAAAATCATAATTTTGTTTATTGTAAGGCTTCTTTGAGTGAATCAAAGATCCTTTAACTTGAATATATTTTTATCTTAAATTAACGAATCATATTTAACTAAATTTGCATGATTTAGATGAGTGACACATGATCATATTAATTTAGAGGTAGGGTTAGGAATATTATTAAAGATATATTATAAGAAGAGTTGTCACCTAACAAATCTAGAAGTCACATGAGTTGTGATTGATAAAATGTTATTTACCTTATTTAAGTTTAGTTCAATTATTGAGTAACTAAAGATCAACTAAATTTGAAAGAGATCATAGCCACTAGAGAGATTAGAGTAATCTTTTCAGATAATAATGCAGGTAATTATTTGAATAAAATAAAGAAAATAACCAAATATATGATTAAAATCTTAATCTTGGTTGGTTGTTATGGCTTATAACCAATTACTTTCGTTTTGTAAACTTATATTTTGTTTTGAGTAGAAATTAACTTTGTTTAATATAGTTGATATAAAGACTTATTGAAACAAATTTCTTGAATATAGATTAGGTTTGAGAAGAGTCCTTAAATATATTAAAGGTAAGTTGTATATCCATTATATGAATATACTATAAGCCTTATTAAGGATTCAATGACAAAGTTTGTCGATATGTCAATATCATATATATAACAAAATGTAATAAAATTTTGAATTGACTAGTGTATCATAAAATTTAATGTCAATATATAAAATGCATGTTAACACTATGATAACACAATGCAAATAGTTATATAAAGTAGAGCTAAAAGGTATAGTATTTAATAGATCTTTCCACACAATTTAGCTTAGTAAAAGCATAAATAAGGTCTACAATTGAAAGAATTAAAAATAATTGCATGATTTTTTATCAATATAGATATGATAGAGATCATATGTATTTTTAATGTTTGATATTGAATTTGCATTCAACATTATTATAATGTTTAAGGTATAATAAGGAATAGATTATTGAGTAAAAGTAGTTTATCCATGTTTATACATATAGTTTATATCTATTGGATCAAAGAGAGACTTATACTTAACATAAGTAGAAAGAATACAAAGTTACACTATTCTTTTATGCCATGCTAGTTAAATCAACATAATAAGAATCATAAAGTTATTTACTAGGATGCTGTATCCTTTTGATTACTGAATCATCTAAAACTTTTGAAATGTATTGAGTTGAAGATTAACCAAATCCACTTATTAACCAAATCCACTTTTAGTTTATGAATTATGATGTTATTAAATTAGTAAATCTTATATATGTGATCGTTAGATGTAATAATAATTCATAAAGGGATGATTCTTGTATTTCATTATATGTACCAATAACTTTGTGTGATATGGTCATATGCATTAAATGAAATAATAATTTAAAATTTAAGAAGTTCAAAGTATTTACATCAAGTAGAAATTAAGCATTAGCATTAATAATGTAGAATCTCTTTAATGAGATTGAAGTGGTGAAATTTAAATTTTCTTAGTTATCTAGAGTGAATGAGATTCTCTAGTGAATATCTCTACAACTAAACTTCCCAATCGTATGGATTTGTGTAAAGAGGAATATGCATATGAGATGTTATATGGTGAAATATTTTTTCTTCTACGACCTGACATAGTACAACTACTTAACTGTGAAAGTTCCAATTATATCAATTAGAAAGGTTTCATATTATATATGGTAAGACTTTGAAAGAGTCAAAGATGATGATTCTAGATATGATGCTTTATTAAGGCATATATTATCCAATAAGTTTAGAACAAAATATGGTAATAGAAGGTTATGATATATCCAAAAGGTTGGATATAATCTTGTAGACTTATTGAATAATGTTTGTTTCAATTAAAATATATAGGAGAATAGTTGTCAAGATTAGTAGTAGGACGATGAAGTTTGAAAAGTTCAAATCTTATGACATTACATCCAATTAGAATTAATGACTTTGTTGGTACATTTGATGTATAGTTGAAACGTTATGAGATATTAAGAGAATTATTTTATGATGAATTTAAAGAGTTTATTTTGAATTTATTTTATTTACAAGAAGGTTAGTGGAAGTATAATTATACATTATACCAATAGTATGTAGAGACATACTTTCATAGAGAAAAAAGTTCATATTTTAATTTTTGCATATAAGATAGTCTAATAATCAATATATGATATCTTTAAGGTATATTTTACTTAGAATGACATCATTTTCATATTGAAATATTATTTTGATATTAAAAGATTTTAATGTAGCATTAATTGCTAACCAAACCATAAAATATTTTTCAATTAGTGGAAATGAATATTTTGATCAAAGAGTTTTTAATGAACTTAGTCTAGTTCCTTGCATTATTCAAGATAGTAATTTACTCTACAATATAAGATCTATTAGTCATGCAAAAGGAGCTAAGATCTCTTCAAATATTAAATATGTTTAGTCACTTTCTTTTAATTATAACAATAACTAAGAAGAAAGTTGTAAAATTTAAGTAAGTACTCACTATAGAGAATCTTATAAAATTCTCTCACTGAACCAATTTCCTAGCAGTAGTATGATCATCATATGATGATATAGTATAAGATACTTAAACAATTATCTTAGTGGAAGTGGGGAATTGTTAGTTTATGCCTTATAGCTAATCATTTGGTTGTTTAGTGACAAAGTTGTTTATAGACACTTTTATCCATATTCAAATTTATATGATAAAGTACATCGATAAATATACATTGCAGATGAGATTATAATGAGATCATAATTATGAGATTTATATTGTAGTTATATATTATTCCTAAAGTATTCATAGTCATTATTCTATTAAGACTATACATTAATAAAGTGTAAAAGATTAACACAACGTTATGTTTCTTCCTTATATAAGAAATAGTCAATCTTATAGACTAAAGTATAGAGATACTTAAATAAATGTGTGTATGTTTGTTAGAGAACAAATTCATTAACTAATCCTATATAAAAATTTCATTTGTAATATCACTTGTAAGTAAGGAATTCTCATTGTGATGATTATACAAATGATCCTTTGACTTGATATCTTTAGAGTATCTTATATACAAATTGTTATGTTTTAATACTACTAATAACCTACTTTACTCAAGGATAGCTCAATCGGTAATCGTTGAATATAACATGAACTATATGGAGGTAGTTGAGTGATTAATATAGAATTTATCACCTTAAAGTGATTAGAGATAATGTTTCATTATTTTTATTAGTATTGATTTGAGAAATCCTGGCCAAAGTGGAATGAAACTTTATAAAATAGTTTACAAATGTCATTGTAGAATTAATTGCTAAAGGAAGAAAACTAAAATAATTGGACTCAAATAGACTAGATATTAATTTCATAGTATATGTCTAATTGAAAATTGTCCACTAAAAGGATTGAATTATACTAAAAGATCATAGATGGAAAGGTTAGTTAAAACTATTTTGGCATTTCTAAATATTTGGGTAGTTATGATGTATTGTTATATGTCAATCTTGATATATGAAGATAAATTATTTAATTAGAGAATTGGAGTTTAATTCATCCAATCTTAAATATGATTTAGGGTTATAATTTATATTTATTGCCAATATATTTAGGAACAAAATGAGTTATACATAAAGAACGAGTTGAAGAGAAAAAGTATTTTAATTAAATTAGATTTGATTGAAAGTTTAAGAAATTTTAGGATTAAATATGAGATATTTAATAAATAAGGACTAATAAGAGATGTCGATCTTATTTGTGCCCAATTAGTATTTAACTATAATTAATTGTAATTTTATTTTTATTTTAATTAAATTACTACAAGGTCCAAACCCTATTATATATAATTTAAAGTTTTAAAGGAGGTAGTACTTCTTGCCTAACCCTCTATACTCCATTTATAAAGTTCTCTCAAAACGTTCTCTAAATACTATCAGAGGCTAGACATGTATACAATTGTGGTAGTTGAAATGAATCAATTTAAGAAATAGCTCAAAGGAAACGATAAGAAAATGATCAAGTTACACAATAAGGTACGAATATGATTCATGCTTTCTTATTATATAATTTAAAGTAATCTTAGCCTTTTAGCAATCAAATAAAAAGTTTTGTATCCATTCTGTTGTGTAAGAGATCAAATCATGCTTTGGTATTTCATTAATGATATCGAAGTTATCTTTATTTCGTAACTTAATTAAAATTTTTTTATTGATTATAAATTTGAAATTAAATTACAAAAGTTGGCAAGTTAAATCTGACTATGAAAATATGAAATTTTCATGTTAAGATCCTTTAATTATAAACCCTAAAATCATATTTTGACCTGATTATTTTAAAATAAGAAAAGTTCATATTGAAACTTGTCCAAAACTGAATTACAAAATGGAATTAAATTTAAAGTTTTGGGAAATCAAAATTTTTATAAAGCTACATTGTACCAGATAAAGAAATCTAAAAATTCTGATTTATGGAAATTTAATAAGATCTGAGAACCCAAAAATTATACACCAATTTTTTGAAAACAAGTTGAGTGTCTTGGGTTGAAATTGGTGGGCCTCGTGATGCATTAAGCAATAGTTGAGAACCTCAAAACTTCTGGGTTATATATATATATATAAATAAAACTATTGGAGAAACACACTAATGGCTTCGAAAACTTAATGGACTATAAGGTGGTTACTCGAGAGATTAATGTTATCGATTAGGGTTCTGCATGTGGGATATTTTGGCAGTTGATGTTGAATGAGTATCAGATCCTACCTCAGTTTTCCAACAAGTACGACCAATAAAAACTAAAAGCATTTTACTGCCTTTGCTTAAACTCACTTCACTTTCTCAAGCATAATAAATTACCTTCTTTTTAAAGGAGTTAATACTTTCTTAACCACATTAAAGCCAAGGATGATTTAGATCTATAAAATCATTTTAAGAGTACAATGAGAGAAAAGTTCAATTGCCTTTTAACAATTTAAATATTTAAGAAAAAAGGAGAAAAGAGGCAAATTTGAGTATACATATTAATCTTGAATCTACTGTAAGTTAGACTCGATGAATGATAATATGCCACTTGTTTTTTTAAGAGAGGACTCATTTAGAACTTTTATTCATGTAGATTACTTGAAAGAGTCACTATTCAAAATTCAACCACAAAATGTATTGCCAAAATATTCTTTAAACATCTTTTTTTTTTTCAAGAAGTAACTAGATTGGCCGAATAAGCAAAGAGAGCAACTATGAACTCCTAGTTACCTTTGATACTAAATCACTCTCTTTAAATCACTACTCTTACTATCTGTTAAACTAGCCAAAGGCATCGTATAAGGAACTAAGGGGTTTATAATTACTCGATATGGCTCTTGATGATGACTACTTAGACCAAAAAATATGCATATATGAAAGAAATAATCAATAATATGCGCAATATCCACAAAAATAGAAAAAGATGGTAACATTGGAAAATATGAGGCAAAAGCACATTAAATAATGTTAATAATTAATATCTCATATACATCTTTTAAGAAAACTTCTAAAATTTCAATGGAGAGATTTTTGGTTTTCGAGACTTTGAATAGAAGGTCTAAGTATAGTGGAAAAATCATTGATGTATATAGGTCATAAACTTGATTTTGAGATTATGAACAATTTTGATGTTATCATTAATGTAAACTAAATTTGGTGGAGGCCTATCAAACTAGTCTCATGTATAAATACCAAAAAAATAGCTACTTTGTGTTTGAAGGATATTATCAATATAAAGATACTTTTTGTTCAAGTTAATAAGAGTTGAGCATGTTAAGTATATATAAAAAAAAACTCTAATTGAGCTTAATAGTGTGACACCTCAAGATTTTAAGGTTTTGATGTCTATAATTTGATGGAATTTAATACTTTAGGAAATTTTCAACATTTCTAATAAAGTTTGAGAATGAGATATGATACTTAGAAGGTGTAACATTGACTAATGTGGTGATAACATTTAAGGAAGAAAGAAAATTAAAAAAAATTATTTTAGTTTGCTTTGTTGTCAACACTAAGAACTATTCAATATTTTAGGCATTAAGTTCTTATAAAAATATTGAGGTTATTTAAATAGGCTGTGAGAAGATAAAAGCTATATGTAATCCATAAGAAAATATTGCGTTAAAGTTATTTAAAAACTTTATAAAAGATAAATTTTATATGTAATCTATAAGAAAACACCACGAGCTAATATTAAATGAAAATAAGAGGATTTGATAAAAATAAGGCCAAAATGAATTTTGTGTATAATCCTATATAATCTTTAATATTGTCAATTCTTGTACATCTCATCAAAGTTGAAATTTTTAAAAGTTCATTGAGGAGGTTTTATTTGATAAAAAGATTAATTTTTTCTTTATTTTCAGCTAATATTTATTTATATATATAAACAAATCGCATTTAAAGTAGAAATAATCATGTTCATTAAGTTGTTTCTATTGAACTTTTTGACTTTAGTAGGTTATAAGCCTTAACCAGATGATAAGGTTAAGGCTTCTATCTTATGGCTTTCAAGACATTAGTCATTCAAATAATGTCATTAGGATTAATTTATTTGGTAAGTTAATTAGTTATTAGGTCTAAAAGTTCTTTTTCAATTTCCTTATTCTAAATTTTAGCTTAAAATAGAAGACACCGTATTTTGTAGTCACTTTCAATTTGTTAGATGCATGGATAATTCTTATCGCTCCATTTTTAAATGATTAAGCTTCAATTTCATGCGTTAGGCTTAATTTGGAGTCATAAGCACCTTGCGCGTCAACACAATTACGTAGAAAGAACATTCAATGATATCATGAATCTACCATATGCACGTGACCATTAAGAGACAATAACGATTATGTTAATTTTGTCAGGTTGCCTTCCACTTTAATATCACACAGTCTGCCTAATAATGCAATTTAGGGAACTAGATTCTTCCAGCAAGAGCATTGACATGACTCAATAAATAGAAGCCTAATGATTAAGCTTTGCCTGAAATCAATAGCTCTTCCCTTTTCTGCCTTACCATCCGGTTCCATTATTGAGATGGACATGGATAAAGCAAGCTGGAAATTTAAAATCTTCTCAAATTTCATCAGAACAGTTAGATATTAGGTTATCTTGGCCCTGCCAAATAGGCCTCTAACAATTGACAGAAAATTCAACTTCGCAAGCTCTTTTAAATTACTAACTCATTGAATGCACTACAAGAAATAATCAATTTACCGACAGAAAATTCCGTCTAGAAGCGAGACATTTCCGTCGATAAATTTCATCACCGACGGAATTTGATGCCATAGAAATCGATCGCTAAAGGTGTCGTAGTTAAAATTACCAACCGTCAAATTCTGTCGGTATTTTACCGACGATATTAACGACGATAACTTGTTGTCGGAATCAATTTAACGACGGAAGATATCAAGTGAGATACCGTCGGTGAAATTTAGCAACGGACTAATTTCCATCGATGATCCGAAGGTAACCTCAACCAATTTTTCGACGGTTGGGTTTATCGTCGGTAAATCTCTTCAACATTACCGATGGAATATATTTCCGTCGGTAATTCCCTTGTTATGTTATTGTTATAACAATTCTATATTATATATATAATTTATTTATTTCTATTACGTTATATTATTTGTTCATGATATATTAATGCGTATATATAATTTGATGAATGAGAAAATTAATTAATAATAAAACGTATAAAGTATTTAATTTATTAATTAAAACATAACAAAGAACAAATCTTATGTTTTTTAATTGAAAACAAATGACAAGGATGAGCTAATGACATCGTGGTGATCGTGGATACTTCACCCCTCTCTTTAACTGTTCCATCTCCTACCTAAGCTGAGTTATCTGCTCCATTTGCTCTCTCATCTTAGTCATCTGCTCTACCTCCGCTCTCATCTTAACAAGTTGCTCAATCTCCTCTCTCATCTTAACTGCCTGCTCCATCGACTCTTTGATCTTTGATACCTGCTCCATCTCCTCCCTCATCTTCTCACTCATCTTCAGACTCATCTCTTCTCTCACCTTAGCTATCTCCTCCATATGCTCCGTACGTTGATTAACTAGTTGTTCCCTAAATGTGTCCACTGTGACCTAGAGCTCGGATACTTCATTACTTTGCGATGGCCGAGTAGATGTTGCTGTACTGGATAGGGAAGAGCACGAATAACAGGTATTTACATATGAACTTAGGCTGAATATTCTTCCACGATGATCCCTACCACCCACGACATCAAGATATGTATGAGTCTCTTCTATAGATTGTTCCTCCTGAGACTGTCGTTGAATATTTTGTTGTATTTGGTCATATTAGGAAGCAATCTTTACATTAGTAATTAAGGTATAATTGTTAAGAAATTAAAAAATGTATTAATTTTACTTATATTAAGCTCTCTACATCGAGTGTTGATGAAGCTGACACCATCATGTTTCTTCATGTGGGTGTGCAAAACTAGCTGGATAGGTGTAGGCTTGGTGCCCAATGACTTTTCCTACATGTATAACCTAAATTGTCAGATGTGAACTAGAATTTAAAAAAATTTCAGTAGAGTTTCCTCTATATATATGATATTTGCCCCCTGTTCAACAAAGAAAATAAATTCACCCAGCCATATATGGCACCATACATTTATATCATAATCACTATATTCAATAAAGTGAAGCAAAATATATGCAAAATAGGTGTGAAGTTTAGATACTTACTAGTCTATGTGCATGCTCGTAGTGGGTAATGGAGCCTCTCGTATGCACTGAAAGACTCACACCTCCCGGGCCTCCACGTCTATTAGCCAAATTACGCTCTGATATGGACATTGCCGCAGGTGATGTCCAATACTCGGTCCAATGAGTCCAAATTTTCTTCGAAATATAACGCAGTCGTGCACCAACCTTGCGTATCACATTAATTAAGTCGCGATAACGTATTCGAGCTTTCTTTTCCCACACTTTATACATGCTGGCGTCGAAATAAGAATCCCAGTAAAATTCTTTCTGAAATAAGAAGGGAAAAAATAACAAAATGTTAAAATTTTTAAGAACATTGTGAATATAAAACAATGTAACAAGAAAATAACTATTATTTGTACCTCAAACTCCTGAAAGTAAAATTGCATTGTGGTGTTAGATAAATTCTTCCATACATAACCCTTTGGTTCAATTCTTTGCTTAAACGACGAAGTCATATTTCTTGAAGTTGGTCCAGACGAAGTCATATCCTATGTAAAAATTGATAAAAGTAAGACTTGATAATAAGCAAATTGTGAGTGCTTTGATTTCACTTACTGGTCATTGACAACAGTTACAAACTTTTTTCCATCAGGTCCCTCAGTGCCAGGCTGGTGACGTCTCTTGCTTCCAATAAGCTGGTGTTGGATGATATATGCGTTGGAGAAGGGGATGGTGTAGGATGAAGAGCAGTAGGTGATACTTCATCTGTAACAGTCGGCGCGAGAGGTGGAGGAGGTGAGTCAGTCAGAGCTGCAGGTTGAGACGAACCACCTTCACAATAACTTCCCTCGAACATGACTCTAAACCTCGATTGCATGACCCCACGCTGCCTCTTTGGTCCCATTTGTGTACCTGAAATTCAATTTTGCCCAATTCTCTACAAGTATAATCAATACTTTGAAAGCAATATTTTACACAACACATAGAGAAGAAAATAAGACAATATATGAACATTAACATATTGTTATCAACAATAAATGAACCTTAACAATAATACAAATATGCACTGTTTAACAAAGTCTTACAAATACAACAATAAATCAATGTGAAAGCTTAGTGTAATAATGTTTTGTAACACAAAAGCACATTGATATAATTAATTTGTTTGATTCTATGTAACATAAGAGTCGGTAAAGGTAAAAGAGTCCCCAATGTCTAGATTCCCGAGAAGGGTCCTCGCATGCTCAAACGCACCAATGGAAACAATGAAACTTCGTCCACTTGGTGTATGCTGTTGAACACCTTCTTGCAATAGTTTTGAAGCTATAGCTATATTTGTTGAGGAAATAGTGAATGACTTTCCGCTTTTACAATGGAAGACTAATTCTCCGGATGAACTACTAACAGGAACAATTTTACCTAAAACATAATCAGTGTAGAAATTTTAAAACCGTGATATTAAAAAATCATATAAGTAACGAAAACGGTATGTTAATGCATACGTGATTGTGCAGACGAGGTTTGAGAATAGAAGAATTGTCGAAAATATCTGATCTTCCTATTCCTTTATAAGTTGTCGTGACATTGTTCTCACTTTTATCGGCATACATGTCCTCTTCGAGTTTAAAGGCAGCTTAAACATGTAGGATTGACAATGAAATGAGAATATGTATGATAACTTCAATAAATGTTATGAGACGTACATAAAACGGAAAGAGACGACATGCAGATCATACTAAACACCTTCAAGTAACAGATTGGCCATAGAAGGCAAATGATTGGTAGTGTATGATGCAGCGATATGTTTTGTAGTTTTGATTCTATGGGCTGGGAAAATTTTTTAACATTCCTCCCAACGGAAAGAATTTTTACCATCCGGAACCAATCACCATGTTAATATTCCTTTAAAAAGAAATTCAATAAAGACCTTACATAATATATTGATATGAAAATAATGTTGACTTTTAAATTAAAATATTCAATTACAAACACAAGTCATTCACTATCAAAACTTAATGGTAAATTACAATCATCTTCTTCTTCAGAAGAATAAGAATCAAATCCCGGCTCCTCTTCAGATCTCAGATCCTCGTCATCCTCTTCAGATGAAATATTAACATATTCATTTGATGAATCATTCAAAAGTTCATTATCGTCATACGTAACAGATGCATTGATAAAAGTGACATCTTCCTGAAACGCCTCACTTTGAAGACTATGATCTCCTCTTCCATGTGATTTGTAAACACCTCTAGGTTTAACTGTACAAACCACTAACCAATCTATCTTATCTCGTCGTAAGCTTGGAAAAGAGAAATAACAAACCTGTTTTGTTTGCACAGCCAAGACGAAAGGTTCAAATTGTCTCAATCTTCTTCGGTGATTGATTTCAACTAAATTGTATTCTCTATGCACCTTTATTCCAACATTTGGTGTCAGGTAATACCAGTCATATTTAAATATCACACATTGCTTGACTGACAAAGCAGGGTATTCAACTTCTAGTATTTCAATAATTTTTCCATAGTAATCCATCATTTCTTCCTGTATTGAAACACCACTGTTTATTGTTGACATGTTATGTCCAAGAGATTATGTATGATATTTGTATCCATTAATGAAATACACCGGATACGATTTAACAGTTCGTAGAGGTCCCTTTGCAAGATCACAAATCATCTTGTTCTCGATTGTATTTTCTAAGCCTACAAAAGTAAATTTATCATAGCAAAGAGTATAGTGCATGAGAATACTAACATATACCGTTGAATTATAATTAAGATTACTTGTAAGTGAAAACTTACATGTTGGGCCCGATTCTCTTTAAGTATGTTTTCTTTATTTTGGGGATTTTAGTGGGATTTTCGTGTTTAATAAATGGAAATAAATTGCAGGGTTTTAGATAAAATTAAAATTTTGATGAAATGTTAGAAGGGAAAACAATAAGTTGGTATAAGGGCATTTTAGGAAGATCGTAAATGCTTTGAAGGCTTAAGGTTTATAAAGATGGGCCTTGTAGTCTTTTTATGCTATTAAATGAAGAAGAAAGGAAGCAATTGGGCTAGGGTCCACATAAGTTGCAATTAAAGGAGAAAAAAATGAAGCAAAAGAGGAGTAGCCGTATGTTATAGGTGGAAGTCACGAAATTGTAAGGAAATATAAGAAGGGAATGATGAAACATTGTAGTTTTAGGCTTAGGTTATAAGTTAGGGCAAATTTTACTTAAGTCCTTTAGAGACCACCAAAAACTCACCAAGAGAAAATAGAGAAACTTACGAAAACACCAAAGGAGAAATAGAAGGGTGACTTTCGGCCAAGATAAGGAGAAGAAGAAGAAGAAGAAGAGGTAGGCTTGGGTTTCTATGCTTTAGAAAGGAGGGTTTAAGTGTTTTTCTTTAAGAAGAAAGTCG
Source organism: Erythroxylum novogranatense (assembly GCA_029891385.1). NCBI lineage: Eukaryota > Viridiplantae > Streptophyta > Magnoliopsida > Malpighiales > Erythroxylaceae > Erythroxylum > Erythroxylum novogranatense. The sequence goes on from CM057231.1 coordinate 57,923,269, forward strand.
AAAGGAAGTGATTAAGCTCTATTGGAGGCAAAGGAAGCAAATTCGTGGGAGGTCATTAGGTAAGGGAATTTTCGAAATTCATGGATTTATAGATGGGTTTTGATGCTAATAGCTTAGTTAAGGTATGGGTAAGGTTAGGTGGGATTGAATTTATGTTTTCCTTTCTTAAGAAATTCCAATTTTGCTATCTCTTATGCTTATGGGCTATCTATGCTTAATGAAGGTTAAGTGAGGCAATTGGAGTTAGCGGACGAGCCAATTGACCAACCTCCAAGCTAAAGGAATTTAAGGTGGGTGATTTCTTAATAATTGAGATAATAGGCATATTAAAGTTTTTATAATAAATACAAATTAATGCTTTCCAATGACTTAGAATTTTTGTATGAATTACTCTTTGTGATGTTTTTCACTTGTATATGATGTTCTTTGATTGTGAATTTATGTAGGAATCATTTGTATAATGGTTTGTTAAGTGAAAAAGACGAGAATTTGTGATTTCGGAAAAAGATTGCCATTTTGGCAAATTATGTGAAAATAAATTTTGTAAAGGCCAATTGAGGCTACTGATTACAAATTGTGTGAATTATGTGCTTTCTTTCGGTTTGTGGTGATCCCATGAGAGTCAGGTGCACCTGTCTAATATAGGCTTCTCCCGCCTGCTCGCTAGTGGCATTAGAGTTCCTCACGGACTCCCATAAGCCACGGCTACACATGACCGCTTCGCCGGAATGTATAGTACGTTCCGTTTTGGATCCACCCGAACCACTTTGTTTGTGATTTTATGAAATGTTAGGTTGTTTTGTGATGTGTTTAGTTTGTAAATTGTGATGTGATAAATTCTGTGAAGAGATTTGAAAATGGAAAATGCTTTTCTTAATGTGATATTATTGTGAAAATGAATAAATGAAGAATGGTTTTTGCTTATTTCTCGTTTATTAAGTTATTACTCACGGAGTCGTCGAGCTCACCCCCCATTTTTCCTCCACAGGTGTCGAGCAAGAAACCGAGTCACCACATCAGAATTGAGGCATACTCCGATGCATTTTGCTTTTGAAGTCTTGTTTTCAGAAAACAAACCTTTAGCTAGCCTTTGAAAAATTTGTGTTCTTTGTACTTTAACTTTTGTTATTTTGGATGTAATCGGGCTATATGCCCGATGAAGTTTTGTATTGACTTATTTCCATGTAAATATAAAGGTTTTGAAGTTTAAATGTATCTTGTATATGTTTTCTAAGAATGTATGGTTGTATGGTTAATCTTGACAAAAAGAAAGAGTAAAGTGAGATTACTTTATGTTTTGGAAACAATTAGAATCCTAGGAGTGTGCTACTGCCTTTGAAGTATGTTTGGTTTGGGTTGCATTGTGAAAGTTTGGAAGATTGAGTTTTATGCAGGTAAAGGAGAGAAAATTGAAGATTTTGGCTAGAGCACTTTTAGGGGAGGTGTTGTCCAATTTTTGCTAAAATGGGCAAAGCTTCGCTTAGTCTTTAGACCTTTATAGAGCTTGAATTAGTTTGAGAGGTCTTCTTGAAGATTGTAGCATATGTTTATAGCTTTCTAATGGTGTATAATTTGCCTTATTTGGAGTTAGGAATAAAAACTTATGGGGGTTAGACCTAGTTCAGTTACTGTTCATTTGGCAAATTTGGGCAGAAACTTGGTTTGGGTTTTAGAACATTTTAGAGCTTGAATTGAATTGGGATGTCTTCTTGAAGAATGTAGTACTTTCTTAGATCTTTCTAATGATGTATAATTTGTCAAATTTGGACTTAGGATGAAGAAGTTATGAGGGCTAAAAGATTTTAGTTACTGTTGATAAGGGTCATAATTGTGCAGTACCTTTGGAAGGTTTTTCACCCCCTTAGAGTCTGCTTTGATTTTTGCACTCTTCATAGAAAATGTAGCTTGTATTTTCCCTTTCTATTGATGTATAATTTGCAATTATTGGAGTTAGGAATAAGAAGTTATGAGGTTGGGAAAATGGTAGGTGCTGTTCATTTGGTCAAGTTACTATTCCATTGGCTATTATATAGGCAGAAACTTTGAGAGTGTTTTTACCCCTTTAAATGATTGAATTGATTTTTGCTTCCTTCATGAAACTTGTATATCATCTTTTTATCTTTCCAATGGGGTATAATTTACCATTTTTGGAATTTTGTGTTAAAAGATATAAATTCCCGAGTTTCAACCATTTTGTGGAAAATTTGAAGTTAGAGGCAGAAGTTTTGAAACAATTTTTGAACCTTTTAAGAGCCAAACTAATTTTTCAATCCTTCATGGAAGTTGTAGAGCTTCCTTTTACCTTTTTATTGATACAAAATTTGCGAATTTTGGAATTCAGTATGAAGAGTTATGAATATTCAAAAATTTCAGGTGTAATGTTTGGTTTCCAAAGAAAAACAAAAAAAACAAATTATATGTATACATATATATATATGGAATTTCGGACTCGCTGGCGCCCTCCTTGAGAGCGCTCGCCTTGAGAGGGCCTCGCCCCCGCGAGCAACTTGCGACCGCGATCGGGAGCGGCCCGCACCCGCGAGGCGACGCCGTTTGTGCGTTTTTGATTTTCTTTCATTTTCTGATTTTTCCTTTTTCTCCAAATTAAACCTCCTCTCACTCTTTTGCTTGTAACTTTTTTGTTTGGCCTATGATTCACTCGATTTTTGAAGCATTGATTTTCTAAGAAAATTTTTCTACCCTCTCATACAAATTTTAGAATTTTTGGGATTAAGTTGGATTTTGTCGGATGTTATCAAAGAGAGACAATTAGTCGGATATATTGAGCATGCTTTCATATTTCGGTGATTTCTTGATCTGGGGAGCTCCGATTGAAGTGATTTTTCGATTCTAATTATTATAGAGAAATGGAATTTCATTTTATCTTAGGAATCATAATTAATTATGGGCCCTAAGCAGATTAATTTTTATTGGAGGATTACTAGGATGAATTTCTCGAGATTGGCTCGGATGACATTAAATTAAGTTTATTTTGAGTTTTAGTATGTGGTGAGGAATCCCTCCCTCGTGGGATGCGCGCCCAGATGTCACGCAGGACGTCGGACTCGCGACTCTCCGAGGAGGGGTTTCAACACTTATGGTATCAGAGCCTTCGGTTTAGGTTCGGGTAGAAGGAGAACTTTAAGGTTTTCATGACCTCTATTAAAATTGCATTATTTGTGTTCTTTTGCATTGTTTTAACTGATTTTACATGCCTAAATATTGATTTTTTCCAAATGTTGATTTTGCATGATTTAACCCGGATTTTGCATGATTTCAGTTGTACGATCCAATTTGACAAATTGTTTTTGCATGAACTAAAATTTTTCACTGGTTTTATTTTGAAGGAATTAAGATGCCACCTCGAAGTAGAACTCGAGGAGCTCGGCTTCGTTCTCGCTCTCACCAAGGGAGCACAGATGAGTCCTATGTCCCACAAGATGTAGGGACACACTCTGTTCCCGGCTCTGAGGAACCTAGTGTGCAACCTGAGGAGCCGCCACCTCCTCCTCCTCCTACTATGCCCGTGATGGACCCACAGTTTTTCCAGGCCTTTGCCCAGGCTTTCACCTTTGCCATCGATCAAGGGTCTCGGGTTCCAGTGCCAGCTCCAGATGTTAGGGGCGGACAGTTTGATAAACTACGGAAGTTCAGACCGGTGGACTTTCATGGTACCACCAACCCAGAGGAAGCTGAATCTTGGCTGAAGAGGACAGAGAGAGTCCTGATTCAGATGAAGTGCTCTGATGAGGAAAAGTTAGAGTATGTAGTGAGTTTATTGCAGGGGGATGCTCTTCACTGGTGGGAGTCAGTGCCACAGAGTCAGGCTGTACCACCAGTGCTTTCATGGAGGGACTTCGGGGAGCTATTCAGAAAGAAATACCTCTCCCGGGTTTATATGCAGGAAAAGGCCAGGGAGTTTCTCAATTTGACTCAGAGGGAGATGACTGTTAGTGAGTATGAGCTGAGATTTACCCAGTTATCTCATTATGCAGCTCATATTGTGACCAGTGAGGAAGACAAGTGCAGAAAGTTTGAGGGAGGCCTCCACCTGGGCATCAAGGAGAATGTGATCATCCACAATTTCTGTGATTATCAGCAGCTGGTGGATGCTGTACTCCAGGCTGAAAAGCTGGAGAACATCAGGCAGGAGGTGAACAGGAAGAGAATGAGCAGAGAGCAGTCATCCAGGAGAGGGGGCATTGTACAGTCAGCTGACAGGGGTGGCAAGAGTGCCAGACTCAGAGTCAAGGTGGCAGTAGTGCCCCTCAACAGAGCAAGCAGATCAGAACAGGGTCAGTACAGGCTTCCTCAGTGGGAGGAAACATCAGAACTGAGAGAAGCAGGAATCAGAACCCTCAATGTGAGCACTGTGGGAAGTTGCATCAGGGAGAGTGCTATAAACTTTTGGGTGCCTGCTTCAAGTGTGGAGAGAAGGGCCACAGGATAAAAGACTGTCCCCAGATGACTAGAGGGGAAGGATCTCAGCCTCAGGCTTAGAGGAGACCAGACCAGCTACTGGGGTGGACAGTTCTGGGCCAGTGAGGAAGCCCAATCCTCTAGGGAGACCGAGAGGGCAAACACAGGCTCGGGTGTTTGCTGTGACTCGGGAGGAGGCTGCATCCGCACCGGAGGTTGTTACTGGTATGACTCAGCTTTTTCATTTTGATGTATATGTTCTCTTTGATTCTGGTTCCACGCATTCCTATGTCTCTGCCAGTATGATATTGCCTGGTATGCAGTCAGTTCTATTGGATGATTTTTTGCTTTTTAGTACTCCGTTAGGGAGGAACGTTATAGTAAGCCGGATCTTTCGAGATTGTAAGCTTGTGATCGATGGATCTAGTTTGGTAGTGGATTTGCTACCTCTAGATCTGAAGGGGTTAGATGTGATCGTCGGAATGGACGTGATGGAGAAGTATCAGGCGAAGCTGGATTGTGGTAGAAAGGAAGTGAAATTTGATCTGGGTGAGGGTTAGAAAGTCATTTTCAAGGGAGACAGAAAGTTGACATCGCCAAGACTTGTTTCAGCTTTATTAGCTGATAGACTGATGGGAAGAGGCTGTGAAGCCTTCTTGGCATGTGTCATGGATACCAGTGTGAAGGAGAGCAGGGTGGAGGATATTCCTATTATGAGGGAATTTCCTGATGTGTTTCCTAAGGAGTTGCCCGCTTTGCCACCGGAGAGGGAGATCAAGTTTGCTATTGACTTGGCTTCTGGGATAGCTCCTATCTCTATTCCACCGTACAGGATGGCCCCAGCTGAGCTGAAGGAGCTTAAGGAGCAGTTGGAGGATTTATTAGAGAAGGGGTTTATTAGATCGAGCACCTCACCTTGGGGAGCGTCGGTCTTATTTGTGAAAAAGAAAGATGGAACTTGGCGAATGTGCATTGATTATAAGAGGATCAATAAGGTGACAGTGAAGAACAAGTATCCTTTGCCTCGGATAGATGACTTGTTTGATCAGCTGCAGGGGGCAAGGGTCTTCTCCAAAATTGATCTCAGGTCTAGCTACCATCAACTCAGGATTAAGGAGTCTGATGTGAGCAAGACAGCTTTCAGAACACAGTATGGGCATTTTGAATTTTTGGTTATACCTTTTGGACTGACCAATGCTCCTGCTGTTTTTATGGATATGATGAACAGGGTCTTTAAGGAGTTTTTGGATCAGTTTGTTATCGTGTTCATCAATGACATTCTGGTATATTCCAGGAGTGAGGGAGAACATGAGGAGCACTTGAGGATTGTATTGCAGAGGCTGAGGGAGAGAGAGCTGTATGCCAAATTCACTAAATGTGAATTCTGGCTGCATGAAGTGGTCTTCTTGGGTCACATTATTTCTGAGAGTGGGGTGCATGTGGATCCAAAGAAGATTGAAGTAGTAGTGAATTGGCATGCTCCGACGACAGTGACAGAAGTGAGGAGCTTTCTGGTTTACAAGGCTATTACAGGAAATTCGTGGAGAGTTTCTCTATGATTGCTGCTCCTTTGACCAAGTTATTGAGAAAGAACCAGAAGTTTGTCTGGAGTGATGAGTGTCAGCAGAGCTTTGAGGAGCTCAAGCACAGATTGACTAGTGCTCCAGTTCTTGCTTTGCCCACAGGAGAGGGGAGTTATACTGTGTAACACCCCACACCCGTAAGACCCGAACCCGATATCGTTGGTGATATCCGAGTCCGTGTCCCACGAGAGTGGCGTACTACGTCAGTCGATTTAAAATTCAGTATACATTTTTTTTAAGCCATTGCTTTCACGTTCACACGGCAAACACAGTAAGTAAATAAAATCCGTATTCAATATAAACCCGTTTCAGTTATTACAGTCATCCAGTAATAATTACAATCAAGCAATGCAGTAAAATATTAATACCACAAGGGCTCAAGAAAATACAATGCCTTGTTATACGGTGATTGCGGAATACTGCTTTACTAAGACACTAATGCGATACCTAATCGATCCCGATCTCTAACCTTTACTCATCTACATGAGACATACTCCGTGTCAACCGGTATTCTTCAGACCTGAAAATATATGCAAATTTTGGGTGAGTTTTGCGAACTCGGTGAGAAACCATCATCGATGGTTCACTCAAATCATGCATTACGCCCATGGCGTCTGATATAATCAATAATCATCAATTACCAATAGCGCCAAGCAATCAATAACCATAGCCATAATAATAAACCATTCACAAGAATACATACCATCACGAAAGCGATTACTTAGCGAATACAATGCATATGTGACTCTTTCCGCTTATTCATTATTGTGCCCAAGTGCTCGATCGGTGTTCGGTGGGGACGCGTGATTTTCTCCCTCGGGCTCAAGGCGGTCGAAGACGAAGATGAGAGCTCAAGCTCTTATCGGTAAAATAGCAACTTAGGGCACGCCCATTATCCGATCATGCAATTATGCATGCGATGCGATATTCGATGCATGTACGGTGTTTGGCTATAAAGCCCGAGTAGCGAAGTTCATATAATGGCTATAAAGCCCGATCTATCAAGATTCATTCAAAGGCAAAAATCATACAATACGATCCCATATATGCCAAGAGTCATGCAGTGATCATTCAATTCACTTTTGCACGAATTCACATTGAGCATGTAAACAACCAGAAATTTGAGAAACCAACTAGGTTACTCACCTATTACTTCGAGCAAATGCGGAAAGTTCTATGACGCCGGTCAATCGACGCCCAATTGGGCCTCTATATGAATCAGAAAAAGTACGAGTCACTAAATATGAAATTTGTGCTCATGTTGATGAGATATGCATGTTCATGGCAATCCTGGTCCTAATTCAATATTTTCCCATAATAAAATTCTATCAAAAATTAGAAATCCATAGGCGCTGACGGTGTGCAATTCGGACCTCTATAGGTCCTCAATTAAATAAAACAGTGTTTACATGTTCCGTCGATAGGGCTACGTCAAATTCCGCCTAAAAATTTCCGCTTTCTCATAATATGAAATTAAATATTCAACGAATCCGATGCCTCTGGAATCAGGTCAATCGGACGTCGGACGGAAAAGAAATTGACAAAAGAAACCAAAAGTCAATTTAAACAATTAATATCTATATATATACCTAACCCTTATTCCCTTCTTTAATTTCTTGATTTCAAGCCAACTTTCAACACCAATAACTCATTGCACACAATTTAGAAAATTACCAATTATATCTCATTGGAAAGATCATGAAACCCTCTACAATTCTCAAGAAGACCATAAAAATCAATTTCAACCCTAAGGGTGTCAAATAATCCATCAAACCTTCTGCCTACTCAATTTCCCTCAACACAGGGCAGTACATTGACAATTGCATAACTCACTGATTCTTCAGAAATAAATTACCACAAAAATATGGTCAATAAGTTCACATTGTCCTCAACAACTTTCATGAACAATCCAACATCAAATTATATTGCTAAACAAGTCAATTAATTCATCTAATGTTACTGTCCCTGAAATCCTTCAATTTGGGCAGTAACCTTACAAGAAGAATAACTCCCTGTATACAAGTCAATAAAATCAGAACTTTATATCCCTGTAAAGATAACATCTTAAACTTCAATTTTCATGAAGCACTCATCATCCAATTCGATATCTAACAATTTCAAATCTGTTATGAAAGCTACTGTTATGATCAGCCTTTCATAACCTAATGTAGGGTCAATCTTTGAAAAATCATAACTCCAAATTCTGACTTTTAAAAATTACACACCAAATATCATTTTCAAGGTAATCTCTTCCTCTACAACTTTTCAGAAGCTCACTCACACCAATTCAATCCATATAAAATGTTAAAATTGCCTCCAATCAGTAAACTCACAAAATCACACTTAAGCTAGGTTTCACCCAAACTGCTCAAAACCAGTCATTAGTAATCAATTCATATCTCCCAATATACAATTCTAAAAATATCAAGATCAGTATCAATGGAAAGATAATTCAATATGCCACAACTTCCATGAAGACCATTTTCCCTAATTCCATCTCAAGTAATTCAGAAAAATCAGCAAAGTTCATATGTTGTGGTTTCGGTTACTGTTCACAGGCAATGGACCAGTAACTTTCCATTCAAAAATTCACCCTTCTATCATTGAAATTTAACAATACCTATTTCACACTAAATTGAAGCCAACATCCCAAATTTTCAGTAGCCACTAACCTTATCTCATTTACATTTCTCCACAATAAATTATGAACAAAACAGTAACATCAATTATAATTCCAATTTTCCAGATTCAATGTTAACCTTAGTTCAATCACTTCCAATGCTTTTTCACACTACTAGACATCAAAATAAATACAAATTAAATATAAATACAGTCATACATATATTAGGGCTAACACTGAAAATTTACAGCATTTAATTCCTCCATTCAAAACTCAATTAATTACCCTTGTTCAATTCAAAAATCAAACCATAACATTAACTTCAATGCATCTTCACCTAACCTCATCCCCTTTTCTTCAAATCATAATAATCATCACTTTAAACCTAATACATGCTTTAAACCCCTTTTATTAACTACCCCACACTATCATGGCATTTAATCCATATGAAAGACATCATTTAAACTCAAAACTATAATGAATACATACCTAACACCAATTCTCCTCAAAGCTTCAACTTCTAGCTTTTACCTTCTAACTTCTATAACAAGCTACCACCTTTTCCTTCTAAAGTAATACTCATCATCATCTAGCTTTGATGGGAGTAAGAGATAATAGCTTGAAGTTAGGGAGAAAATGAAGAAAAGAAGAGCCAAACTTGCGATGGTTTGAGGGAGAAAAGTTTGTGTGTTGTATATGTTTCGGGTGAGATGACAAAATGCCTTACAATTTATCCTTCCTTTAAACACTTATACACGCTCCAGAACAATGAAGAGAAGCATTTAATGTTGCTTCAAAGTGGCAATTGATGATTGGCTTGTTTTATTTGAAAAGTCAAATTATTACTTAATTAATTCAGTCCAAAATGTTACTCCATTTAACTCCAATGACCCTACTTTCAGTCCCAAAATAAAATACCCAATATTACGGTGCGGTGGGTAGCAATTTTGCTACCGAGAAACTACCGGTTCGCTAATTGGCGATTTTGCGGTCCGGAATTGTCTCCGGAAAAATCCAGAAAAATTCCTAAAAATCCCTAAAAATGTAAAACGATTTATGGTGCAGTCCAAATAATTTTTCAAATCCCATAACCACGTTAATCACAATAAAATGCCGTTAGGCCCATTCTCGGAATGTCATGAATGCATGACCAAACAGATTCGGCACAAATTCATCGAGCACCGATCAAGGTATACTGGATACTACTCATACATCCCTATTAGTCTCATCCTATGCCAATTTTACTATTTTACCCTTCCATGAGGGGGTGGGATGTTACATACTGTGTATAGTGATGCTTCTAGAAAGGGGTTGGGATGTGTGCTTATGCAGGGAGATAAGGTGATAGCATATGCTTCACGACAGCTAAAGCCTTATAAGGTGAATTATCTGACCCATGATTTGGAGTTAGCAGCTGTGATCTTTGCCTTGAAGATTTGGAGGCATTATCTGTATGGAGTGCAAACCAGGATCTTTACAGATCACAAGAGTCTCAAATACTTGTTGAGTCAGAAGGAGCTGAATTTGAGACAGAGGAGATGGATTGAGCTGCTGAAAGATTATGACCTATTGATTGAGTATCATCCAGGTAAGGCTAACGTGGTTGTAGATGCCTTGAGCAGGAAGTCTTCCATAGCATATGTACAGACAGTCTATCTGCCGCTATTAGAAGAGATGGCTAAACTCAGAATCAGTCTTAAGCAGGAGGAGTCTGATTGTATGATTGCCACTTTTCGGGTAAGACTGATTCTTAGAGAAAAACTGAGAGAGTTGCAGGTTCAGGATCCAGAATTGAGTAAGCTACGGGAAGAGGTGCAGAGGGGTAAGGAGTACGATATGGTGCTGATGTACAAGAATCTCAAGGAACATTTCTGGTGGAGAGGTATGAAGAAAGATGTGGCCGAGTATGTGAGTAAGTGTCTGGTGTGTCAGTAAGTCAAGGCTGAGCATCAGGCACCTTCAGGCCAGTTAAGGCCATTATCCATTCCTGAGTGGAAATGGCAGAGAGTCACTATGGATTTTCTGATGGGTTTGCTCAGGACTAGTAGGAGGCATGATGCCATATGGGTGATTGTGGATAGATTGAGAAAATCAGCCCATTTTCTGGCACTCAGACAGACTAATCCTCTGCATGTGCTAGCCAAGAAGTATATTGATGAGGTTGTGAGTTGCATAGGATCCTGAATTCGATTGTGTCTGATAGGGATCCTCGTTTTACCTCGAGATTTTGGGGCAGTTTGCAGGAAGCTTTAGGCACTAAGTTGAGTTTCAGCACTGCTTTCCATCCTCAGACCGATGGTCAATCTGAGAGGACCATTCGAAACCTTGAGGGAATGCTCAGGGCATGTGTGATGGATTTTAGAGGAGCATGGGATGAACACTTGCCATTGATCGAATTTGCATACAATAATTCGTATTATTCGAGCATTCAGATGGCTCCTTATGAGTCTCTGTATGGGAGGAGATGTAAACTCCGGTGTGTTGGGATGCAGAGGGAGATAGGAAACTTTTGGGTCCAGAGTTGATTCAGATAATTGTTGATAAGGTCAACTTGATAAAGCACAGGCTGAAAGCAACTCAGAACAGGATAAAGAGTTATGAAGATGCTCACAGGAAAGAGATGGAGTATGAGGTCGGTGAGAAGGTGCTTCTTAAGACTTCTCCGTGGAAAGGGATTATGAGATTTGGAAAAAAGGGCAAGCTGAGTCTGAGTTATGTGGGACCTTATGAGATTCTGTAGAGGATTGGTCCGTTGGCATACAAGTTAGCATTGTCTCCTGAGCTATCACAGATTCATGATGTGTTTCATGTCTCTATGTTGAGGAGATATCGATCTGATCCTTCTCATGTCATTCAATCTGATGAAGTTCAGTTGAGTGATGATTTGAGTTATGAAGAGCTTCCAGTGCAGATTTTGGATACCAAAGAAAAGGTTCTCAGGAACAAGACAGTGCAGTTGGTAAAAGTCTTGTGGAGAAACCATTCAATGGAAGAGGCCACGTGGGAGCCATTGGAAGTTATGAAGGAGAAGTATCCCCATCTCTTCAATGATTCAGGTGCAAATTTCGAAGATAAAATTCTTTTAAGGGGGAGAGAAATGTTGGGCCCCGATTCTCTTTAAGTATGTTTTCTTTATTTTGAGGATTTTAGTGGAATTTCCGTGTTTAATAAATGGAAATAAATTGCAGGGTTTTAGATAAAATTAAAATTTTAATGAAATGTTAGAAGGGAAAAGAATAAGTTGGTATAAGGGCATTTTAGGAAGATCATAAATGCTTTAAAGGCTTAAGGTTTATAAAGATGGGCCTTGTAGTCTTTTTATGCGATTAAATGAAGAAGAAAGGAAGCAATTGGGCTAGGGTCCACATAAGTTGCAATTAAAGGAGAAAAGAATGAAGCAAAAGAGGAGTAGCCGTATGTTATAGGTGGAAGTCACAAATTGTAAGGAAATATAAGAAGGGAATGATGAAACGTTGTAGTTTTGGGCTTAGGTTATAAGTTAGGACAAATTTTACTTAAGTCCTTTAGAGAACACCGAAAACTCACCAAGAGAAAATAGAGAAACTTACGAAAACAACAAAGGAGAAATAGAAGGGTGACTTTCGGCCAAGATAAGTAGAAGAAGAAGAAGAAGAAGAAGAGGTAGGCTTGGGTTTCTATGCTTTAGAAAGGAGGTTTAAGTGTTTTTCTTTAAGAAGAAAGTGGAAAGGAAGTGATTAAGCTCTATTGGAGGCAAAGGAAGCAAATTCGTGGGAGGTCATTAGGTATGGGAATTTTCAAAATTCATGGCTTTATAGATGGGTTTTGATGCTAATAGCTTAGTTAAGGTATGGGTAAGGTTAGATGGGATTGAATTTATGTTTTCCTTTCTTTAGAAATTCCAATTTTGCTATCTCTTATGCTTATGGGCTATCTATGCTTAATGAACGTGAAGTGAGGCAATTGGAGTTAGCGGACGAGCCAATGACTTAGAATTTCTTAATAATTGAGATAATAGGCATATTAAAGTTTTTATAATAAATACAAATTAATGCTTTCCAATGACTTAGAATTTTTGTATGAATTACTCTTTGTGATGTTTTTCACTTGTATGTGATGTTCTTTGATTGTGAATTTATGTAGGAATCATTTGTATAATGGTTTGTTAAGTGAAAAATATGAGAATTTGTGATTTTGGAAAAAGATTGTCATTTTGGAAAATTATGTGAAAATAAATTTTGTAAACCCCAATTGAGGCTACTGATTACAAATTGTGTGAATTATGTGCTTTCTTTAGGTTTGTGGTGGTCCCATAAGAGTTAGGTGCACCTGTCTAACCATAGGCTTCTCCCGCCTGCTCGTTAGTGGCATTGGAGTTCCTCACAGACTCCCATAAGTCACGGCTACACATGACCGCTTCGCGGGAATGTGTAGTACGTTCCATTTCAGATCCACCCGAATCACTTTGTTTGTGATTTTGTGAAATGTTAGGTTGTTTTGTGATGTGTTTAGTTTGTAAATTGTGATGTGATAAATTCTGCGAAGAGATTTGAAAATGGAAAATGCTTTTCTTAATGTGATATTATTGTGAAAATGAATAAATGAAGAATGATTTTTGCTTATTTCTCGTTTATTAAGTTATTACTCACGGAGTCGTCGAGCTCACCCCCCATTTCCTTTCCACAGGTGTCGAGCGAGAAATCGAGCCACCGCATCGGGATTGAGGCATACTTCAATGCATTTTGCTTTTGAAGTCCTATTTTCAGAAAACAAACCTTTAGCTAGCCTTTGGACAATTTGTGTTCATTGTACTTTAACTTTTGTTATTTTGGATGTAATCAGGCTAGATGCCCTCTGAAGTTTTGTATTAACTTATTTCCATGTAAATATAAAGGTTTTGAAGTTTAAATGTATCTTGTATATGTTTTCTAAGAATGTATGGTTGTATGGTTAATCTTGACAAACAGAAAGAGTAAAGTGAGATTACTTTATGTTTTGGAAACAATTAGAATCCTAGGATTGTGCTACTGCCTTTGAAGTATATTTGGTTTGGGTTGCGTTGTGAAAGTTTGGAAGATTGAGTTTTATGCAGGTAATGGAGAGAAAATTGAAGATTTTGGCTAGAGCACTTTTAGGGGAGGTGCCGTCCAATTTTTCCTAAAATGGGCAGACGTTTTGCTTAGGTTTTAGACCTCTATAGAGCTTGAATTTGAAGTGAATCACACGTTAATACAATACTTATAAAACGATATAGAATGCACGAGAAGAGGGGGTTAAATTGTGTATTCCCCTTTTTGATAAATCTTTAGATACTGTTTGTTAGAAATATAATTCTTTACAGAACTTCCAATAGATTCTAATTAATCAAAACTTTGAAAACTTTGTTTACTGATTAAGTAATGATAAAAACTTGAATCTAAAATAGAGATAGAGTGAGAGTAGTTGACACAACAATTTATCCTGGTTCACCTCAAACTGTGGGATACGTCCAGTCCTCAGAGTTCTTTCTGAGATTTCCATTATCTCTTTCAACGTTACAAGTATTCTTTGCGAGCCTCTTCAGGTCTCTACAATCAGTATTCTTTCACACTTAGCCTCTGCAGGCTATCTGCACTACTTTTTTCTCAGAAAAGTGTTTGAACACTTGTTACAGTAAAATAGCTCTCAGCTAAATTGAACAAAATGGTTTTTTGCTAACTTTGCATTCTTCGACTTCGACTTGTATTTATAGCCTTCGTCTCCAACTGCTTCTTGATTCTTGTTTCTTGAATCTTTAAAGAAATGGTTATTCAGTTGATTTCTGTAACTAACTCGAACTGACTCCTTCGTCTTCTTTTTGAATTCTGCATCTGTTTTTCTTCGTCTATACTTTATCGTCTGTGTTTCTGCGTCTGCGTCTGTTTTACTTCGTCTGTGTCTGTTTTTACTATTTCACGTCTTCGTTTGTGTTCCATTTTCCGTCTGTTTCATTTAGCGTCTGCGTTCCTTCATCTGTGTGACTTCATCTATTTGTCTGACTTCGTCTGTATGACTTCATCTGTCTGACTTCGTCTGTATGACTTCGTTTGTCTGACTTCGTCTTTACTGCTTTTCTTTTTATTGATTCTCTTTTTTATACATCAAAATCATATCTAAGTAAAGTTATTTGGACTTAACAATCTCCCCCTTTTTGATGATAACAAATTATATACAAAAGAAAACAACATACAATGTTTTAAAAAACAACAAAAACTTATCTTCATAACTTCTTCTTTGACTTCTTCCTTTCTTCGTCTGCTTCTGTCACACCTTCTCTTCTGAACATCCTCTTTTCTTCTGCTCATTCTCCTCCCCCCTTGTTCATTCTCTTCTCCCCCTATTTGTTATAATCAAAAAATGATTAACGATGATGACTCTTTAGCAGTTCTGTCATCATCTTCTTCAGGTCATTCATCGTCTCCTTGATCTCGTTGACTTCACCACGTAATTTACTGATTTCAGCTTGTGAGTCCAACGGTGAGGAGGATTGATCAACATCTGCTGAGGGATCAGTGAACGGAATTGTCGTAGTATAAGCATCAGAGGTAGGAATGTATTCATCATTGATCTCAATAGTTGGTGGACGAATAAATGTATCAGATTTAAGAAGATCGAAGTCAAACGGAGCAGGCAGCATCAACAACTGTCTTCCTTGCAGGGGTATGCCTTCAGCTTCAATAGACAGTATACCAGATAAAGGTCTAAACGCAAAACTGTCTGAACAAGGAATTCTATAAACGTCCCTGTAATAACTCTTCCCCCCTCGGATGCCTTCTTGCTTGTCAAGATAGTGCAGCTAGGCTTCATCTTTATTCTCATTCAAAGCGCATGCATCATCAATTTTATGCACTTCTTCTTCAATTTGATCTGCGGACAGATCATCACGAACTTTTTCAGGAAATAGCTTCGACTTCTCCTTAGTCAAATCCAAATGATATCTTGGCTGGATATCCGGTACAACCTTTATTTATGTGTTTTCTGTGATCGGAAAAATAGTACACGGCTTACAGAAAATTTTTGAAGGGTATGGCTTCGTAGCAGCATCCCTTAAAGAATTGTAGAACATCTTTTCATCTTCTTTCAGTAAGTCCCATGTGTCACTATTTATTGACATAGGTTGTACGAAAGCCACTGTCTTCTTTATTGGTTGACTACCGATGGTGATAGCAGTTGTCCTGGTAACAAAATGAACCATTCTGATCTTTAGTTTATGTTTTCTCAAAAACTTATGATAGTTGTATACCATCAGACAAGGTTCATCATTATCCAAGTCTGAATCTGTTGTTGCCTCTGGTTGTGCTTCAATAGGATTCTCCTGAACCAGGCTTTCCTCCACTGGTTCTTCCTGTTGAGCAATGGGGAATTCCTGAACTCTGCTCTGCTCAGTTTTTTTTTCTTTTTGAGCAGCATCAAGGGTTTCTTTCTTTCGACTAACCTCCCCAGCAGTTGACACGGTCTTCTTCTGACTAATCTTCTTAGTCTTGTCTTCTGCTTCATTCAGTCTTGAAGATTTCTGTACTTGAGATTTTTCTCTTTCAGATTCTAATTTTCTCTTCTTTTTAGTCTCTTTGGCTTTTCTGGCTGTATCCTCTTCCAGAATAGAAACTAACGACCTTTTCGCTTTAGGTGCACGAGATTGAGAGGATTGTTCCTGACTCTGTTCTCTAGCATTCTTTTCTTCTTGTTGCCTTAGAGTCCGAATCCTCGGTGATCTCTTCGCCTTCTTCGTAACTTCACTTAAAAGACTTTTTCCTTGTCTTTTTGGCGCACCTTCTTCTGTCCTTCGAGGTAGACTTACTTCGACTTGAGGGCTTGCCTGTTTTATCAGCGGTCTTCCTGTCAGTCTTCTTATTTCATCTGTAGGCGATCTTATACTCACTTAATTTCGAGACTTGGCGGAGACTTCTTCGATACACGCCCCTCGCTTCTTGTTCTCCTCAAGAGTCTGCTTTTCTCTAATCACCGCCCTCGCACCCATTCGTCGTATAGTGATTGAATCAATCTTACTTTTCACTGGAACAATACTTCTATTTCCTCTGTGGAGAGGGATTCCGGATTCCTTAAAAATCCTTGTAAGAAGCATGTCGTAAGGATAGCTATTAGTATCCTTTATCCCCTTAATCATATAATGAAAGATTAAGAAGGGTAAATCGACAGGATTGCGATTCAGCAGGTAGAACAAGCATTGTTCATCCAGGGTAGTCACCAAATGTCTGGAACCTACTCTGGGTAAGATGCAATTAAACAGAATCGCATGAAGAACCTTAGCTTTTGGGATCAGAT
Organism: Erythroxylum novogranatense; assembly: GCA_029891385.1. Lineage (NCBI taxonomy): Eukaryota > Viridiplantae > Streptophyta > Magnoliopsida > Malpighiales > Erythroxylaceae > Erythroxylum > Erythroxylum novogranatense. Next base: position 57,940,171 of record CM057231.1, read on the forward strand.
TCGAAGTTTTCCTCTCCGAAGGGTCATTGGCTCCATATAATTGTCTTCTGACATCTTCTTCTCTCATACCAACCTGAGACATCCATCCGGTCTTGGTAGACAGAGTTTCACTAACCGATGGACAATCGGTCACCTTCTTTATCAGCTCCTTAGTCACAACAACAGATATACCATCTACTGAAGATACCACAGTGTTGTCTACAAGCTGAGCATTCTTCCAAAAATCGAAAACCTCATTTGTGTATACTGGTTCTCATACCTGGAAGAAATTCCTCCAACCAGCTCTTACAATCTCCGGTTCTACGTCCATACCATCATTTCTCAATGACTCAAATCCATATGTCTTCCGAATATCATAGCTGCTTCCATTGTTTCAGAACGAAAACTTTCTCTGGTTAGCTTTTCGTCTAGGGTAGGATGATTGAGAGAATTTTGAAAGCAAGATGAACTGTCTGGAGATGAGAGTAACCGCCATGATATCAACTTCAGGCAACTTGAAGGGTCTTATCACGCGTATTCTAGATTCATAGGGATTCAAGATCGCGGGCGCTTCCTCCAAAACTTCCTTGTCAGAGAAGTTACCAGCTGTAATTCACTGTTCCTGACGCCGTTAATTTTGACATCCCTTTAGCTCGATCGCTCGCTAACATTACCATGTTAAGGTTAAGGCCCGATCTTCTGGAACCGTTCTTCACTTAATGGTTTGGTGAAGATGTCCGCTTGTTGAGACTCGCTTTCGATGAATCAGACGCACCACCTTCCTCTGAACATAGTCTCTCAGAAAGTGATGTCTGACTTCGATGTGCTTCACTCTAGAATGTTGAATCGGATTCTTTGACAGATTGATTGCACTTGTATTGTCGCAGTAGATTGGAATCTCCTCTTCTCGAACTGAATAGTCTTCAAGTTGATATTTGATCCACAACGTCTGTGAACAACAGCTTGCGGCAGACATATATTCTGCTTCGACAGTTGATAGAGCTATCGAGCTTTGTCTCTTTTTTGACCAAGAAACTAGGTCTGCGCCAAGAAAGTGACATCCTCCACTTGTGCTCTTTCTTTCGATTCTATCTCCGGCACTGCATCGCAATATCCTATTAACCTGAAATCTCTACCTTTCTCAAACATTAAGAAAAGATCAGTAGTACCTGCAAGATATCTCATAATTCTTTTGACAGCAATAAAATGAGACTCTCTAGGATCGGCCTGAAACCTTGCACACAAGCATACACTGAGTAAAATATCAAGTCTACTTGTTGTAAGGTACAGTAAAGAACCGATCATCCCTCTATACAGGGTTTGATCCACCTTCTTACTAAGTTCATCTTTCGACAAGAGGTTTGAAGGGTGCATCGGAGTCACCATAGACTTCACATTCTGCATATCAAATTTGAGCAACAATTCTTTCACATATTTTTGTTGATGAATAAAGATCTTCTCTTCGGTCTGCTTAACTTGCAACCCAAGAAAGAACTTTAATTCACCCATCATGCTCATTTCAAACTCTTTCTTCATTAGACTCTCAAACTTCATGCATAGCTTGTTTGAAGTAGCACCAAAAATAATATCATCAACGTAAATCTGAACACAAATAAAATCATTCTGAAAAATTCTTCCTGAAGAGCGTCTTATCAACTTGACCTGTACTAAAACCATTCTCTAAGAGAAAAGTACTCAGACGATCATACCAAGCTCTAGGAGCTTGCTTGATCAGATAAGGCTTTATGAAGTCTATAGCATGGTATAGATTCTTAACATCCTCGAAACCAGATGGTTGCTTAACATACACCTCTTCGTCTATAAGACCGTTCAGAAAGGCACTCTTCACATCCATCTGAAACAGCTTTATATTATGACAGACTGCATATGCCAGCAATATCCTAATAGCTTCAAGTCTTGCTACTGGAGCATATGTCTCATTGTAGTCTATTCCTTCTTACTAATTATAGTCTTGTGCTACTAATCTAGCCTTATTTCGACTTACTCTTCCTGATTCGTCTAACTTATTCTTAAAGACCCATCTGGTTCTTATGATGGATTTCTTAGGGGGTTTCGGAACTAAGGACCACACATTATTCCTAGTAAATTGATTCAGCTCCTCTTGCATGACTAACACCCAAGTTTCATCTCGAAGAGCTTCCTCAACCTTCTTAGGTTCTATTTCAGAGATAAAAGCCACATTAGCTTCTCTTCTGAATCTGGACCTAGTTCTAACTCCTTCTGAGGTCTCTCCGATAATCAACTCTTCTGGATGAGAACTTTTATATTTCCAGTCTCTTTTCATTTCGATAGTTTCTGGAATATCTTCAATTTTGTCTACTTGAGTTCCTAATGATGGAGTTTCTGTACTATCATCTAAGTTCTTTGAAGGACCTTCACTCTCCATGTCATCTTCCTTATGGGGTTGGGAACTATCATCAAACTTGATATGGATGGTCTCCTCAACTGTCTTTGAAGCAAGGTTGTACACCCGAAATGCCTTAGACGATGATGAGTAGCCTAGAAAGATTCTTGGATAGGTCTTTGAATCGAATTTATCCAATAGGTCCTTTGTATTCAGAATAGAGCACTTGCACCCAAATGGATGAAAGTAAGATATGTTTGGTCTTCTTCCATTCCATAACTCATAAGGAGTCTTCTTCAACATGGGTCGCAACAGAACTCTATTCTGTATGTAGCATGTTGTATTCACCGCTTCAGCCCAGAAGTACTTAGGAAGATTCATCTCACACAGCATGATCCTTGCCATCTCTTGAATCATCCTGTTCTTTCTTTCAACAACTCTATTTTGTTGTGGAGTCCTGGGAGCAGAGAAATTATGAAAAATTCCATTCTCCTCACAGAATACTCTAAACTTCTCATTTTCAAACTCTCCACCATGGTCACTCCTAATACTGGCTATAGACACTCCTTTTTCATTCTGTAACTTTCTGGATAAGGTCCTAAAGCACTTAAAGGATTCATCTTTGTGTGATAAAAACAATATCCAATAAAATCGAGTAAAGTCATCAACAATAACAAGTCCATATTTCTTTCCGCCAAGACTTATTGTCCTTGTTGGACCAAATAAATCCATATGTAACAATTCTAAAGGTCTAGATGATGTTACAAAATTTTTAGAAGAAAAAGAGGTTTTAACTTGTTTTCCTTTCGAACAATTTTCACAGAAAAACTCTTTGTCAAAACTTATTTTTGGCAATCCTCTTACCAAATCATGTTTTGCCAACTTTGAAATATGTTTAAAAGAGACATGACCTAGCTTTTTATGCCAGATTAGTCTTTCTTCTTCGGAAGATAGAAAACATGAAATATTTTGGCTTTGAAAATCTTCTAAATCAATTTTGTAAAGATTATTTCTTCTCTTGGCAGAGAAAAGTATAGACCCATCTTTGTTTCTGACTTCGCAAAGATTTTGATTGAATGTGATAGTGAAACCAGAATCACACAATTGACTAACGCTAATCAAGTTATGCTTCAGACCATCAACAAGCAGTACATTATTTATGCATGCAAAGGAATCTTTACCTATTTTATCGATTCCAATGATCTTGCCCTGCTGGTTGTCTCCGAAAGTTACCGATCCTCCCTTCTTATACTAAAGGTCTAGGAACATAGACCTTTTTCCCGTCATATGTCGCGAGCATCCACTGTCTAAATACCAATGGTGCTTGCCGTATTTTCCAAGGAAGGATATCTGCAGGAGAAACTATTTTATTTTTTGGTACCCAAATTTTCTTGGGTCTTTTACGGTTAGTAGTATTGTTGGACCCCGCTGTCGAAGCCCAACATCGGATATGAGAGCGTGACGTGAAACATGCTAATTATACATTTAAGGAAAAGACCCGCGGAAGATTAATGGGCGTACTGGAAAACAAACTTGAAACCTGCTTTCATGTGATTTAAACAAACAAATCCATAATTCATGCTCCAAAAGATGAGTTTCATAAAGCTTTAAGAACATCTCAAACCAAATTACAACTTTGAGTTCAAGAGCCAAAAATACAAAATACTCTTGAACCAATAATACTTGAAAAGTAACTAAAGCGTAAAAATAAACATGACAAAATGGAGTGTCGCCAGAACTCGTGACTCACTCGGTCTCTTGCTCGTCACACCAATGGGGAGATAAGAGGGGTGAGCTATAAAGCTCGTGGGAACATATTCATAATATAAAAATAAGCAAAAGTATTCAAAAATAACTCATTGTCGTGGTACTTGTTGAAATCATAACAATTGGGCATGTATGAGTCATTGTCTTGAAATATGCTTGATTCTTGAACAATTCGTGATGCATGGAACATAACAGCAAATCATAAACACATAACATAACATAATGGTTTGGGTTGTCCCTGGTTCATGACGTACTACACATTCCATCGAAATGTTGATGTGTAGACGTAGTTTCGTGAGGGAATCCTTGTGAAAAACCCTGTGCCACTAGAGGGCAGGCGAGAGAAGCCTTTTCGTGAGTCAATGTGCACTTGACTATTCGTGAGGGACACCGCAAACCCACATAATTATGCATGATTCATGTTCTTGTAAACTTGTTTGCCAAACTGGCACTTGCTTGTAAACTTATTTGTCATATATTCGTGAAACATGATTTCATGTACATGTATTCTTGAAAGGAGAAAAACCCTTTTGGAATCCTTTTCATAATTCGTGAATGCAAATCATATAACAACCTATAATCATTCATAATAGTATGTAATGCAATCGTTGATGATGCAATTGAAATGCATTAAATCTTTCTTGATTTGAACAAAACAATGAGTGACTTATTTACTCTATTATAAACATGAACCCACCTTATTTCCTTGCTTGTTCTTTCCTAGGAATGAGTTTCCTCTTGAGCCTCTTGATCCTCTTGCCTCACTTGATCTCCTAAAATAAGAACCAAAATCTCATTCACTAATTCATGCTGAAACAATATTTCCATCCTTAACTTCCATCCAAAATTTCATACCCTTAGAAACTGATTCATAACTTCATTACTTCACAAGACTTGTAAATCTATGTCTCTAGTTTACAACGCCTCAAAAATCACCTCAAAAGGACTTCTGTAGCAAAAGATATGCTCAAAACACTAAAAACATCTTTGTTGGAAAACTGGTCTCGCCGCGACGAGGCTCGCTCGTCGCGGCGTGAGGCTCGGCACGTCGCAACGTGCGGCCTTCCGCACGTTGCGGCGTGCGGCCTCACGCACGTCGCGACGTGCGAACGGGAGGGTCGACTCCCGAACCCAGATTTTCAACATTTTTCAACCTTTAATCCTTCCCTTTCTCAACTACAACACATCTTAACCTTGAATCAAGACCTATACTTCCTTTCTAATTCATTCTAACACCAAAAACATCAACAACACAACAACCCAAGGATTTCTACCAAAGTTTCCGAAAACCCTAACTCTATGGATTCTAACCCATTTCAAGCAATATTAAGGTTCAATCCATCTCAAACAATGATAAAAGAGTTTAACTTACCTGAAGAATGCTTCTAATCCTTCGAAATACGTCGAAACCTAGCTTCCTCTTTTTTTCTTCTTCCCCTTTCCTACGACTCTCTACTCTTCTTCTTTTTTTCTTCTTATTTCCCTTTCTTTCTTTCTCTTTTTTTAATTCCTTAAACCTACAAGATAGCACATGTACTAAAATGCCCTTCTTAGTTAAGCCTTAACTTAGCCAACTATAAAAATCTACTCTTCCATAACCATTTATTCCACACTAATCTCAATTAAATCCTAATTTCCCATTAATACTTTCAATAAAATCAAACTATGCCATAAATAACACAATCAACTTAATTCATACTTAATAACATCAAGACAAAAAAATTTGGGACCCAACATTTCTCCCCCTCTTAAAAGAAATTTCGTCCTCGAAATTTACCTGAATCGTCGAAAAGACCTGGATACTTCTCTTTCATGGCTTCTAAGGGCTCCCATGTGGCTTCTTCCACTGAATGGTTCCTCCACAGAACTTTAACTAGCTGAACTGTCTTGTTCCTGAGGACCTTTTCCTTTGTGTCCAAGATCTCTACTGGAATTTCCTCATAACTCAAGTTTTCTCTTAACTGAACCTCTGAAACCTGAATGACATGAAAAGGATTTGATCTGTACCTCCTCAGCATGAAAACATGAAAAACATCATGGATCTGAGACAACTCTGGCGGCAACGCCAACCTGTAAGCTAGAGGTCCGATCCTCTCAAGAATCTCATAAGGACCTACATACCTTGGACTCAACTTGCCTTTCTTGCCAAACCTCATTACTCCCTTCCAAGGAGACGTCTTGAGGAACACTTTCTCACCGACTTCATACTCCATCTCTTTCTAATGTGCATCAGTGTAACTCTTCATCCTATCCTGGGCTGCCTTAAGCCGTTGCTTAACCAGATTGACTTTATCCACTGTCATCTGAATCAACTCTGGTCCTACCAGTTTCCTCTCCCCTTCTTCATCCCAACATATTGGAGTTCTACACCTTCTTTCATATAATGCCTCATATGGAGCCATCTGGATGCTCGAATGGTACGAATTATTATAAGCAAACTCGACCAATGGTAAATGCTCATCCCAAGCTCCCTTGAAATCCAACACACATGCCCTGAGCATTCCCTCAAGTGTCCGAATGGTCCTCTCAGATTGACCATCCGTCTAAGGGTGAAATGTCGTACTAAAATGCAACTTTGTACAAAGCTTCCTGCAAGCTTCCCCAAAATCTCAAAGTAAACCGAGGATCCTTTTCAGAAACTATAGAATCTGGAATCCCATGCAATCTCACTATCTCATCAATGTACTTCTTGGCTAGCGCATGCAACGACTCAGTCTGCTTGATTGCCAGAAAATGGGTTGACTTCGTCAACCTATCCATAATAACCCATATGGCATCATGCTTCCTACTAGTCTTAGGCAAACCCATCAAAAAATCCATGGTTACTCTTTGCCACTTCCAATCAGGAATAGACAATGACCTTAACTTGCCTGAAGGTGCCTGGTGTTCAGCCTTGACTTGCTGACACACGAGACACTTACTGACATACTCTGCTACATCCCTCTTCATGCCCTTCCACCAGAAATGCTCTCTCAAATCTCTCAGACATCCCGGTGCTACTGGTGCATGGCATAAGGCGCATTGTGTGCCTCATCCAAAATCTCATCCTTAACCTCCTTGCTATCTGGAATACAAAGTCTGTCCCTCACTGTCATGAGTCCATCATCTCTCACTACTACCTCAGAAACTTTACCATGCTGAATTTCCTCCCGAAGCTTGCTCAACCCTGCATCCTGCGCCTGCAACTCCCTAACCTTCTCCTTGAGAATTGGCCTCACTCTGAAATTAGCTAGGAGGCAATTTGGTTCCTCCTGCTTCAAGCTTATCTTAAGCTTGGCCATCTCTTCCAATAAAGGAAGATAAATTGTCTGAACATGAGCAATAGAAGACTTTCTGCTCAATGCATCAGCCACTACTTTCGCTTTGCCTGGATGGTACTCAATCAACAAATCATAGTCTTTGAGCAACTCAATCCACCTTCTCTGTCTTAAATTCAATTCCTTCTGGCTCAGTAAATACTTGAGGCTCTTGTGATATGTAAAGATCCTCGTCTGAACTCCATAAAGATAATGCCTCCAAATCTTCAAGGCAAAGATCACTGCTGCCAACTCCAAGTTATGATTCGGATAATTCAACTCATACTTGCTTGATTGCTCGAAGCATAAGCTATCACCTGCCTCCTTGCATCAATACACAACCTAGACCCTTCCTCGAGGCATCATTATACACTGTATAGCCCTCCTCACCAGAAGGCAAAATCAGCACTGCAGCACTAGTCAACCTGTGCTTGAGCTCCTCAAAGCTCTTTTGGCATTCATCAGTCTAGTTAAACTTCTGATTCTTCCTCAATAGCTTAGTCATCGGAGCAGCTATCATGGAGAATCCTTCTACAAACCTCCTGTAGTAACCCGCTGCACCGTAAAACTCCTTACCTCATCACACCGCCTCTTGGGTGCATGCTAATTCACTACTGCTTCAACTTTCCTCGGATCAACACATACTCCATCCTGCGAAATCACATGCCTAAGGAATGTCACCTCATGAAGCCAAAACTCACACTTACTGAACTTGGCATGAAGCTCTCTCTCCCTAAGAGTCTGCAATACAATCCTGAGATGCCCCTCATGATCTTCTTCACTTTTAGAATACACCAGAATGTCATCTATAAAAACTATGACAAACTGATCTAGAAACTCCTTGAAGACCCTATTCATGAGATCCATGAAAGCAACTGAAGCATTGGTCAAGCCGAATGGCATAACCAAAAACTTATAATGCCCATATCGAGTCCTGAATGCTGTCTTACTTACATCAGACTCCTTGATTCTGAGCTAATGATAGCCTGACCTGAGATCAATATTTGAAAAGACCCGTGCTCCCTGCAGCTGATCAAACAGATCATCTATCCGTGGCAGAGGATACTTGTTCTTAATTATCACCTTGTTGAGCTTTCGGTAATCAATACACATCCGCCATGATCCATCCTTCTTCTTAACAAACAAAACCGGTGCTCCCCAAGGAGATGAACTCGGTCTAACATACCCCTTCTCTAACAGTTCCTCCAACTGTTCCTTAAGCTCCCTCAACTCAGCTGGAGCCATCCTGTACGGTGGTATAGAGATTGGCGCGGTTCCGGGAATCAAGTCAATGGCAAACTCGATTTCCCTCACCGGCGGCAAACCTGGTAACTCATCTGGGAAAACATCTGGAAACTCCCTCACAATCGGAAAGTCCTCTAACTTCCCTTCATGCACATCGGCATCCACAACATGTGCCAAGAAAGCTTCACATCCCTGGCCCATCATCCTTTCAGCTAACATAGCTGAAATCAATCTTGGCGATGGTGTCTTCCTGTCTCCTCTGAAGATCACCTTCTCACCATTATCCAAATCAAACTCTACTTCTTTCCGACCACAATCCAGCTTGGCCAGATACTTCTCTATAGTATCCATCCCCAGAATAACATCTAACCCTCTAAGGTCTAGCGGTAGTAAGTCCACTACCAATCTAGCACCGTCTATGAGAAGCTCACACTGCTCATACACCTGATTGATCACCACATTCCTCCCTAGAGGAGTACTAAAAATCAAAGGCCTATCCAAAGGCACAGAATTCACACCATGCAATGCTATACTTGCAGAAACAAAAGAATGCGTGGACCCAAAATCAATCAAAACAAATACTGCTGAATCAAATAACTGAGCCATACCCGTGACAACCTCAGGTGCAGGTGCAGCTTCCTCCCTAGTCATGGCGAACACTCTTGCCGGCGCCTGACTCCTTGGCCTTCTTGGAGGAATATTCTTCCTTGCAGTCCCAGAGCTGCCTACCTCAGTGACTGGCCTAGTTCCCACTGTTTCTGCACTCCTTGGAACTTGAAACTGCGATCCCTCTTGTCTCGGTGCCTGTGGACAATTCTTGGCTATATATCCCTTCTCTCCGCATCTAAAACAAAATCCAAGAGACCTGAGGCACTCTCCCTGGTGATGTTTCCCACATTGGTCACATAAGGGATGGGTGTACCAGCTCCTTCCAGCTCTACCGGTGCCTCCCACATTAGAGGCTTGCCCTGATACTGCCCTCACCTGCTTGTTCCTAGTAACTCCACTGCTACCCACTTCACTCTGGGTGTGAAAGCTCCTTGTGCTCCTCTCAGAAATTGGAGCACTAGTACCCTTCATGAAAGTCTGCTCCCTGTTCTTCCTCTTCTTATTCACTTCATTTCTGATATTCTCCAGTTTCTCAGCCTGGAGAGTAACATTCACCAATTGCTGGTAGTCACAGAAATTATGGATCAGGACTTTCTCCCTAATCCCCAAGTGAAGACCTCCTTCAAACTTATGGCACTTGTCTTCCTCGGTTGCCACAATATTAGCTGCATAACGAGAAAGCTGTGTGAACTTCAACTCATACTCGCTCATACTCATGTCGCTCTGCATGAGATTCAGAAATTCCCTTGCCTTCTCTTGCACATAGACCCTGGAGAGATACTTCTTTCTGAACACTTCTACAAAGTCCCTCCATGTCAGCACCGAAGGAACAATCTAACTGTGAGGCACTGATTCCCACCAATGCAGTGCATCTCCCTGCAACAAACTAACTGCATAATCTAACTTGTCCTCATCAGAGCATTTCATTTATACTAGAACCCTCTCGGTCCTCTTCAACCAGGCTTCAGCCTCTTATGGATTTGTCGTCCCACTGAAATCCACAGCCCCAAACTTCCTGAGCTTGTCATACTGCCCACTCCTGTCTACTGAAGCTTGCATCGGCATCTGAGATCTCTGACACATGGCATACATAAAAGCTTGAGCAAAGACTTGAAAGAAGCTAGGATCCATGGGATTCATCTGAGGCATAGGAGATGGCGGAGGAGGCACTTCTTGTTGCAAACTAGGTGCCTCTGAAATCGGAACAGAATGTATCCCGGCATCCTGAGGAATATGGGATTCATCCGTGCTCCCGTGACGAGAATGAGAACGAGTCATAGCTCCCCGAGTTCTCCTTCGAGGTGGCATGTTCACTCCTTGAATAAAAAAAACCATTGAAAATTTCAGTTCAAGTAAGACAAGTTTCAAAATATGGAAAAACAGTTCCAATCGTGTAAAACAATGCAAGTTATTCCTTGAAAACAATGTCATGCAGCCCTAGATCAAAAACCTAGGTGCTCTGATACCACAACATGTTGGACCCCGCTGCTGGAGCCCAACATCGGACATGAGAGCATGACGTGAAACATGCTATTTATACATTTAAGGAAAAGACCCGCGGAAGATTAATGGGCCTGCTGGAAAACAAACTTGAAACCTGCTTTCATGTGATTTAAACAAACAAATCCATAATTCATGCTCCAAAAGATGAGTTTCATAAAGCTTTAAGAACATCTCAAACCAAATTACAACTTTGAGTTCAAAAGCCAAAAATACAAAATACTCTTGAACCAATAATACTTGAAAAGTAACTAAAGCGTTAAACATGACAAAATGGAGTGTTGTCGTAACTCGTGACTCACTCGGTCTCTTGCTCGTCACCTGAATGGGGGAGATAAGAGGGGGTGAGCTATAAAGCTCGTGGGAGCATATTCATAATATAGCAATAAGTAAAAGTATTCAAAAATAACTCATTGTCGTGGTACTTGTTGAAATCATAACAATTGGGCATGTATGAGTCATTGTCTTGAAAAATGCTTGATTCTTGAACAATTCGTGATGCATGGAACATAACAGCAAATCGTAAACACATAACATAACATAATGGTTTGGGTTGTCCTTGGTTCATGACGTATTACACATTCCATCGAAATGTTGATGTGTAGACGTAGTTTCGTGAGGGAATCCTTGTGAGAAACCCTGTGCCACTAGCGAGCAGGCGAGAGAAGCCTTTTCGTGAGTCAATGTGCACTTGACTATTCATGAGGGACACCGCAAACCCACATAATTATGCATGATTCATGTTCTTGTAAACTTGTTTGCCAAACTGACACTTGCTTGTAAACTTGCTTGTCATATATTCGTAAAACATGATTTCATGTACATGTATTCTTGAAAGGAGAAAAACCCCTTTTGGAATCCTTTTCATAATTCGTGAATGCAAATCATATAACAACCTATAATCTTTCATAATAGTATGTAATGCAATCGTTGATGATGCAATTGAAATGCATTAAATCTTTCTTGATTTGAACAAAACAATGAGTGACTTTACTCTATTATAAACATGAACCCACCTGATTTCCTTGCTTGTTCTTGCCTAGGAATGAGTTTCCTCTTGAGCCTCTTGATCCTCTTGCCTCACTTGATCTCCTAAAATAAGAACCAAAATCTCATTCAATAATTCATGCCGAAACAATATTTCCATCCTTAACTTCCATCCAAAATTTCATACCCTTAGAAACTGATTCAGAACTTCATTACTTCACAAGACTTGTAGATCTATGTCTCTAGTTTACAACGCCTAAAAAATCACCTCAAAAGGACTTCTGTAGCAAAAGATATGCTCAAAACACTAAAATCATCTTTGCTGGAAAACTGGCCTCGTCGCGAGGAGGCTCGCTCGGCCCTTTTGCACTTCGCGGCGTGCGGCTCGATACGTCGCGACGTGCGGCCTTCTGCACGTCAAGGCGTGCGGCCTCACGCACATCGCAACGTGCGAACGGGAGGGTCGACTCCCGAACCCAGATTTTTGACATTTTTCAACCTTTAATCCTTCCCTTTCTCAACTACAACACATCTAAACCTTGAATCAAGACCTATACTTCCTTTCTAATTCATTCTAACACCAAAAACATCAACAACACAACAACCCAAGGATTTCTACCAAAGTTTCCGAAAACCCTAACTCTATGGATTCTAACCCATTTCAAGCAATATTAAGGTTCAATCCATCTCAAACAAGGATAAAAGAGTTTAACTTACCTGAAGAATGCTTCTAATCCTTCGAAATACGTCGAAACCTAGCTTCCTCTTTTTCTTCTTCTTCCCCTCTCCTACGACTCTCTCCTCTTCTTCTTCTTTTCTTCTTATTTCCCTTTCTTTCTTTCTCTTCTTTTAATTCCTTAAACCTACAAGATAGCACATGTACTAAAATGCCCCTCTTAGTTAAGCCTTAACTTAGCCAACTATAAAAATCTACTCTTCCATAACCATTTATTCCACACTAATCTCAATTAAATCCTAATTTCCCATTAATACTTTCAATAAAATCAAACTATGCCATAAATAACACAATCAACTTAATTCATACTTAATAACATCAAGAAAAACAAATTTGGGGCCCAACAAGTATGCATATGATGAGTTCTTTGATGCATATAACTAGGATGTTGATTAAAACGAGATTTATTATGGTTTCTCTTTTGAACGAAAGGTTTTTTATGAGACTGAGTCTTGTTACCTGTAAATCCTAATCCAGTTTTATCACTCGGATGTCTACATTTTCCAAGCATCTCATTCATTTTTTTAGTGCTCTCTGTGAAGGTAGCTAAATCAGCTGACAGATTCTTAATTCTTAGTTTAAGCTGATTAATCTCTTCTGATCTGTCTATGACTTTATTTTTCTCCTCTAATTGCTTCTTTAGACAGACATTTTCTCTCTCTATTACTTCCGTATGTCTAATATTTTTTTGCATACTTTTTCTTTAACAGTTTGTACTGTTTTAGAATAGCATGAGAATCTTCTAACAATTCTGAGTAGGCATCATGCAAATTATCGTAGTCAGATTTTACCTCCTCATCACTATCTTCCTCGACTACCAAGCAGATGTTTGCATGTTCAGACGATTCGGAACCTGTATCTGATTCTGATGAATCTAGGTCCTCCCATGTTTCCATCATGCTTTTCTTGCCTTCTCTACTCTTCTTTGGTTTCTTCTTTAGAGTCGGACATTCGAACTTGTAGTGTCCAGACTGATTGCACTCAGCAGATGATAGATGACTTCTAGTTTAGCTTCATCTTTGACATTCTTCTTGAAAGTCTGGTTTGCTCTAGACTTTTTCTTCTACATGCGTCTTATCTTTCTAGAGATGAAAGATAACTAGTTGTCTTCATCACTTGACTCCGGTTCTGATTGGCTGGAGTCGTCATCCTTTGATTCTTCAATCTTTAACGCTTTTGATGATTTCCTCCATCTTTGAGTCTTGTGATTCTTATGTCCGGCCTTCAGCGCTATCGACTTGTCCCGTTTGGGCTTGTCTTCAGCATCAAGTTCAACTTCATAAATCTTCAAGGATCCAAGCAACTCCTCAAGTTTTAGCACGCTCAAATCTTTGGCTTCTTGCACTGCAGTAACTTTAGGTCTCCACCTCTTTGTAAGACTTCTTAAGATCTTTCGAACATGGTCTTGATTGTTGTACGTTCTTCCAAGAGCTTTCAATCCATTGACAATTGTTTGAAATCTTCCAAACATTTGATCAATAGATTCTTCATCTTTCATCCTGAAAAGTTTATACTGGTGCACAAGAATACTTATATTGGATTCTTTAACTTGGCTTGTGCCTTCGTGAGCGATGGACAATGTGTCCCACATCTCCTTCACGGTATCGCATCCGTGGACTTTGTCATATTCGCTCCTGCTTAGGGCACACATCAATAAGAACTTCGCCTTTGAGTTCAGTTGTATTCTCGCCTTTTGGTCAGCCGTCCATCTGACTCGTGGAATGGAATTGCCATCTTCGTCTACAGGTGTATAAGGTCCATTCTCTATTACGTCCCAAAGGTCGACATGAGTAGATTCTATGAATAGCCGCATCCTATCTTTCCAGTAATGATAATCTTCTCCGTTGAATGCTGGAGGTCTAGTGACTGAGGCTCCTTCTGCGATGTATACATGTGATTCCGCCATTATCTTTGATCCACACTTTGTTAAAGTGATCCTTGGATACCAGGCTCTGATACCAATTTAAGTGAATCACACGTTAATACAATACTTATAAAACGATATAGAATGCACGAGAAGGGGAGGTTGAATTGTGTATTCCCCTTTTTGATAAATCTTTGGATACTGTTTGTTAGAAATAGAATTCTTTACAGAACTTCCAATAGATTCTAATTAATCAAAACTTTGAAAACTTTGTTTACTGATTAAGTAATGATAAAAACTTGAATCTAAAATAGAGATAGAGTGAGAGTAGTTGACACAACAATTTATCCTGGTTCACCCCAAACCGTGGGCTACGTCCAATCCTCAGAGTTCTTTACGAGATTTCCACTATCTCTTTCAACGTTACAAGTATTCTTTGTTAGCCTCTTCAGGTCTCTACAATCAGTATTCTTTCACACTTAGCCTCTACAGGCTATCTGCACTACTTTTTTTTCTCATAAAAGTGTTTGAACACTTGTTACAGTAAAATAGCTCTCAGCTAAATTGAACATAATGCTTTTTTGCTAACTTTTGCTAATTTTGTAATCTTTGACTTTGACTTGTATTTATAGCCTTCGTCTCCAACTGCTTCTTGATTCTTGTTTCTTGAATCTTTAAAGAAACGGTTATTCAGTTGAGTTCTGTAACTAACTCGAACTGACTCCTTCGTTTTCTTTTTGAATTCTGCATCTGTTTTTCTTCATCTGTACTTTATCGTCTGTGTTTCTGCGTCTGCGTCTGTTTTATTTCGTCTATGTCTGCTTTTACTATTTCTCTTCTTCGTCTGTGTTCCATTTTGTGTCTGTTTCATTTAGCGTCTGCGTTCCTTCGTCTGTTTTTCTGACTTCGTCTGTATGGCTTCGTCTGTTTGACTTCGTCTGTCTGACTTCGTCTGTATGACTTCGTCTGTCTGACTTCGTCTTTATTTCTTTATTTTTTATTGATTCTCTTTGTTATACATCAAAATCATATCTAAGTAAAGTCATTTGGACTTAATAGAATTAGTTTGGGAGGTCTTCTTGAAGATTGTAGCATATGTTTATAGCTTTCTAATGGTGTATAATGTGCCTTATTTGGAGTTAGGAATAAAAACTTATGGGGGTTAGACCTAGTTTAGTTACTGTTTATTTGGCAAATTTGGGCAGAAACTTGGTTTGGGTTTTAGAACATTTTAAAGCTTGAATTGAATTGGGATGTCTTCTTGAAGAATGTAGTACTTGCTTCGAACTTTCCCAATGATATATAATTTGTCAAATTTGGACTTAGGATGAAGAAGTTATGAGGGCTGAAAGATTTCAGTTACTGTTGATAAGGGTCATAATTGTGCAGTACCTTTGGAAGGGTTTTTCGCCCCCTTAGAGTCTGCTTTGATTTTTGCACTCTTCATAGAAAATGTAGCTTGTATTTCTCCCTTTCTATTGATGTATAATTTGTAATTATTGGAGTTAGGAATAAAAAGTTATGAGGTTGGGAAAATCAAAGGTACTATTCATTTGGTCAAGTTACTGTTCCTTTGGCTATTGTATAGGCAGAAACTTTGAGAGTGTTTTTACCCCTTTAAATGATTGAATTGATTTTTGCTTCCTTCACAAAACTTGTAGATCATATTTTTATCTTTCCAATGGGGTATAATTTACCATTTTTGGACTTTTGTGTTAAAAGATATAAATTCCCGAGTTTCAGCCATTTTGTGGAAAATTTAAAGTTAGAGGCAGAAACTTTGAAGCAATTTTTGAACCCCTTAAGAACCAAACTAGTTTTTCAATCCTTCATGGAAGTTATATAGCTTCCTTTTACCTTTTTATTGATACAAAATTTGTGAATTTTGGAATTTGGTATGAAGATTTATGAATATTCAAAAATTTCAGGTGTAATGTTTGGTTTCCAAAGAAAAACAAAAAAAAACAAATTATATGTATACATATATATATATATATATATGGAATTTCGGACTCGCTGGCGCCCTCGTGAGGGCGAGCTCGCCTTGAGAGGTCCTCGCCTCATGAAAGCAGCTTATGATCATGACAATGAAGGGTCCGTCTGCTGAGGCGACGCCGTTTGTGCGTTTTTTGATTTTCTTTCATTTTCCTTTTTTTCCAAATTAAACCTCCTCTCACTCTTTTTCTTGTAACTTTTTCGTTTGGCCTACGATTCACTCGATTTTTGAAGCATTGCTTTTCTAAGAAAATTTTTCTACCCTCTCATACAAATTTTAGAATTTTTGGGATTAAGTTGGATTTTGTCGGATGTTATCAAAGAGAGACAATTAGTCGGATATATTGAACATGCTTCCGTATTTCGGTGATTTCTTGATCTCGGGAGCTCCGATTGAAGTGATTTTTTGTTTCTAATTATTATAGAGACATGGAATTTCATTTTATCTTAGGAATCAGAATTAATTATGGGCCCTAAGCAGATTAATTTTTGTTGGAGGATTACTAGGATGAATTTCTCGAGATTGGCTTGGATGACATTAAATTAAGTCTGTTTTGAGTTTTAGTATGTGGTGAGAAATCCCTCCCTCGTGGGATGCGTACCCAGATGTCTCTTGAACCATCCAGAAAAGTGTTTTCCAACTTCTCTATTTATATCATCCTGCGTCATACTTGGCATTATCTCCCGCAACAATGTCTCGTATAATCTAAATACATAATGACTATTTTTAGTTATGAACAACACATAAAGTTAAATAAAGAAATATTCATGTTCAACTTACTAAACGAAAGGCAGAACCTCTTCACAATTCAATAAAATGTAACCATGTGCAGCGTCAATTTCTTCCTCAGTTAACATTCTTCTTGTGGCACATCCATATGTTCGTCCAGAATATGAAAACATGGACAATTTTCCACCAGCATGACTAGTTCCTCCCCCATCGTCATTACGAGGAACTTTTCTTGCTCTTGTGTTAACATGCGACTCAAAATAATACCCACAAAACATACTAGCTTCCTCCACTAAATAAGCATTACATATGGAGCCTTCAACTCTAGCTTTGTTTTTTACATTTTTTTTCAAGTGATGCAAATACCTATATTAGACAAAATAGTTATTAGAATGTAGTTGATCAAGCATGTAATGGTTATTGCAATAATATTTGTCAGCTTACCTCTCAAATGGATACATCCATCGATATTGAACTGGACCGACGAGTTTTGCCTCATGTGCTAAATGCACAGGTAGATGTTCCATATAGTCAAAGAATTTTGGAGGAAAAATGCCTTCTAACTTGCACAAAATAACGAGAATTTCATGTTCTAGTTTTTCCATATCACCAAAGTTGATGTCAACTGAGGTTAAGCTTTTAAAAAACAAGCTTAACTCTGTTATAGCTTCCCATACCTTAGAAGGTAGCAACTCCTGGAATGCAATTGGGATAAGCCTTTGCATAAATACATGACAATCATGACTTTTCATCCCAAATAATTTGTACTTCCTTAGGTCCACACACCTAGCCAAGTTTGAAACATAACCATAAGGAAACTTAAGACTTTTCAACCATTCACATAAAAGCTCCTTTTGTTTATTGTCCAAAGTATAACATGCTTTCGGATATTTCCCAGTGCGAAGATCTTTATGTAACTCATTTCTTTTACAAAAAAGTTGCGAATCAGCTCTAGATTTTGCATTGTCTTTTGTCCTCCCTTCAATGTTCATAATGGTATTGAAAAAGTTGTCAAAAATGTTTTTCTCAATGTGCATCACATCTAGATTATGATGAATCAAATTCGTTTTTCAATATGGCAAATCCCAAAATATGCTTCGTTTCTGCCAACCAAAGTTCTAACTAATGGTTCAATTTACTTCATCGGCTTCTAATTATGTTACTTTCAGTAAGCCTAATTCCTCAATCTCTTGCAAAATCTCTTCACCGAATTTAATAGGAGGAGGACGAGTGTTTACCGTCCTATTTTTTCTAAACTTATGTTTATTGTGCCTAAACGGATGATCTAAAGGTAGAAATTTTCTGTGATTGTCAAACCAACATATTTTGTCTCCGTTTGGCAGATAAAATGCATCAGAATCATTGCCACAATAAGGACAAGCCAATTTCCCAGCGGTGGTCCATCCAGATAACATGGAAAAGCTAGGAAGTCACTAATAGTCCACATCAAAGCTACTCTCAACACAAAATTCTATTTCTGAGACACGTCATAAGTTTGAACAACATAGTCCCAAAGCTGTTGCAATTCAGATATCAATGGCTGTAAGAACACATCTATTTTTTGCTTCGGATTTGTTGGCCCTGGGACAATCACTGTCAAGAACATATATGCCTCTTTCATACACTTCCAAGGAGGCAAATTATAAGGAGTTATTATAATTAGCCATGAAGAATATTGCTGACCAGATTGACCAAAAGGTTGAAATTCATCCGTAGACAATCCCAACCGAACATTTCGACTGTCAACTGCAAAATCAACATGGGTGTCATTAAAATGTTTCTATGCCAGTGCATCTGATGGATGAGTCATTACTCCATCTTCATGTTCGTGTTCAGCATGCCATCTCATGTGAGATGCAGTCACATCAGAAGTGTAAAGCCTCTGCAACCTCGGCTTGAGAGGAAAATAATACATTCGCTTCCATGGAACTAATTTCTATTTCGTAGAACGTTTTCTGGGCTTAAACCTAGGCTGCCCATAAAATTTGCACTGGTCTAAGTTCACATCATCTCCCCAATACAACATACATCCCATTCGACAACAGTCAATCTTTTCCACAGGAACAAGACCACGAATAAATTTCTTCATGTTGTAAAAATTATCAACCATTGTATGATTAGCAGGCAATGATTCATTGTACCACTCCAGAATTTTATTAAAACTGTGATCCGAAATATGACCTTCACTCTTTATGTTCAATATTCGAGCAATTGATGACAATTTGGTCATTGTCTCACAATTTGGCCATAATTCTCAATCAGCTGACTGTAGTAAGTCAAAAAATTGTTTTGCTTATGGGTTAAGTTCTTTGTCAACATTTTCCCATTTTGGATCAAATGTATAACCGACCCCATCATGTACCATTTGTCTATAGGAGTTTTCAGGTCCATCAACATAGTTTCTTCCATATCCATCCTCCACATCATACTCATTTAAGTTCATAGATGTATGTTCTTCAGTTCTCCTTGAGGTGCTACCAATCAAGGGTTCCCCATGTCGTGTCCACTGAAAATAATTGCGAACAAACCCTTTTCTCAATAAATGCAAATGAACTTCATCAATAAACAGGAAGCATTTATGTTTGCACTTTTTACATGGACATCTGATCTTTGACCCATCCACATATGCAGGTTGTGAAGATGCATAATGAATAAACACATCAACTCCCTCAACAAATTCAGGATTAATGAAACCATCAGCGATTAAACGTCTGTACATCCAAGATCTATCGCTGAAACTAATAACTGGAGGACTGTTATTTTACAACATCGAATCTAAAGTTAGGCTGCTATGTTAGCCACATATAATAAAACATATCATAAAAGACGTGTGATTAAACATCAAGTTTTCTCGTTTTGAATCCGAGCTAATAACCTAAAATATTTAAGCTGAATAACCAACATATATGTTCGTAGTCATATATGTCATAAGATAATGGTTAATCACAATTTGATATTTAATGGATATTAAATATCCAACTTTTGCTAAATAAATATTCAGACAAGTTTGAATATTATTGTAAAAAACTATTTTAATCAATTCGTTGCACATATACAATTTCACATAAACATATCAAATTATGTCCATATTACAAGTAAAGAGAAATCCATTTTACATAGCATCCATCAAATTATGGGTCAAAATAATTAAGGTAAGTGCAACAATGACATTAGTCAACCTCGTCATGTATAAATTAATACGTAAACAAAATTTATATCGCAATCAAGTTTCACATCGTGCAAGACATCAATAAAAGATTCAGGAACATGCTATGGGAAGTTCATCTGCAAGGACATGAATCAAGCGCAAAAAAATAGTAACAAAAGCATAAGCACTGACCTCAATCGAAATGCAGAGAAATGATCCTGAAGAACGTCACCGGCGATGAAGCTGATAAAACTACAATGAAAACCAATAATAAAATCATTCATACCTTAATTGAAAAGATTATACTCAATGCATGACATCTTATACTCAACACATGACGTTTATCATCCTCAAATAATTAAACCATCAGGTAATATCCTAAATAATTTCCATAATTTTAAGTCACTTCCAAAATAAAATCATAAGTTAAAACTAATGAGCTCATGTTTTAATTTAACCATCATCTACTACGAGGATCCTATTGAAATTTCAGCAACATTTTCCTATAATTCGGACGTCCCCTTACGAAATAAGGGTCCCCCTGTAATGAAAACACACTTCTATCTCAACTAGTAATCACAACGCAAAATGGGTCTCCATACTACATGTGTATTGTCAAGTTTCACATCGTGCAAGACATCAAAAAACGATTCAGGAACATGCTATGGGAAGTTCATCTACAAGCACTTGAATCAAGAGAAAAAAATAGTAACAAAAGCATAAGCAATCACCTCAATCAAAATGCAGAGAAATGTCACTGACTTACGTCACCGGAGATGAAGATGATAAAGCTGCAATGAAAATCAACAATAAAATCATTCATACCTTAATTGGAAATATTATACTCAACGCATGACGTATTATACTCAATGCATGACATTTATCATCCTCACATAATTAAACCATCAGGTTATATCCTAAATAATTTCCATAATTGTAAGTCACTTCCAAAATAAGATCATAAGTTAAAACTAATGAGCTCATGTTCTAATTTAACCATCATCTACTACGAGGATCCTATTGAAATTTCGGTAGCATTTCTCCTATAATTCGGACATCCCCCTTATGAAATAAGGGTCCCCCTGTAATGAAAACACACTTCTATCTCAATTAGTAATCACAACGCAAAATGGGTCTGCATACTACATATGTGTTGTCAAGTTTCACATCGTGCAAGACATCAATAAACGATTTAGGAACATGCTATGGGAAGTTCATCTACAAGTACATGAATCAAGAGCAAAAAAATTGTAATAGAAGCATAAGCAATCATCTCAATCAAAATGCAGAGAAATGTTGCTGGAGTATGTCACCGGAGATGAAGATGATAAAGCTGCAATGAAAACCAACAATAAAATCATTCATACCTTAATTGGCAACCATACGGTAAAGGAAAAACTGAATGGAAACATAGCGAAAAAAACTTCAAGAGAGTTGATTATGAAAAGTTAATGGAGAATGATAGGAATAAGGCTAAGGCCTCGAACACTGGAGACTCTAATGAGATCGATTCCTTACAAAGGCATTCTAATCCAATTGTATCTATGATGCAAGTTCCAATTAATGATCCTCAACTAAAGGTCTCTACATTCAATGTTGAAAATGCCCTGAGGGATATAAGGTTTAATAGTCCTAAAGTCTAGGAATTTCTAGTTAGTGAAACCACGGCCTTACAGAATCTAAACTTTGTAATTAGCTTAGGTAAGAATTATGCCAATGAAGAAGTAGTTCATATCAATGCTTTACAAGCTTAATTCTTATAATTATTGTAGACTTTTACCCCTATATTGAGAATATCAAGTAGGAAGAATGCTAAAAGGGGTAAGACTCTTAAATGATGCAATGCCAATTTTAGGTTAGAATGTTAAAGGTTTAAATAACCCCAATAAGAAATAAGCCATTCATGATTATCTAAAGACAATAAAGTCATAAATTATTGGCCTTTTAGAGAAAAATATCAAGGTAAAATGTAAGGATCTTTGGTATATATATGTTAACAACTGGTCTATTCTAACAAATTATATTGATCATCATACTTGGAGGATTATAGTGGCTTACAAGCCAAATATCAATAACGTCATCAATAATAGCTTCAATCCGATCCGAAAGCCATTCACACTTCCATTTTTCCTTAAATAAGTAATCAAAAGATATGTTTGAGCATTCTGTTTGTAACTAATCTCTCTTTTTAAAGAAGTCCAATATAGAAGGAACTTGGTAATATATCTAGGTGTTATTTACCTTCGCTAATCATTAGAGACTTTAATTGCACTCTTTACACTTCTAAATTTGAGAGTGCTTAGCTTCTAGCCCACTATACAAAAATTTCAAATCTAATGTAATGACATTAGAAGTTAAAGACCTTAAATATGAAAGTAACCATTTTACTTACTCTAACAAACAACAAAAAAATAGTTCTCAAAAGGAAATTGGATCGAGCTTTAGTTGATCACTCTCGATGGAAGGTCACAATCTAGAAAGCACTCTAGCTTGGATAACAACTTTCATATTCTTTAACTTCTTAGCCAAGCATCAACATTTCTAAGTAAGGGTTTGAATAATTTAAATAAGAAAGGAAGCTTAGACTAATAAAGTAACAGATAAAGGAGTTATAAAAATGTCTTATTAGTAACAATAAACAAGATACTAAAGAAGTAAAGAGGGTCTTTAATTTTTCTCAGAAAAACTTATATAGTGATCTTGGAAATGATAGGTTTAGTGTTGCTAAAAACAAACTTATGATAACTATATTAAAGCTTTAGATGCTCATCACTCAAAATTGAAGCAAAAATCTAGAGTTTTCTAGATGTAAGAAGTTGATAGGTAATTAAGTTTTTTTTCTCTTTAGAGCAACTCTTTCAAGAAGGAACTATGATAAAATATGTTGTCTTACAATTGAAAATGAAGTGAGGTTCTAGGGGTAGAATAACATTACAGACTTATTCCTCAATTACTTTAAATTTTGGCCTAAGCTCGTAAAGTGATTAATTAATGCAATCTATAAACTCTTTCTTGAGACCTATCATCTTTCCTAAGCAATTTAAGGAATTAATAAAAGCATTTATTGTAATTGATGTGGGTAAAGCTCTAGAGAATTTTAATTCCAATAAGGCACGATATCTTAACAGTTTAAATGCCAACTTTTTCGAACAATCTTAGCAATGAACTAAACAACAAATCTATGAAGTAATAATATAGTTATTTAACAATGGAATATTGTTAACATAAATCAATCATACATATTTATGGTTCCTACAGTCCCTTATATGAGGTCTTAGAGAGATTTTAGACCAATATCATACTATAACACCTTGTATAAAACCATTCCTAAGATATTGGTGTCAAGGATAAAGGTAATATTAGGGTCCTTCATAAGTAAAACACAAAGGACACTACAAACCATTTTATTTTGTTTTACTTTACTTTCTTCATTTTTACATTCTTAATTAATGTGTAATTTTGTTCGTATGTAAATTTTTAAGGAATTTTTTTGAAGTTTTATTTCATTAAACTTGTACGGAATTGGAAGAGACTTCTTAGCCTTAATTACCCCATTTGACTAAGTTTAATATCTTAATTGTTTGAAATTACGAATAATGCCATATTTAAGTGTGAATTGGGTTGAAATTTCTTTATTTTCAATTTGTTGTTTTAATTAACATATTTTCTCTATTAATTTTTTCTTTTGTATGTGTTTATAACATATATTTATATTATTATATGTTAATTAATTAATAAATATTATGTTTAATGATTCAAAGTTTTTTTACATTGAAAGAATATTGATTGAGAAATTCATTATAAATTTAATTATTTTGTTATTTTATTTGTTTGAACAATTACTCATGAGCATTGATAAACTTTTAAACAAACATGTAAATGCTTTAATGTTACTTCAAATTTATTATTTTCTTTTCTTTTAATAAAGTTTATAAAATTAATTAAACCACATCTATACATATAATTACCAATTAGAAAACCTATAAATTAACATTTACATATAAGAATCGATTCTGACATTTAAATATAACATTTAAATCAATTACAACATTTAAATATATATTAACATTTCTAACAATAAACATTTAAATATAAGTCAACATTTGTTTATAAACATAAATACAATAAAACATTTACATATAAAAGCAATAATACTATAACCTATCCACATGCATCGGAGAAAGAGGGGAGGGAGGAGAAGTGACTTACCTGTCGGAGACGACGCAGCGACAGGCGGCGGCGTTGGAGGAGAACGATGGAAAGGAGAAGGAAGAAGAAAGGAAAGGAAAGGTTGCGCGCGGGAGAGGAAGAAAGGAGAAGAGATGGAGGGTTTAATAATTTATCAAAACGGCGTCGTTTTTGTTTTAATGAATGGCGTGAATCCGACGTTTTTACCGACCGAAATGTGTGTTAGTAAATATCCTCCACAACATTCAGCGACGGAATGTTGTTCCGTCGCAACACTTTTATTCGACAACCAACTTTGCTGACGGATATGCATTTTCGGTCGGTAATATCAACGGTTTTATACCGTCGGTAATATTTCGTTGCAATTTAATATTTTTCTTGTAGTGATGTATAAATAGATGTGCCCGTATAGCCTAATATCCCAAAAGTAATGAGCAGCTTGTTGAGGATCGTTATTTTTAAGAAAGCATTTTTGTTGTAAAAAGTAATTTGAGTTGTAACCTTCCTACGATCTTGAGAAATTGCATCTGTTGTCTGATTTACATACAGGACGAAGAGTCCAGGCCAATTGCAGAGGCCTCGATCCTAAGATTTGCAGATTAAAATTTCACCTTGAAAGCATTTCAGCAGGAGCTATTTGGTTCGCTTCATTACCATTTCAAGATAATGCATTGCATATGTTTGTCACTCCACTGATTTCAATGACATAATTGAGGCCAAAAACTGGCACATGTATTTGTCAGCTCAGGGCCAACTTTTTAAATACGGTCAAAAAAAAAACCAACGCACTAATTAAATGGTACGCCATATGCAGACACTGGAATTACCCTTTTTAGTAGCATGATTTGCGCTTGAAAAATGCTCAAGCTTCGATCTTGGGGATTGAAAATAAAGAAAAGAAACCTGGAACAAGTCAAAGGACACCTTGAGACAATGTTTTCTCTGATTTAAAAGCTCTTTGTCTCTCCTCTCTCCTCTCTTTTTTATCTTTTCCTCTTTTCTTTTCTTTGCAGTTACAGGAAACACAATCATAAAGCATATTATTGGATGCAGTGTTGTTATTATTATCAAATCATGGGTTAAACCAGCCAAACTAGATGCCTACCTAGCTTGGGCTCACTCATGACTTGTGTGGTCTCTGCTTTTCTTGGATGACGTGTTTGAGAGGACAAAGGCAAAATCCAAGGGTGATCCACAATTATTAATCAGGCAAAACAAAGACAGTAAGACACCTTGCTACCCTTTCTCTCTTGTTTCATACTCAAAAATGCTTCTCATAGATTCCCTTTTTATCTAACTTGACGAACTCTGGATACCCAGAAGGAAATTTTAAGCAAAAACTGATGCACGCTATATCTTCCATACTTCCAGACTGAGTTCATAGAACTGGTTGTCCACTGAGTTCATAGAACTTCTAAAGTTGTAGCACAAAAGAAATATTGAGCCACTGCAGAAAATTAACTAAGCGGAAAACCAACAGAAGAGTTATCGCCCTATCTGTAACCCATCTCCAAGAATAGAAAATAAGGCATATAATCTGACAGAATAAACATTTTTCTTCAACACTGCAAGATCTCTAATATAATCCATAAAAGGCTAAGATGAAGTGAAATTCTTAAAATCAAACTGGTATATATGTAGCAATCCAGGATAATATTCTCTAAATCTAAATTAGAATGATCTTGGCCAGTTTATTAGAAAAGATGACTCCTTTTGTCTCCATTAGTCTAATTCATTAGCAAACAACACATTTTCACCAGGTCCAACAGTCTCAGAAAACTGCTAAAGAAAATGAGAAAAATAACCATTCTATCACTATCATGATCTATATGTGAAACAAATAGATTGGTTCATACATGCATAATTTATCAAATTAAAGTATATCTTATGCTATACATTTCTATTAAGAAAAAGGAACCCCTTTCCCATCTCAATACAGAAACCAAATATATATATATATATATATATATATATATATATAAGAAAAGAGTAAGGCTAAGAATAATGATCACATAACAACAAAGTAACAAACTTCTCACTGAGGACAAGCAGTATTAATGGTGCACCAAAACCATGGCCATAAAGATGACAATTCGCAATACTTCACGGTTACAACTTTAGAGTCTTGAACCGGCTTATGGCGGTGAAAACCTAAGCTTCCCATCAACTTGCCCGCTAATTTGATATGGGGTTTGGACCACTAGGAACTTCGTGAGCTTCGACACCAAACTCTCGACGCTTGGACGAAGAAGAAGGAGAAGAAGATCTGCGTGCGCTGTGCGCTTGTCCTGGGTGCAAGTTCATGTTAGAAGTAGTAGTAGAGGCCGACTCTAAGGTTTCTAAGAGAAACCTTTTGACTGTAATTGAAGAGCCCTTAGTCGAAGGGTTCATGGGAGTGGTAGGATTGCTTGGGAGCAAAAGAAGAAAGAAGAGAAGAGCAAAGAATAAAAGGAAATGAAGTGGTGATATCGAGCAGGTTGCAGAAACTGGTGCGCGTGATTTTGGTGTTGCCATGCAATCAGGAAAAAGGAACCACCCCCCCAGAGCCCACAAGGGTTCAATATCCATGAACCAATAACCCAGGCTAAGAAGAAGGAAAGAGGAGACAACACAGAGAGAACAGAGAAAGAAAGGAGAAAAAGGAGAGAAGAAGCTTCAACAAAAGTGAATGCAAAGGAGGTTTTGAAATTCGATACACATTTGTCAAGGAACCAAGAAACAACCTAACGTGGAAGTATCTATGAAAGGTGCTGCAATTCATGTATATTGACCTAAGAGCCCTTGGTGGGCATGTCAAATTAAATCAAATGTTTATACCTCCTCATGTCACGTGATTCTCTAGGGATGTTTACGATCTATGTTTAAAAGGACACAGAGAGTTGAAATTATGTCCGTTAGGACCATAGAGCCCTTAGAATTGTACGGAGACCTGGTGATGAAGGTGATGCAATGTCCTCTTTTGCTACACCTAATGTTTAAATCGTAGTTAAGGGGCTGAATAGTCAGGAATTTCGATTCAATGTCTAAAAGTGGGGTTACTAAAATTAATATTCACATTCATGTATGTGTATAAGCTTTTATGTCAGTGGATATTTCGTCTATAAGTTGACTTAATAGAGTTTTTAGGATTGGTATAATTATGATTGTAGATAATTATATCAATCCTAAAATATAGAAATATTGATAATTAACGCTTGTTTCTGATTCTGATTCTGTTTTGATTTTAATTTTGATTTTTGTTTTCAAGTCTAATAAAAATTTATTTAGTTGAGTTTTTTTATTTTTGTTTCTAGTTTTGATTTTTCCTGTTTACAAAATTTATGAAAATCAAAGAAATTGATTTTTGATTTTATCTTTTATAATCTAGTTTATAATCAATTAAATATATATTATTAAATTATTTGATATATTAATTATTAACAAGCATTACAAATAATTTCATTTATCTTTATATTTTATCTAATGTGTAATTATCATTAATAATAAAAATATAATTACATTGATATTAACAACCAATCAAGTTTATGTTTTTATTTAAAAACAAAAATAACAACAAAAAAAATAAAACTAAAATTAAAAACTATAACAAAAAAAACAAGAATGGAATCAAATGCCCTTAGTTTTTAATTTCATTTAGGAGAGAACATATCTTAGAAGTTTATTACTTATAATATATACCTTGTAAAAGATGTTCTTTGTTACTTCTATAAGGTGATTTGGTGGTTAGGAATGTTACAAATACGGTATTAGTATTGGATTTAATTATGGTATAGCGCAATATCAATGTCAATAAATACTAAATACTATTTTAAGTGATTTTTAAAATTATAAATAGTACTTAAATTTGATAAAATTATAGAAAATGCCTCGTTAAGGAACGTATACAATTATTCACCGTTTGTTCTTAAAATATATTGGGAATGCTACTTTAAACAAGAAACAATTTCTTTTTTTGAAAAGGAAACATGAATATATTAATGAGAACGAGGGCCCGACTCCGACAATGGCTCCTCTTGCATATTACAAGACATTTTAAGATTAGACATTACAAGAAGCAGACACGTGAAGGATAGACCAGTATCCATCCATCCCTGCTCACTTGATGACACTCTTGTAAGTATGCATGCAGGACAATAACTATCAGAACAAAGAAGCAAATGTCCAATGCTCTCAGCTAACAGCTCGAAGAGAAGCTTCCACCGGTTATTCCTTGCATGTTGACAAAGCCAAAGAGTTCCCAAAGGTGAACCACACGATCTTCTATTCCTCTTTTTTCTTGCATGTTTATCATGGGTACCACACTAGTCTTTAAGTTTATATCTCGGTGAAGCCCAAGGTTAGAAGTGAAAGGATTCAAGTGGGGCTACATACGGCTAGTAAGTAGTAAGTAACCTTCAACTTCTCCCTAGAATTTAGCAATCTGTTTTATCTTTAACAGCGGTGGAAAGTAGGAGTGTCAGGCTAGAGAGAAGGAGAAAACTGAAGGAGGTCAGGACTTTGGGAAGGCTTAGAGTATTATGGTTAGTTGTGAATTCCGACCACTACCGTAAGCCAGGATGGTACTTGTAGTTTCGATATCGTTTTTGGCTGATACAACACACACAAGTCATTGATCCTGACCAACTCCTATGAGCATAATAATAATAATAATAATATATTATAATAATAATAATATATTATTATTATTATTATTATTATTATTTTACAAAATTAATTTGTTATTGTTGTTATTATTATTATTTGTTAACTTTTTATTCTTATTGTTATTAATTATTCTTATTATTATAAATTTTCTACTTATTATTATTCTTATTATTATTAATTTTATCAATTATTATTAATTTGATTATTGTTGTTGTTGTTATTATTATTATTAATTATACAAAATTAATTTTCTTCTTCTTCTTCTTCTTATTATTGCAATATGAGATAACAACATTCTCTTAATCGTTTAAAGTTGCAAACAACAACAATTGAATAAAAGAAAACAAGATAGTCAATGAGACATATTAAACAATCAAATTATTTGTAATTACAAGCCAAAAATATAGGAGGATAACTCAAATTTGCTTTTTGATTGAACTCTCAAAAATCAAAGGTGCACTTTCCCTATTGAAAATTGCCACCAAAGGAAGCTTGTTGGCAAAAACAAACTCTGATATCTCAAGACCTGGAGAAGTTTCCATCTACAAGATGAGAGAATCAGTATAAAAACAATTGTGTTAATAAATTTCATACAGATATTGACAAACTCCATAACAAGGTACCAAAATGATTGATTTTCTCAACTTCCTTCTTAATCAGAACCAAAGCAGGTATTTTGACTTCAACATCTAAGTGGAAAAGCTTTGTCACATCAGGACTAATAGTTTGGTAGAAGTTGACATCATCTTCCAGTCTTAAAGCAACAGTAAGCTCCCCACTCTCAGGGCCCCATTTCCATTGAATAGAAACAAGTGGGTGAGGAAGGCATTCAGTATGCTCTCATAACAAGATGGAATATTAGCAAACGAATGTACATCATAAGATAACAGTTACATGTTTATAGTAAAGTAAGGACAGAGAGCTCAACAGTTAACTACACTTGGAACTCCAATACTAAGAAAAATTCAACAATTTGTTTTGAAAGCTCAAATAAACTTGCCTCAATTTATAAAGCAATTAAAGGATCATCCATAGAAATAGAGCTTGCTATCAATTTCTTTATTCTCATTAATGTTGTTATCATGAATGTTAGAGAACTCGGTATGCAGAATCTTGTTCCATTAAAAAGCCAAAACAGGTGCTACCTAGCTCATTCCAAAGATTGAAAACCATTGGAGATGGAGAAGTAGCCTAATTGTTGGAAATCACTCCAAGACCAAGAGTTTCTAACTTCAAATCCTCACCTACAAGGAATGAAGTTTGCAAAAGGGAGGATTGCCCTCTATTGGCAACCAGATTTAATTCCAAACAAAAAAAAGGATAAGCATTTCAACAAGACATTTGTGTCAATTAAATTATCCTAACGCTTTCCTAATCATTTTTCCAAAGGAACCAATGTTCCCACTTCAGATCTTCATATTAGGTATACAAGCAACAATTTAAAATCAAACATAAAAATAAAAGAAAATAAATAGTGAGAGATATAAATACAAGGCAGAGAAGTGGTGATGAGCAGGAGCACTGGCGGTGTGGTTGGTCTCCTCCTCGAAGAAGCTGAGATCTTCGTCATCATCAGCGGGGTTGGACTTCTCTTCTTTACACAGAGAAGGTGAGAGCTGAGAGAGGAAGAGGAGAGTTGTTAGAGAAAGAAGGAAAATGAAGCGAAATGACATTGTCAGCAAAGTTGACAAACAATCACGGTCGAGATCGAGGGAGGGAGTGAGGGATATAAAAAGTGAAGTGAGATCAAACAGTGGAGGCGTTTATAACGTGAAGGATAAATTTGTCTTACAGAAGACAAACATCACGAAGAATAGGAGAATCACGAGCTTAAAGAAGATAAGAAATAGATTTCAGGAGGGAGGCTCATCAGACGTCGAAGAAGGAGGGTTAACATGAAGGATAGAGTTGTCTCGAGGAAGAATAGATTTTCGTCGAATACATAAAGATAGGTTGGAGGAAGTTTTATCTATTCTTTAAAATTTAGAAAAGGTATTCTTAAAGATAACCTATTCTACGTTTCGTTTGTAACCAAGCATAGGTTTAATAAAAACCTAAAAATAGCAAAGGAATATCATTGCTATTCCCTTAAACCAAACATACTATTAAAGTCCACTTCATGATTATTCAATTATATTTATTTAAGTTAAATAGAAGCTTTAATTAACAAAAAATGTTCAAACAAAAAAGGGGGTTTTGAATTACAAAATGTTGACAGAACATTTTTGGATAGTTAGAAGGTCTCTCTATCTAACTATCCCTATGAAAATTATTATAAATACCACTCTTTCACCTCTCTATATAACATTTATTAACTTTGAGCAAACTCATCTTAAAGCTTTCTAAAATTTCTACTCAGATTCCAAACTCCAAAGCCGAGTTTTTTCTTAGTACATCCCCTCCTAAGATCTTGCATTCCTTTTATATATTAAGATGTTTCATTATGATATATTGAGTTTTGGTACGAGTATTGATAGGCATGAAATATACATATACTTTACTTAGTATTTGTTGTGCTTTCCATGTAAATTACATTTATTTGATTAATTTTATTTTTTGTTTTAAGCAATTATAGAGAAGTTGCTTGGGTAATAATATTTGCAAAGGACTGGAGGAGATTGGGGGGGGGGGAAAGAAGAGCAGATAAATTTGGTGTTGAGAAAATGGTATGTTACACGGCCAAAGAGAGATTACATCAAGTGTTGAAAAATAATTCGAAGGATACACGCTTAGGACATGGACGTATTAGAGCCTGTGTTTCTCTCTTAAAAGGCTTGCGGATGAAATACACGATCTGAGATATAGTCTTAGATTATATCCACAATAAAAATCTATAAATAAAAAATCCTTTAATAAAATAAGATATTTTTAGTTTTGTTTTACTTTCTTTTCAAGTTGAAATTAGGTTTTACCAGTCATTAGGGAGAGAAAGTCCTAAAATACATATCTTGTAGCTGCTTTTAACAAGAAATAGATCAAAATCATTCCAAAGGAGTCAACCACATTTAAGGATTGAGATTATCATCAAGGGATATCTTTACAATGAGTTTTTCTATTGCTTTGTTTGTTTTCATAATTTCAAGAATGATTAATGGCTAAATATTTTTATATTTAGATTAAATGAAACCTTAGCTTGTTATTACATCGATTTATTCTAATTTTTTATCATCAAGGGATACCATGACAATGATTTTTTTATTGCTTTGTTTGTTTTTTTATAATTTCAAGAATGATTAGTGGCTAACAATTTTTATATTTAGATTAGATTAAGCGTTAGCTTGTTATTACATTGATTTATTTCAATTTTATAATAAAGAGCTTTATGTTTGGAAAATATTGGCTTTGTTCTTTTGATATATACAAACAGAGCTTAAACCAAATATGAATTTATATATAGATGTTTTCAGAAGAATATAAGTTTAGATTGACTTAGAAACCTATATTGAGGATTAAATTGGAATCGAGGCATATATATATATATGATGCTTCGAGTATTATGGTGAATTTTATGGGATTTCAAAAATCATAACATTAGGATATTTCATGGTCCAAACATAAAACTAAATATGTAGAAATCAAAGATATATGATGATAAAAGGTGGAAGTCTACTTTACATGTTATTATTATCTAATTGCTCTAGTTGATTATTCCAGTGGAAATCAATTTATTTAGTTTACTTTAGTTTCAGTCATAGTTAACTATTCATTCACTCCTATTTGTGACTAGATAATGGTAGGATAGTTAGATTTATTAGTTAGAAATTTTTTTGTCGGATCAACCCTCTAAACTAGTTGCAAGACGATATGTCCACTTGTCTATAGTCTTGTACTAGATAATAGGCAATACTTTAATCAAAATTTTATCATTGTGGGGAATAATTTATTATTAAAGATACTAAAAAATCATTAAACTAGTTTTCCATTTATGTTTGTTTCTTTTTTTTTATTTGTTAAGATTCTTGTGATTGTTATGATTTGGTTTTAACACTTGATGTATGTTAAGGAGCAACTCTTATGACCTTGTTGAAGAGAATCTTGAGATTGAAAACATGCTATAAATGTTGAGAGAGAGGGAAAAGATATTATTCTAACTAAATCAATAATTTGATAGAATAAAAGGGAGTATAAAGCTATATTGGACTATATGAAGCTATCATTGATAGGAATATAGTCTAGCATAACAAGATTGACAATTACATTGAATAAATTTAAAATCAAACTAACATCATTTAGATGTTACAATAGTTTATATAAATTGACAAATTGTCAAATGAAGATTTCACTGCATATATTGCCAACTTCTTGAAGATGTATGAAACGTTTAAAATCTCTAAAGCAACTAAAGATTCCATCATGTTAAATAAGTTTATATTCTCACTAAAGGATCAAAAAAATAAAGGTTGAAATTATTACCTATTGCTTCCATCACCATAATAACTTAGTAGAGAAGTTCTTAGATAAGTACTTCCCACATGCTAAGGCTATAAAGTTAAGGAATGATTTATCTACCTATTGATATCTAGACAATAAGACATTATATGATTAATGGGAAAGAAATATAAACTTTCTCAAGAGGTGCCCAAACTATGGGTTATTAACATTTTTGTAAGTTTTGACTTTTTATAATGGTATAGAGGATGCAAAAAAATAGATATTTGATGCAACAAACATGTGAACCATAAATAATAAGATTTCAAAAGTGATTTAAAATTAATTAAAGAGATAAATGTAAAAAATTACCAATAGCAATAAAGTATGACAAAGGCAAGTTGATTTGTAGGCATTCACAAGGTGGATGTAATCATAATACTGGTAGATCAAGGCACTTATGAGGAGAATTGATATCCTAAATGGAGTAGTGTGACATTCTCAAACATTATATTATGAGTTTTATAAAGGAGGACAAGACAGTAATAAATGTCAAGTTGGTTGTCCCTTTGCCAAGTTAACAAACACATAGACTATCTTGAAAACTACCAAAGACAACAAAATAACCCGTAAAATAACACCTACAATTTAGGATGCTGAAATCGTTTGAACTTTGGTTGGAATAACAATGTAGGAGGTGTAAAATAGATATAAGGTAGAACCACCAATAATAATAAAATAACCATTATAATAGCATTTACAAATTAGGATAGTGAAATCATCTTAACTTTAGTTAGAGTAACTAAGCAAGAGCTATAGAATAGAGAAAAAGTAACCCCTTATATTTCCATATAAACCCTAACTTATCAAGAAGGAAAACTAGATTTGGAGTTAGCTATTGAGAAGCTTGCTCATACAACTTCTCAATGATTTTAATAGAGTCAAAGGTACATCAATTGATAATTTCAAATAAGAATCTAGAGTTCTAAATTAAATGATTGACAAATTAAGAGATTAGAGATCTTTTCATAGCTACATAAAGGTGAACTCGAAGGAGTGGATAATGGCTATCATTAAGGATAAGATGAAAAAGTAAGAAGGAAAAAAAGATAATATCTTTATATATTTTTTGGAAAATTAAATGTAAATTTTTTTTAAAAGCCATAAAAAAGGGACCTCACAAGATTGTGCCAAGAAAATAAAGTGAAACGTAAAATATAGTATCCTTCCTATAATCCTTGGAAAGAAACTAAAGAATTAAAGATTCTATTGTCTTCTAAAATGGGTGCCTAGTTTTCCAGCAACTTAATGAGCTACCAAAGTTTCCATAATCCAACAATGTAACTTGTGAATTAAAGTATGCTTATCTATTGTGTTCTTATTGAGTAATCTTTGATTTCTTTCCCTCCAAACTGCATGAACTACGCAATTAAGGATAAGGTTTAGAAAAATTTGATACTTTCCCAGTATGTGAAGTTTGTTTTAGCCCATTCTAAAATACTATCCCAATTTGTCTCATACTAGTACAGACTCAATATATGTTGAATACTAACCTAAATGGACATTATGTAGCTGCATTTGAACTAGAGATGATTAATTTTTTCTGCCTCAATATTGTGTAGCTCATATAGGTTATCATTGGGTCCAACAATCTTATCTTTTGTTTTTAATCTCTTGCTAGCCAAGTGATGAAGGAGGCTTTTGGTTTTAATTATCCTTTCCAAATGGTGTTGAACCAAGGAATGTGTGGAATGGTAAGCTTGAGAGCTTTAAGGCATGGAGAGTTGGAGCAGTTTCCATTGTTGTTGATGGACCATAAAGGTTTATTAGCTAATAAGGGATTAGGTAGATATTTAGGAAAATATCTCAGGAGCCTTTAAGCACCCCTTACTTGGAAAGTGCCAAGAGTTGTGCTCAATGACACTCCCAACTCGAGCATGTGAAGAAATTTTAGTAGTAAGTGAAAAAATATCATCTTTTGGGCAAAGGGGACTTAGAGAAGCCAATTTATCAAACCAGAAATATGTATCCTCACTAACTCCCACTTGAATTTTGATGAAAGAGTATACAACTTGTCTTTTCTTAGAATTTGAATGAAAGGACAAGAGTGCTTTTTCCTTTCTATAAATTTCCATAAGTTGGGTCCTTAAGGTAAAACTCACTTATTCCTTTACTCCAAAATGATTCTTTATCCTTAAATAGCCTCCAATTCCTTTTAGTCACTTTCATTGTTTGAAAAGCTTGGATTTAAGTAATTCCAAGTCCCCCTTCCTGTTTCCTCTAACATATTTGTTCCTATTTAATTTTAGCTCCTTTGGAGGTGTCACTGTTGCCTAACTAGAGCAAGCTTTTGATGCATTTTCAATCTCCTTGTTAGTTCTTTTTGGTAAGAGTAGATGAGAGTTCTAAAGTTTAAAACGATTGTTTAGTACAACGATAATAATTTAGACTCCCCTAGCTTATGAAAGTGCTTTATTTTGCCAAGAATTAATCATTTTCTTATATTTCTCCAAGATCCTTAAACAATCCTAATATTTTAACTTTTAAAAGATATGGGAACCTTCAAGCATTTAAAAGGTAAGCTATGCACATTCAAACCAAAAATCTGATGAAAGCTTCTAGTGTTGGAGATATCTGAGGAGAAATTAACTCTACTATTGCATAGGTTGATGCTTAAGATAGAAGACCTGCAGAAGATCATAAGATATTGACGTAAGATTGAGATATAATTCTTATGTGCTCCATATAACAGTAAGAGATCATTTGCAGAACTTAAGTAAGAGAAATCTCCTTGTATTTATGATGGAATTTGATATCAGAGTGCCTAGAGGTATTGAAAGATATGATCCTGTTCATAATTTCTATAGAAATGAAAAAGGTAAGGAGAGATGGGGTCCTCCTTCCCTTATTCCATTAGAGTACCTAAATTGCTTAGTAGGAACACCATTGATGATAATACTATAAGATGGAGTAGAAATACAGTAATGAATCCAATTAATAAAAAAATTGGGGAAACCAAGCCATTCCATACATACTAGGTTGAATTTCAATTGAAATATGCCAAAAGCTTTGAAAAAAATCCATTTTAATAACGTAAATTTTAATGACTTTGCAAAATTGTAATACATTATCAATTCCTACACTAGGAGTATGTTATTTGAAATTGATCTGCCAGGTATAAAGGCTCTTTGAGAATAATCTAGTTTAAAGTCCCTTTTAATTTGTTAGTAAGAAACTTTGTAAGCATTTCATACACAATATCACAATATGAGATTGTATGAAAATCACTGAGGCAATTTACATTATGAAGTTTAGGAATCAAGCAGATACAAGTAGCATTACTTTCTCTCAAAATTCTTCCAAAATTCAAAATTTTCAAAACAATTTCCACTAGTAGATTACTTGTGATTTTCTAGGTTCTCTAGAAGAAATGGACATTAAACCCATCTAGGCTTGGCCTTTCATAGGATTACGATTGAAAAGCACTAATTTCATCTCAAAAGGAGAAGTAAGTTTTTGGAGCTTTAACAAAGCATCTTGAGATAAGGAGATATCAGGACCAATTATTTTCATAACTTCTTGCAAGCTAGTTAAAACAAATGTACTTGTACCCCTAAGCAAACTCTCAAAATAATTGAAAATCATATCCTTGAAGGAGGATTTACTAATCACCATTTGATTATTAAAATCTACATAGCAACTTGTAAGAATTTCTCCTTGCTAAGATAGAATTATGGAAGAATTTTGGTATTGAAAACACCCTTTTTCAGCTAGGTGATTCTAGCTTTTTGCATAATCAATGAATGGTGATCTTGGAGACTTAATGGTTTTGAAGACAATGCTATTAGGATTATGATAACATGCCTCCTGCTTTCCTCAATTCCTTGTTAGCTTCATAAAGCTTGACAAAGGTTGTGGACTGATTAGCTTTATGAAAAGTCTTTAACTTATTTATAAGAATCTGAAGTTTTCTCATAAGTTGGTAAGCATTGCAACCTAGTATTTGTTGCTCCAAACTTCATTCACTAGTTCTATAAACCCATCTTTGTTGATAAGAATGTTAAAGAATATGAATGGGGCTTTGAAGGGGGTTAGAGGGATGAAGTTTATAACTTCCATACTAGAGTGATAAAACCATAACGGAGATCCAAAGAGGGAATAAGAACTAGGGAATTGACTCAACCAAAGTTGATTAACAAATATTATGTCCATCTTCTGCCTAATGAGACAATTTCCTTATTGCTTATTGCTCTAAGTGAAGAAACTCCCTATTGATCTAAGATCAGTCACCTCTAGCTTTATAATAGCATTTTCCAACTCTTTGCTAAGATTAGATGAATTAATCCTATCTCCTTGAGCCTCTGAGGGATGAAGTACATAATTAAGGTCTCCTATAATCAACTAAGGCTTATTTATAGAGATTTGGATAAATCACAAATCCTCCTAGATTTTTGCTCTCTAAAATTCAAGGTTAGCAATATAAATAATAATATTTTTCAAACCCAATCATTGAGTTAGTGAGCTTACAGATAAGATGGATATATTGGTTTGAAGAGCTTAACACAGTAACCAATATTTTTTGATAATTGAAAACACATAAGATTTTGACATTTTAGTGATGATCATGATTGGAACCAAATTTCCAATCTTTCCCCAGGATTTTCAAAGATCTTGGAGCTTTTGGCTTTAGTTCTTATTTCAAGTGATCTAAGTAAGATTGGATTCTTTTTAACAAAAGGCCCTTGACAGCTTTTCCCTTGTGAGGCTTATTAAGGCCTCTAATAGTCCAAAGTCCTAGAAATTTATGAATAGTGAGACTACCAACCTCTTTTAGGTTTCCTCGATTTCCTACTTGATATTTTTTTGGAAGTTAGAGTGAATTGATCAGTCCACTCCTACCTCACATCAGAGAGACTTTATTAAGATGCTTCCTTTTCATGTTCACTATTAGAAGCCTCATTATTAGTTTTTCCCTTCTCCTTAACAGGTACAATAATTCTATTTATGTCTTGTTTATTAAGATGGGGCTCACCTTCAATTGGTAAGGTTTTTCTGGATTATCTTCACTGGTATTATCTTCAATGTATTAAGTTATAAGATCATCAACTATCCACATTAACTCATAGTAGTCCCCTGTTGACAACAGTCTCCTTATAGGTTTCTAGATTGATTTTTATAGTTAAGGTTTCTAATTGCAAGTTAATTGGATTTCAGCTTTAACTAGTTCCTTGACAGGATTAAGTTTTATAATAGATAAAGCTTTAGGATTTATCCCCACATAGATTTTTGCATAGCATACGTTCTTTAGGTTAGAAGTAGTTTAATTAATGGCAATAGATTTCCCATCTGAACTAGATGGAAAGCTTAAACCATCTAAAGTCTAGTATTTAAGAGGTATATTTTGAAAATTGATCCCTAAAGGAATTATTGCTATGTTATTTCTATCAAATTCCAAACCTGGAACCCATTGATGAACGAAGGTTGTCCCCCAACATGCCAAGGGCCTAATTCCATTATCTTATAC
Source organism: Erythroxylum novogranatense (assembly GCA_029891385.1). Classification (NCBI taxonomy): domain Eukaryota; kingdom Viridiplantae; phylum Streptophyta; class Magnoliopsida; order Malpighiales; family Erythroxylaceae; genus Erythroxylum; species Erythroxylum novogranatense. Next base: position 57,979,116 of record CM057231.1, read on the forward strand.
ATGCTATCCCTATTTGTGAATTTAAATAGAAAGGTCTCCCTCAATGAGCAAGATTTTATCTAGTCCCTTATTTCCCCATCTTGTTTAGGCCCAGTTCTACATAAAAGGAAAGTTGTCCTTTTACCCAGGAAGAAGCCAATGGAAGTGTTACTCCAATATTTTGCACCGTCTTGAAGCATCTCAAAAGGAGAAGAGACAATGCCATCAACTAAAGTGGAGGGGAAGAGTTTTGGTTTTTCATGGGAGGTTTATATTAAAAATACATTTCTCCATGTTTTCCTATCTCCATTCATTCCTTCAAATTTATACTTACTCATTTCTCTCACAATGTTAGTATCCATTGACTCTTGTTAGGTAGGAAAATGATTTTGTTACACTCATATAGGAGAAGAACCTCTCTTAGAGGCTTTCATGGAACTTTCTTAAGAAGAAAGTTACCTAACTTTAGCTTGGAAGTTGCCATAAAAGCTTCTGCAAATGGAAAGTTACCACGTAATTTAGAGGGAACACTATTCATTAGAGAGGATTTTTTTTGGTGTATTTAGGACAAATTCTTTGTTTAACAACATCTTCATATAATGGATGATAAATATCCTTCTCTTTCTTAAAAAGATTTATGTTGTATTACTAGTTTTATAAACTCTAAATCTTATAAACTTTTACAAAAATTCATCAAGAAAGGTTCACGAAATTTATGCATCATATAAGGAAGAGAGATATAAGTTAAAAATAACAAGTACCATAAATGAATAGAAAAGCATGAATAGGATAAGGCTCATCAAATTATGGAAGAATGCCTTCATATGGAACCTATACAACTCTCTGCACATCCATCACCCTATGTAATGATAAATACTGAGGAAAGAATTCAGCTAATGACTTTGAATAAGTATTTGTTAGGAAGTAATCTAAAAAAAATTAATTTTCACAAAAATTAATTTTTCCATTCAATTACTTTTAATAAAAATAATTGTTTGGATTTTAGATTTTGTTTGGCTTGTTTAATTTAATTTTGATCCTTATCTTTAGATTTATTTAGTTAATAACTATTTTGAAATCCTTTTATAATGTTAAAATTTGTTTGTGTGTTTTTGTTATGGATTTTATAAATAGAAGGAAAAGAAATATTATTAATTTTATATATAAGGAGAAAGGAATAACTTGCAAAGAATAAGGGATTAAATTTTAGTCCTAATTTGAACTAGACCATGTCATAATTTGGACCATCAAAGACATGATCCTATCTCCTCACACAAGTTCAACACGTATGGAATGAACCTTAACATTTCACAAACTTTCTCTTTCAACCTTCCGTTAAAAGATATAGAAGGTATAATTTATTATTTTTTGTGGGTCCCATGCCATATGTGCATTTTATATGGCAAAGACCCAAAAATTAAAAAAATTGTAGGTTCCATGTTTTTTCCCTTTACATTTTGTTTAGCTACTGTTTCTCTCCTGTCCTTTCTTTCTAAATTTGATTTCATTTTTTGTATCAATTTCTATTGTTAAATCAGTAAAAGAATACATGAAACATACCATCTCCAATTTCCTTACGAAATGATTGTTTTTGTCCTTCACCTTCCTACCTACAAAGCTTATCCTCATTTCTATAACCATTTGGTTGATCTTATATAGATTTTATGCTACCATGGAGTGAAAATGGTTAAGTCCTAGAATGACAGAGAGGTGATGACAATTGGTAAGTTATTGAGTGTTAATTAGGATCAAGGTTAGTGTTCCATTTCCATTTTGTTCATTTCTTTCTCTTTTCTCTTGGTAAGCAACCAACTTGTAATTTAAAAAGCAACAATCTTGTTGAATCTCTACTTCTGATTCACAATAACTCTTCTTTATCAAACTATTGGTAGCTTTGATAGAGGGAAGGATAGGTAAACATTCAACTAGTTTAAGATTCTCATTTACAAAAAAAGTTATGCAAGAAATACGTGTTTAAGGAGGTAAGATTTTATAAGTTAACTAGGATAAGTTTGACATTTAGCTTTGCATCTCCTAAAATGGGCCTTTCACTTTTATATTGTTTGGAGTTGACCATGTCTTTATTCTTCTTCTTTAGTGGAAGTCTTCTTCTTCTTGAGTTTAGGAGAGGGCTTATTGCACATCCTTCCTTCCTTATCATTTGGTTTTTTAGTAACCCAACTACTCCTCTAGCAGGTGAGTTAGCAGGTATCATGTTTATTTTCAATAGAGGAACTCTATGCGCATATGTATTATCGTAAGACTTAGTCTTTTTGATTTTTTAGGAGCTAAATCACTATTAAGAAAAGAGTCATTCTAAAAAAGAGACCCAAACGACTACTTACTATTCTATTTTATATCATAACAAGTTTTATCTAAAGCACCTTGATCTATTATACTTCTTTTAATGTTAGAAATTGTCATAGTTTGATGTCTTAAATTAGAAAGAAAAATTGTGATGGGCACTGATGATGTAAATTAGTAGGAAAATTACTCCAGGTGAATTTTCCATCTAAAGGTTAGGTTTGTTTATTCCTCACCTTCTACAACTTATCATGTACCCATTTCAAAACTTTTTATTTTTTGGGTCTTTTTCATATAAGATACACATAGGACAAAGGCTAACATAAATTTATAAATAATGCCACCAGTATTTTCTTTAATGGAGGGTTGATGGAGATATTAATTTGGGATTCTTTTTTAATTTTAGGATTTTTCTATGCTTACTCCTTTGATCAATTAGGTGATTCCTTGACAAAACTATTGGATAATAAAATTTACCAACATCACCGTACCAAAATTAGCATCTTTTTAGGACCTTTTTGCTTAAGGGGGAATGGTAGAGCACTAAGTTAAGAAGATTATATATCATAAGTATTAGCTTTAATTCACGATAGTGCAATTGTATATTAATGTCTATAATCTTGAAAAAGGATATCCTATAATCATAGACATGATATGTATATATATCACACCTATCTAATATGTAAATTTATGATATAAACTCTTGCAATTAAGTTGATTCTAGGTTTAACACCTATTTGTTTACGATTAATGTGGGCTAAAATGTTGTTTATTGAGTTTATTGAGTTGATTCTAGGTTTAAGAGTGCCTTTTCATTTGTTTTGATTATCTGTAACACAATGCATTTGGCTTTGCATTGTGTGACAGTATGTTAAGGAAGCATGCATTTGAAGTGTTCAATGAAAGTTATGAGAGGGTTTACGGCTTTGAATAACATTTGTATTATGGATGATTTTGTTAATTCAATGTTTATATATACTTGATGTGAGGAGTCAACTATTGATTTAATTTGTTTAAAAAATTTATCTGTTGAATAAATGGAGTGAATTCTTGGCTTAAATATTAATGTGACTTGTATTTTCTCTTCATTCTTTTCAATGCTTTGCAATGTATACTGTTTACAGTGTTATAATTCTTAGACAAGTACTTCATTGAGTTTAATATTTTTATAGAGAATATATTGAATAAAAGAGGAATAGGATAAGATTGTGATTTGTTGCTTGAAATTATCTCTATTCATTTTTGTCTACAATTTTTGGAGTTGTTAGGAATTCATTGATAGAAAAATTAGAGAACCACTTGAACCAAAACTTGAAACCATAATAAAAGAAATAAAAGAACAAATAGATTAATAGTGGTTGAGTGTATTTAATATTATTTATATCCCCAATAATGATGCCTAAAACTTGAATTTTATTTTTATACTATCCAAGTATAAGTTTATTATCAAGTACATTTATCATTTTATGCTAGTGCAGTAATGAGTATAATGTCAATCCCACAAGGATAAAGTAGATACTAAGTCTAACCCTTTTAGAATTATCTAGTCACAAATAAAAGATGGGATGGTTCTATTGAGTTAATCTAAACTTTAAGCAAGATTCCACTAAAAATAAAACAAAGCTAATTATCAACAAAAAAATATATATATGATTAAGGATCTAGATAAGAACTCACTCTAACAAGACTTTTGTATTTATGATTAAGCTATTAAAAGTTTTATGACTTTGGTTAATAAATATTTTTAAGTTAATGAATTAATCTATCTCAATTTGTAGTCATTCATCCTCTAATTAATTAACCAATATCCATAACTTGATTTAACCTCTAAGAATATATTAAGATTTATTTTTTTTTCATTCACACCATTATCCTTATAAGAGTTGATACAGTCCAAACTTGAAAAAGAAGGTAATGGACAACTCATTCTTCTTCCTTATAAATAAAATGTAGTCGGGACCACCAATAACTCTTAAACCACACATCAATAAACAATTGGATAAATTACAATAAAGATCCTAAAGCTTACCTAATTTTATAACACTTATGAATGACAATTTTATAACACTTGTGAATGATAAAAATAATCCTAACTCGAAATCACTGAGTTAAGGCCAAGTTAATTGAAGGAAGGTTAGCCCTAGAACTAGAGGACAACCTAACCCTAAGTCAGTAATGTGCCTTCTTGAAAGAACCTTCACTTATGTACAGTGCTTATATATATAGTGCTTATCCTCTGGTTCTGGGGTGGACCTTCCTTCAATTATAAGTGGTGTTAACATAAGGTTCTTTATACATATGTATATTTATCTTAAATCTTGACAACAATTGATGCATGATTAGCGCAGATAATGGAAGCTTCTTAATGTCACAGAAGGACATTAAGATCTTTTCAACTGGTTCAAAATTTATGTCATGTACGTAGTGTGGGAAACAGGAATTGTTGCTTTTAATAATACAATGTTTATAGCTTTGTAACCGGTAGTCACTATCAAACTCATTAAAATAGAACAAGGTTTTCCTAAACCTATTATACATTCATGCTGGCTTGTCCATTTAATCCAATTTACTTATCAAGTAACCTAAAGATACAAGAAGCCTGTGAAATTCCAAGTTGTAACGTCATCAACAAATCCAGATTATTAGTAAATTGAATCATGTAAGGTCATGCAAAACTAGTTAAATTAACTCCACAACACCAAATAATTCATTTATTTGTCACCGACATTATATTGGAGGATTATAATGTATATCAAACCAATTGTATCGTCATATAAACTTTTTTTCCTAAAAGCGTCATTGACGGTGGGAAACTATGAAATGCTGGGTATGAAAAGGCTACATAGTCGTTTTCATTTGTATAATATAGATAGGGAGAGATATGAAGCATATTATAATGCTTTAATCCAGGTTGTTTGGTCATTAAAAAATAACATGTTAGTGTTTAAAGGGTCATTAAAAAATAATAATGCTTCCCTAGCTTCTTCCCCAAGTCTCCTTCACCACCATACTACTATACATCTCCCCTACTGCCCAAAACCTTCCAGGTTTGTTGGACATCTACAAGCTTGATCTAATGGGTGTCAAATTTTTTAGTTGCAGTTGGCTCACTAAGCCTGTGCTCCTTTTGAGTGGGGTTTGTTCTTGTATATTACTTCAAGAAGAGGATCAAGTACCAACATATCGCTCAAATAGGGACTTAGTTTATAATTTTGAAAAACAGAAGATTGTCATAAAAGAAAGATGATCTATTAAAATCATAAAATGTATTAGGATGGTAGTCTGAATTCGGGAATAGGATTCACTTACATTTAGATCAAACACTTGGAAAATTACTTTGTGAAACAAACCTGCACAACAATTGAAACCTTCTCCTTTGCTGCATTTTTTTATTTTGGAGTTCATGTTTGTTGTTGGCATATTGATCGATGAGAAAACTTTTAGCCCTTACATACTCCGTTTCTGCTGTGTTTAAATGTTTATATGTGATTTTCCTACATCTCATTATATATTTACTGATTGTATAAGTCTCACAGGTTAAAGTTGAAGGCCTATAATATCTTTGAAAAGAAGAAATACACTATTTGATCTATTGTGCAGATGGTTGTCCAAGCTGTGTATTTGCTTGATTATTCTCACATATCCATCATTTTTCTCTACAGAACTATCAGTACAAAATTTTAAACAATCAAAGATTGAGGAACTAACTAGGTTACTCACCAGAACTTCCGAAGCTCTTGCTGAAGTCTCAAAGAATATTTGTGAAATGTCGTTCCAACAGTGCCTCTATAACAGTCAAATAATTTCCATTACTAAATGCACAATCAGAAAGGTTCAATGATGCACATGTCTTAAGTAAAAGATGTACGATGCATGTTCATGACATTCCCGTGCTACTTCCCACCTTCCACTTTCTCTTGTCTCGAAACCAACTTTTCATACTATAGATAACACAACATTTAGAAAATACCCTTATTCTCAAGGAAGAACTCAAATCCAAAATTACTATTCATTTGGTTAAATTCACCCATTATACTAAGTTTCTAAAACCCCAAAAGCATTGAATGGAATTCAGCAATCTCAAAATTATGCTCCAATTATCATGAAGCAATTCTTAGGTTGAAATAGAACCCATTCTCAACTTTCATTCAATATTAGACATCTTACTAATTGAATTCAAACTTTCTTTCCTCAGCTCAATTGTAGACATCTTTCTCTAGTTTATAACGAATTAAAAATCACTTCAATTGGAGGTCTACATCCTTAGTTATGACCCAAAAACTAAATCACATCAGTTCAGAAAAATCAGCCTCGTCGCGGCAACACTCGGTCGCTCGTCTTGTAGAGTGGAAGGGAACAAGGATCACAATGGAAGAAGAAGAAGAAGAAGACAAGCCCTAAGATGGACGAAATCAGTTTTCTGCTAATTAGATTTCGGTAACTTTCAAAAGGGAATGTTTAAAACTTAGGGCATTTAGGTTAATCAAATGTGCCTTCATCAATAGAAACATGCCACTTGTCTTTTTCCTCAAAATACATTTAAATTTCTTTCTCTTTCCAAATTTATTTCTAGTCCCCGTTGTCCTCAAATTCCAATGATTCCACATTTTTATTCCCTAAAAGTAAAATGTCAATTTTCCCATTACCATTGGACAATTATTCCAGTACTATAAAGCAATCATCGTCACTCAAAAAATTTCCGATCCGGACAATTACTCTCAAAATTTCCAGAAAAATTTCTAAGAGTCACTAACAATTGATAACCAATCCTAAAGCATTCCAATTGAGATTTTCAAACACAATTTTCCCATAATTCACAAAACACATCATATTCACAAATAAATGCCGGGAATTGTCATGAATGCATGTACATATATGTGCATGTGCAAAATGTCTCATTCCTCTCTATATCGAGAGGCTAAATGAATGAACAAATCAAAATATGCAATGTAAACTACTAGCCTGTCCCAATTGACCAATTTACCCTTCCCATCGGTGATGGGATGTTACAGTTATACACTTTCTAAATACAAATCTGTTGCTGACTTATTGATACTTTAAGATTATTTAACATTCTACTTATCATCTTAAATATAATGACAACTTTTTGCAAAAGGGAACCTGAAGTGAGTTAGAACATAAAACTACAGAGAAATGCACACAATCATAAGAATGTAAGTGATGATTGAAAATCTTTATAGATGATAGCAACAATGCCATGTTAACAGAACAATAGATAATAAACTGATATTTGTCTCCTAATTGTGTGTAATACCAATGACTAGTTAATTCTTAAATTCTCAATGATGTGCTTCTTTTATAGATGGCAAGGGTGTAGGCATCACATTGTATACATTCCATTCCCAATCATTTAGTTCTTCATTAAAAATCAGTTTTTGTTTTCTTGTTTTCAACTATTGTGTTTGCAGGTTGAATTCAAATACAAAGTAAGACACAATCATCTATCTCTTCATTAATCCATATAAAAGGTAATATACTGTCATTATGATTATTTAGATTTCTATTTACTTTATATTGTGAATAATTTGTTTTACAATAATTAGATTTCTGTTGAAAGTTAGGTTAATGACATAAGGTAATCAAATGTTTTATTTTCTTGTTCATGGATATTGCATTAGAGACATCATATATAAGGCTTTACAGTGATGGATGTAATGACAAAAAGGGTTTTATGCACTAATGGCAATGTGAATGCAGGTGAATCCTATGGGACCTGGTCTACCCAAGAAGAAGAGTAAGACTGCACCAAGTAGTTTAGTACCTACACAACTACAGTTGCGATACCGTCAGCTAATTAGAAGTGCAGCTAATGAGCCATGTGCTCGTACACAATCACAAGATCAAACACTTGCACCTGCACCTACACAGGCACAAGCTCAAACCCGTGCACCTTCTGATCCTACTACAACACCAAGAGAAGTCACATCTATACCTAGTATTCATTCGAGAGATAAGTATGAACAAATTTTGAATATGTGACACAATATTAGTTCTTCGTTAACTTCTCAGGAGATGCCTTCAGCTTCTAATCATCTGACACCAGTAATTCACACAATTCTTTCTACTATTGGCTCCTCTTCTACAAGCACTACAGGTATGATCTTAATATTAATTATTAACATTAATTAAAGTTATTAACATAATTATAAATTATTCTTTTGCTATTTTAGGATCCACGATTAATGCAAAAAAAATAAGGAGTGTCATAAAAGGACATGGATTATTAAAGATTAATAAAGCGATTGGTAAAAGATTGGAGATAGAGATTTCCCCTGCTAAAGGACGACCAACCAAATCCGTACAGTTCATCAAATTATCTAGTGAGATTGGTGTGATATCCCGAACTTCCTTACCTATGAGAACAAAATTTTCAAAAATTACTAATGATGAATTAGACATTGCATTTGATAAGTTATACGTAAGTATTCTAAACCAATCCAATTTGTACATGTTTTTCATATGCTTAAAGCATTGACCAATAATTTATAATTTTTGACAACAAAAACTGGAAGTCAAGGAAATGAGGACTGACAATGAAGTACATGCTGCTGTGAAGAGGTTTCTTGCTTTAAGGTCTAAAGATCAAAGGTATAATTTAAAAAGCATTTTACCAAGTACGAAAAGGATGTGAAGCTGCATAATGTCACAGTGGCGGAGTGGATGGATTTATGCGAGTATTAGGAACAATCAGCTACAAAGGTTAGTTTTTATTTGATAAAAAAAAATTTATTTTACAACTTCTTTCATAATTAATTATATTTTAGTATTTATGAATTGTGAGTTATAGATGTTATAATAGATTTTGCTACGTGTATGATTAGGAAAAAAGTCAAAAAGCTAAAATGGCAAGGAGTTAAGTCAAATGTCCACCAAACTTCAGCTCCAAGGCCTTTGTAGCGATACGACATGAGATTGTGAGTTATTATCTTTTAAATTATATTTTACTTTGATTGACATTTCAAAATTTATGAAAAGAATTACTAGTATTTTTTTTACAACAGAGTGACAGGGATGGAGAAGAATGTGACCGGATGAAGCCTTGATATTACACTCATTATAATGAAAGCAAAAATCAATGGACAACTCCCGAATGCAAAGTAAAATGGGTGAGTACATAGTTCATTTATAATTATTTGTTAGATGAGAATGTGTATGTAATTAACTCTTACTTTTCTAGGAACTAATATGTCATGAAATGACACATTCAATAGAACAAGGTCATTCGATAACAGTGGATGAAGTGTGGGACAAAGTCTTGGGCACTAAATCAGATTACGTTATTGGCATGGAAATTGGGCCTCGACCACAAGGAAATGGTTCGGTCAGAAAGAGACTTCGAGACGAATTAGAGGAGTCAAAAGGGTTAATCAGGGGTTACAATCTCAAGTCGATGAATTGATTAAACAATTTAAAGAAATACAGGATCGATTAACTTCCAAATCGAACAACAAAAAAAGCTTTTGAAATTTTTATGTTTTACACATAATGTTCATTTAGACTAAACATATACTCCAATATATATTAAACACTTATAGCGTTTTCTTTATTTTAATTATCGTATTATGACATGTTTGAGAATTGCAGTTAAATAATAAGTTGTTATTTGCATGTATTCAATTCTTGTTATACATGAATAATTTTAAAATTAATGATATTTTCAAAATTGAAAAGTTATTAAATAAATTTATTTCATAAGCAATATTTATTTGTTATTAAATAAATATTATTTTAAAATTTTGTTAAATATTACATTTGCAAAACAAATTTAAATTAAAAAGTATTTATATTTCAAATTTATTAAATAATTTTTTTCCAAATTGAATATTTCAAAATTAATAATTGAAATTGATTAATTATAAATTTTGAAATATTCAGATAAATGAAAACAAATTAAGAAATTATAATTTATATTAAATCATTATTAAAAAATTTGTAAATATATTTTAAATCATTTTTTCGGTTAAATAATATTTATTAATTATTTCACAATTAACGACGTCTTCTCAACAAGACGTCACAGAAAGCACCTTTTCTGCGACGTCTAGTAAACGTCGTTAAAACTAAACAATCAGTGACGTTTATTTCAAACGTCGTAAAATAACGACACATTTTTTGACGTCTTCATAAACATCGTAAAATGTGGATCTTCTGCGATATCCTTTGGACGTCGTTAAACCTAATCAATCCATGACGTTTACTCCAAACGTCACAAAATATACATACCTTTCCTAACGTCTACAAAAACGTTGGAGATTATCGGTGCCTTTCACGACGTTTAGCAACAGACGTCGCAGTTTCCTATTGCCTACCCTACCTTCTACGACGCTTTTTGTGACATTTTTTTAGATGTCGTTTTTTGTTTTCTACGACAGTTAAATTGATTCTGCTACGTTTAAAAAATGATGCAGAAATGATCCTTTTCTTATAGTGATCCCTGTGACCTCAAAAAGCATACTTAATAATTAGATATGACATATCAACTAAATTTATGTATCTAGTACAAATTTCAACTATTTTTTCATAGATTGGAAAAAAAGTCTTGAATTAGGATGTGTACATAACAGTCTTTTAGAAAGTAGCGGAGATTAATTTTCTAAAATATTAAGGTTTTATTAATTGTTGAATAGGTCCGTTGAGGGCTGATTGTAATTTAGACTTGACAAAACAAAATGAAGGGAAAATAAGAGAATAAGAGAAGGGTGTAATAGTCATATTCCTGCTCCAATTAGTGATGGGGCCATGTCGTAAATCAAATATTAACGAATCAATAAAGCAAAAAGACGACGGCAATATAAGTGGACAGGACAGGAGGCTGGCCTTTTCCGCTTGGACGGTTCCCCAGGACGTATTTCTTTGACCACGGAAGTATATTAATACTCACTGCACTTTTTTTTTTCTTTTAAGTGACAAATTGAAACACCATGTTTTAATTGAAATTAGAAATAAAAGGAGGAGAACAAAAACTAAAAATTAAAACTTCAAAATTTCTATGTATAGCAACATTGCCATTACCAGTGAGCTTATTCATTAGAATCAAATTAAAGGAGTTGTACTGTAATTATAGACAGAATTAGTTGAGGCCCAATGTACTGATTCCTTAAGATTTAAAAAACATATATATATATATATATAAAAGACGGAGTTATTTTGAGTTTAATGGTGTATTGGACCTCTCAAAATTTAAAAATATTAAATATTTGAATCTTCTTATCTTAAATTTCTGACTCCGTCACCGCCTATAATCTTGACATATTAGAATTTTGTTTAACCTAGACAGTATTTGAATTGTATAGAACGGAAGTTCAATCTGCAAAAAGAGATTGCATTAATTAAGTCCCCGTAGACAAGGAACAATAATTAGAGATTGCGTGTCGTACATATCCTAAAATGTTTACGCAAATCTCTCGGACAGTTTATTTTCTTCTCCTAGCTTCATGCTAAATTAAATACTTTATCAGTATCGTATCATGTGACCAATTACTGTATGCAGACAAGAATAACTAAATACTACGTTTAATCGAAACGACTAAAAGCTACCATTGACAATTAGCTAGCTACTGTTATCGGACACCAACAATTGATTGGACCTTGTTGAAACAAATTAACTTCCTACGTACCTTGCCAAATTAATGCCAAGATGGCTGGATATAGTTTCTTTTAGACAAAATTGCTGTAGTGATCTCTGTGTTATACGAAAGTAGCTAATTAAATCCTGAGATATAAAATGTTACTCTATTAACCTTATGTTTTCAATTTTGCTGCAAAAAAAAACTTTTAGTCGTGTGTTATTCCTCCACGCTTAAGGGGCTGTGAGTTAATAAAATTTTAACTTAGGGTTTTTTTTGCTAATTTTTATATGTCAAAATTTTTTTAGCAACTTTTGAATAATACAGGATTATTAAGGTAATAAATTCGTTTCTTTTATTCTCGAAATCGCTAACATGCTATGCTCACATCCAAATTGTTACTCAGGCAATAATCAGATTGGATTATTCAGAAAGCAAACTGCTCGCTCGGTTCAAAAGGTGACCAAAATCGCGTCAGGTTATGAGATATGATCAATCTCGATTGAACAGAAATACTACCCTACTTAAAATATATGTCATGATTTGTTGCTTCTCTAACTTTTTTCTTTTATGGGGTAAGGTAATGTGGCATTTTCAAGTGGACCATTGTTAAGATTATCAAATCTTTAGCATTATATTCTTTGAGAAGAAAGGCATTCAATTCTAGGCTTAGCCGATTTCGAAGTCTCCCTTTGTCAAACAAAAGTCAGTGAGAAGGAGATATTTAAACTCTATTATATTTATATGGTGTCATCCCCTAAAAATCAGGCGTCATATGTACAACTAATTAAAGCAAGTCTGCGTCTTCAAATAATGCTTCTTTATTTCTATTAGGTAAGCTGCAAATCAAGACCATGCCAAATTGTCCACAAATTGGCGAAAGCTCTTAGTCCATATCTTCCTAGCATTTTGTTTATGCCTTTTCTCCCAAAAACCTATTTGATGTCAACTCGATCGTGTCAGGATTAATCATTTTTCTAAATGCATGGGCTGCTGATTTCAATAAAAGTTTAGGATTGAGGAAGATATGAAGTAGGTACATGGACGAAATCTCTCTCTCTCCCGATCATGTATAAACAATATTTAAGTGACTAAAGTTCGTACTTAGTTCCTTTCTTACATGTGGATGTTTTGGAAAATCAGTGACAGCTTCAACTAATTTCAACTAACCATAGGGAGTCACAAAGAGTTCCATGCAAATGCTAATTTATGCAATCACTTGTGTTCTAATCGACCGTTATTTATAAAATTTCGACCTCCAAGATTATATATCGATTCCAACATTAAATCCCAAAATTATGTTGTTATATGCATGCTTCTCAGGTATTAAGAGAAAATATAGACTATTGGGTTTGGGAGAGACTAAGAGAAAATACTGTCAACTTTCATTATGGGTTATTATGTAGACGTACTCGCATAGAAGATAGAACAATGTGATCCCATCTCTCTCTCTCCATTTCTATATATAAGTTCATTTTAAGAAGAATGGAACTTCAAAAGTAGGAATCGCTTTCCAGAGCATATAATACTATGCCAAGTGTTGGTTTCAGATTGATTCTTCGTGTACTTCACTGGCATGGTTTATAAGCCAAGGTTATGCTTCGTATATATCCTACAGTAAATCATTTTAGGGAATCTACGAGTTGGACTAGCATTGTTTTTAGGTTTCGACTTTTTCTCGGCTCCATTTTCCAATTATAGCCTCAGCAAAAAGTAAATTTCCTCAGTTTAAGTTTGCCGTACGCAACAATACAAACCCAGTTTGTAGGATTATCTGTTTCAGATTAATTATGGGTGACATCAAGAAGTGTCAGGCCAGTAACCTTACCTGGCTAATGATTTCTGCTTTATCTTTTTTTCTTTATAACTTTTAAGATGGTAACTGCAACTCCCAAGTTAATATCAAATCAGATGTTTAACTAATATTCCGACAAACATGGTATCCAATCATGTGTTGTAATTTAATCTCAGTAATATCAGTAACTAAGATCAAGTCAAAGCGTTAGAACACGATGAGGCAATTTCTTTAGAGCTGGCCAGAAAAAGCTGGCATAGACTGTGCATCAAGCAGGAAGGATCAAGAGACTGCTTTCGTATTTATTTCACTATTGAGCTATGAAGTCATGGTATTCCAGACCCTCTATCTGTGCAACTGCCGTTGGAATGGCATAAAATGGAGACCCTGGTTATTCCTGCTGACACATCACAATGCAATTCCATTGAGTCAGAGAATTAGATCTTACAGCTGTCCCAACTCCGAAGCCCATAGAAGAGAGCCTGCACGACCAATCACTTAAACCACGTTAAGATTCGTACGAAATATGCATTCTCTAGTCCGTACATGTCATTAAATGCTTCCAATGAAATCACATATTTTGTTGCTTCCAATTGATCAGCGGGGATTAATATCCTAAACTAAGGCTTAATTAGAATAAATGAGATGTCAGAGCTCGATCGATCATATAATAAAATCTGATTTGTTTAAAAAGAAGCACAAGAAAATTAGTTTATTCAGTCTAATGGTAAAAGGTGATGTGAACACCTCACAAAGAAAGAACGGAATACTTTAGGATGGCAAATAGGGCATGTATAAAAAAGCTAGCATCATGATCTATATCCTTTAGTAATTGATCCATATGGTATTCTAATGCCTCAGGAACATCTATTGAAGGTGGCAAAACAATGATAGTTCTAGTTCTATACTTTTTTGTTTTTCTGTTTGTTGAGAGGGTAGTCAAATGACAAAAGACAATCTCTTTATTCTATAGGCAACTACTATCGGTTAACAGTCCCCCTAAGCATAACTGTCTATTATATGCCTCCACTCTTCACAGACCTACACTTGTATCATAGAGAAACTAAAAATGAAATTTCTCTTGTGCAGTAGGAAATTTTCGGAACATAAAGAAGTCAAAAAGCCAACAATAACAAAGTTACACGTATATTTTCCGCCTCGATACACTAGGACAATTAGGAGACACGAATTTATATATGTTGGAAAATGAAGCAATTATGTTAGTAGAAAAAATTAATTAAACTTGATTCATGTATTTTTCTTATGCATGTATCTCTACATCCAAGAACTTATAATTTCTAGGAGTCAAGATGAATTAAAGAATATCATTATATCTTATCTATTATGAGGTATCTTGTACACCTATGAATACCTTAAGTACTAGTACATTTGAAACCAACCCAAGAAAACAAAGTAAAGTGAATTTATAAAGAGAGTTTGAGTGTTCTCCCTTTTTTAATTATCTCCTTATTTTCCTACAAAGTGGTATTAGAGCTTGGTTATTTGAAAAATATCTAACTCTATTGTTACAATTCCCAAACTAACAAAAGAGAATTATGATAATTGATTTGTTTGTATAAAGGCAATTCTTAACTCTTAATATGCATGAGAGACAGTAGAGCAAGGATATGAAGAATAGATTTCGAGAGTTGAATAAAGCCCAAAGGAACATGTCGCAAGGGAATCGTAAAATGGATCAACATGCTCTTATCTTTGTTCATTCTATATTAGATGATGAAATGTTCGAGAAAGTGTCAAGTGCAAAAAAGGAAAAGCAAGCTTGTGATATTATTCAAAATGTTACAAAGGAGTTGACAAGGTGAAAAAGGTGTCTTCAAATTTTGATAGGTGAGTTTGAATCCTTGCAAATGAAGAAGTCCAAATTCCTTCATGATTATTTTAAAAGAGTTTTGACAACTACCAATCAAATGAGGAGATATGGTGAAAAATTAGAAGATGCTCTAGTAGTGGAGAAAATTATTCGTACTTTTGATTCAAAATTTGAACTTGTTACTATGACTATTGAGCAATCCGAAGACTTGGAAGGCATGACCATTAATAAATTACAAGGTTCATTATAAGATTACGAATGAAGATTGAAGAAGAAGGAGTCCATAGTTTAAGCACTTCAAGCTAAGGTTTCTTTGAAAGATAAAAAATGAAGGTCCTCTAGCTCATAAGGAAGAGGAAGAGGTTGAGGTCAAGTCTATGACAAGGGTAGAAATCATAATGACCGTAATCGTGGTCATGGAACATGAAGAGGAAGTGGAAGAAACACATGTCAATTCAATAGTGAAGAATCAAGCTAGCAATCACAAAACTTAAGATGTTGTGGAAGCTATGGCTATAGGAGAGGAGGTGGAAGAAGGTATAGCAAATCTAATATTTAATGCATAATTGTCATATGGCAAATTTAATATTTAAGGAATAACTGTCATAAATATAGTCATTATTCTTATGAATGTTGGAGCTCTACTACTAATCAAAGAGAGGCTCATCTTATGGAAACAAAAAGGAGAAGAAGTAGAGCAATTCTTGTTATTAGCCAACAAAGGCAATAAAAATGAATTTAGGTGGTATCTTGCCATGGGACAAGCAATCATATGAGTGAAAACAAGGAGTTATTTAGAAGCAAAATGGTAGAATTATTTTTGGCAATGATTCAAAAGTTCCCACTAAAGGCAAAGGTGTTGTTCTTTTCCTTACAAAAAATGGTGGCCATAAACTTATTTCACATGTCTATTATGTTCCTTCTCTAAAAGTAAATATCTTAAGCTTGGGACAATTGTTGGAGGATGGGTATGATATCAAATTAAAAGATGCTTATTGTACTTCAAAAGATAAATTGCATAATTTGATAGCAAGGGTTCTTATGTCAAAAAATAGAACGTTCTTGCTTAATATCAAAGTTGATCATCAAAGGTGCTTAAAGACATGTGTCAAAGATTCCTCTTAGCTTTGGCATGTAAGATTTGGTCATCAAAATTTTAGAGGATTAAATTTATTATCAAAATAGCACATGGTGGATAGGTTGCCTCTCATCAATCAACTCAATCAATTATGTAAAGGATGCCTTTCAGGAAAGTAAGTAAGAAAGCCTTTTCTAAAGGAGTCCGCTTCAAGAGTCATCAAATTGCTTCAATTAGTTTATGTTGATATTTGTTGCCTAATTAAGCCATCCTTTTATGGAAAAGTTAACTATTTCTTACTCTTTATTGATGATTTTTTTCACAAAACTTGGGCCTATTTTTTAACGGATAAGGATGAAGCTTTTGAAGCCTTCTAAATATGCAAAAAGTGCTTTAGGCAACGAATTGTTTACAACAGTTTAAAAATGTGTTGCTAAAATTAATATAAGTTAACATTTTTTAAAATATTTCCTTTAATAATATTATAAAGCAAAAACTATATTAATTCGTTGCTACATATAAAAAAAAGTAACAAAATTAAAAAATTTTGCAATAAAATCTTATATATGAAACATCTGGAATTGTTGTTATAGCTCCAATCATTTATTTACTAAAGGGTACATTCTTTGGGCTCTCTTACCTTGTTCCCACTCATTTGGCTGGTATGCCATTTACTTGATACGACTCATCGTTTAGGTGAGAATCGTATCGCTTCACTAGATTCTTTAACTGTAACATCCCATTACTTGTGGGGAGGCTAGAAGAGTAAATATGAGTGATTAATGAGAGATTAGAAATGCATTTTCATGCTCATGCATAATATGTCATACACATACACATCAATAGTGAAATCCTACACATGAAAATAATTGTACATGCATTTATGGATAATTTCGGGTATAATTGAATTGAGTTGTGATATATTGGGAATCTTGAAATTTTTATATTGAAAATTTTATTGGTTAGTGTGATTGTTATAACAAACCAAGCTCCCATTCAATTATACCAAGCTCCCATTCAAACAATATTCAAACAATATTCAAAGGAAATATTCAATAAGCTTCGAAAAATCAAAAGTACTAATACTACAATTCTATACTCGACTCCTATCCAAATTTTCGGATCTTTAGAAGCTAATTCCAAACTTCCTGTCTTCATAAAACTTGTAGCCCTATGACTCTAGTTCACAACGAATCCGAAATCACCCCATATGGACATCAACAGACAAAGATATGCCCAAAATACCAAAATACATCTATGCTGGAAACTGGGGGCTCGCCGAGGCGAAGGCCACGCTCGTCGCGACGAACGACCCGTGCTCGCCGTGACACACAAATTTCTCGGATGTCGCGGCGTGCTCATGAGCACGTCGCGACGTGCGGTTCTGGAGAACGTCTCCGATGTAGTGCCCCTTACCATAGAGTACCCACCGGAATGCCAGTAGGTCATTCCGGTACATATCCTACGATAAGAGACCACTACTGACAACCACCGCTAAACTCTCCATGACATCACAATAATAAAACAGAAATAAGAAATTGGTAACTTTTTAAAACCAAACTGTATTTCATTTCATTTACTCAAATACACTTCCTATCATGCCAATTCAAATTCTACTACCATAAGCATCCCAATTGGACACACAATCAGTCCCTATATCATTCATACATTCTCTAGGAATACCTACCACAATTTGGCAGCACTAACCCCTTAATTTTCATGCAAGATTAGTCATTAATATACAATCCAAAATCAAGCTAAAAACACTTCAATTATACTACTTTCAAGTCATACT
Organism: Erythroxylum novogranatense; assembly: GCA_029891385.1. Taxonomy (NCBI): domain Eukaryota; kingdom Viridiplantae; phylum Streptophyta; class Magnoliopsida; order Malpighiales; family Erythroxylaceae; genus Erythroxylum; species Erythroxylum novogranatense. The sequence continues at coordinate 57,997,485 of CM057231.1, forward strand.
TATGTTAGAGTAGTGCCCTGAAGGCAATCGCCTTTAGCGCATTTTGTACAAAGTTGTGTACATACTTTACGAATAAATAAAAAAAGGCATATTTCATTAACTTGCTGTTCATTATTTATGAATGGATATTGATCTATAAGCAAATTAATGAAGTCCATGATATATGACATAGCATGAAGGAAATTGTGATGTGATCATACTACTGAGATTCCTATCATGTGCAATTATGTCAGTATCTAAATTATCCCTAGTCATAGGATTACAGAAACTGGACATCGGTAATCCGGAAAGACTAGCACATCTCAAGCTCCTTGATTTGATCAAGCAGTGGATCTCAAAAGCTGTAAATATGAGATATTTAGGGTTGAGATGTGGATGCTTACTAGAGGTAGTAAGTACATTGGATGACCTGCTATGAGATCATCACATGGATGTCCTATTCTAATGTCAGTGATAATCTCATCATAGCAATGGTGCAAGTATCCTTAGACTTGAGGTGCTCAAGAATATCTTGAATATTGATTACGTGCTTTGACTCCATTCCTTGTTGCCTTACGAGGTCGCTCATAGGGTGGTGATTGGGTGCGACTTGAAGTATTGAAGGTAATTGAGTAGCCAATAGAGGATTCACCACTTCGTGATAGCGAAGATGATACCCATGGCCTTTTATCGGGGTCATTACTTGGAAGTCTCGGTCGAGCATATATGTCATGAAGAATGTCTTCATTGACATATAAAGTAACGAGTCCCAGGACAAGAACTGAAATCACTTGGACTAGATTTGACGTAGTCAGTCTAGTAAGAGTTGACACATTGCCCATACTCATAATCAAGTGGAGTATAGCAAGGTGAAAGGACGAATTGTACGGTAATTGTCTATGGAAAGGTTCGTGATATGGTTCATGATGAATACATGTTCATTCGTCAAACCAATTACTTTCCGGTCAATTGGGGGTCATGATGTGTTGCTAGATACCGATTATGACTTGCTCAGATTAAGTGTTAATCTAAGTGGCCAACATAACCGGGAACCTAATGGGTCACACGCATAAGAGTGTCTCGGAGAATTCGTAAAATAGTTTTGGATAGAGTTCCAATATATGGAGAGCAAAAGGATTAAATGGATCCCGATGAGATCGAGATATGTCCCGATGAGATCGCGACATCGATATTGCTGAAAAAACTTTTCTGGAGGTTTTTCCCATATCGAGACCCGGTAAGCCGGTAGGACCGACCCCAGTGTGACTGGACCACTTCAACATTTATTTTATATATATATAATTAATTAATTAAAGAATTAATATATATATATATATGTGTGTGTGTGTGTGTGTGTGTGTGTGTGTGTACGTGGATATATGTGTGTACGTGGATAGGAAGGAGAAGCTTCCTTTATATGCTTAGTCAAAAGTTGTTTTAATGGTATTAAATGACTAAAAGACAAATGGCAAATGTAGGGTGAAGAAGAGGATGGTCGTTGGTATAAAGAGAGGCTTTAAAATTCATATGACAATGTTCTTGGAAAATTGTTTTTCAAGTTTCTCTCTTCATCAACGAGCTTCCTCTCTTCTTCAAGGCTTTTTCATCTCCTCTTCATCGTTGGTTTTCAAGCTCTCCAAGAACAAGGTAAGATCTAGCAGTCTTCAACTTGTTCTAGCTATTTTCGGGTCAAAGGGTTTGTCCCGGTTAGGTTCTCCGATCTCTGCGTGGATACCGTTAGAGACGGTCTCCTTTGGCCGTTATGGTTTGAGTTTGTTGTATAGACACATGGATCCTGGCTTTTGGGAAGGTCCCGGAACAAAATTTTTTGTTTTCCGCACCGTGGGCATGTGATGCTCACACCGGATTTTCTACAGTGGTATCAGAGCCACTTGTGTCGTATATAACGAAGAAACCATGACTAGGTCAGAGTTGCCTATTGCTTGTGACGATGATGCATGTTGATTGTGTGAATTTCGAATTCAGTGTAGAAATATTGTTTTCAAAATGTTCTTACCCAGATATGTTCACAAGATGTTGTTGCATATGTCTGTGGAAGCTCGGAATTTATCAATGTGATTTGATATGGTTTTGCTAATTTATTCCCCAATGTTCTGGTTGCTGTCTTTGTGCACATTCAATGAACAGACATGCTTATAAATTCGAGAATAAATTGTAGAAATTTTTTTTTTCAGATTTTCTTTCACCGACATGTCTCTAAGATGTTGATGAATGTCTATGAGAATGGAAAAATGTTTTCGAGGTAATTTACTATTTATTTGAGAATTTATTGTGTGCTACTGGGAATAACTGTGTTGAGGAACACAGATTCTACATTGGATTTGTTGCTGAGGTTGGATGAGTTTTTGTTGGAAATAAATCCTGAAAAAGTTCATGGAATATTTTATGAACATGTTGTAACCTCTGTAATTTTCTCATAATTTATCTAAATTTTTTAAATGAGTTTTTCAAGCAAAACACAGAGCTTGGCAGTTTTGAGAAAGTTGCTGGAGCTGTTTTGTTTGGAATGATAAATTGTGTATTTCTCAATTACAATGCCTTGGATCATTTTTAATGTGATTAAAAATGTGTTATATTGATGTTTTATGCTTTCCAAATTGAATTTCTTGAAATTGGGTTTCCAAATATTTTTCGGATGTTAAATATGTCACATTAGCATCTCGTTAGTGTATTTCGTTGTCTTGATTATTTTGGCCGTCACAAATTTTGTGACCAGTGCCAAAGTAGTCTTGATAAAGTTTAGACTACCTAGAGATACTTAGGGTGATAGTTTGATGTTCTCAAATTATTTGGAAATCTCAATGAATAAGATTGTATTCATCAATTTCAAGTTTTTCATGTATAGTTTGACTATATATGGTAAGCATGGAACAATAAAAGTGTTTCATTGGTACATCATAATAAAAGATATTACACTTGGTATTGTGAATTGGAAATGCACGGATTGAGAAATTAGCCGATTAGATAGCAATTCCACATGAATAAGTCGACTAATAAAGATACAAGTCGACTTGTCCGTGCACTATAGACGCATAAGTCGACTTGCACAATGGTACAAGTCGATTTGTTCATGCACAGCTGCATAAGTCGACTTACACATGCATAAGTCGACTTACACACTAGCATAAGTTGATTTACACATACACAAGTCGACTTGCAACATGCAAAGGTGGGATGATGGATGATTTTAGGTATAGACTCAATGTGATTGATGAAATACCCTAAATCATTCCATATAGTCATGGTGACTATAATCCTACGGCTTGGAGGAGAAGAAGATGAGACCTGAAAATCCTCACACATCATATGAAAACTAACGCCTTCCATTAATACGGGGAGAACCAGAGTTCTTATAGAGTTGGGTTGTTGGGTAAACCCAAGCTCACTCTATACGGATATGTTCGAACCATGAAAATAAGATTTTCGGATTAATGGGTCGGTTTTCACTAGAAGCGTTGATTTGTTGAGTAAACTCAAGGTCAACGTGGACAGAGGCGAAATTGGGTAGTGTACATCAGATGTACGCGCATTAAGAGTTGATAAACCCAATGTGTGTGCATACATCACGAGTTGATAGCACTAGTCGATAGTTGCATCTATGAAGCAAATGGTATGACCGATACCTGCCGATAGATCTAAGGTGGCTTATTGGGTAAACCCAAGGTCATTTTAGTAATGTCGGATATCTATGATGCAATTGGTATGACCGATACCTACCGATTGACCTAAGGTGGCTTGTTGGGTAAACCCAAGGTCATTTTAGTAATGTCGGATATCGACCCACTAGGACATTTTGTCATAATGTTTCTTGGATTCGTACTGAGGGTTATGGATTCTTTGAAACTAGTGGGAGCCATATGCATGTCATGCAAGTCCTTATGATCATGCATGTAAATCTATTCTAACATTCTTTCTCTCTTTTCCCTATAGGTTATTGAAGATGACTTCAAGTGTGAATTTGCGCTCGCTAATGGACTCCAACAAATTAACTGGACCTAACTTTCTAGATTGGCTGAGAAATTTGAGAATTGTTTTCAGGTCTGAGGAACTGAGATATGTCCTAGATGTTCCACTTCCTGATCCACCTGCTGCTGATGCTTCTGATGAGGATTAGAAAGCATATCGTAAGCATCTTAAAGACAGTGACATGACTACTTGCATTATGCTTGCCTCGATGTCACCAGAGCTGCAGAAGCAGCATGAGTCTATGGATGCTAATACCATAGTGTTTCATCTTAGAGAACTGTTTGATGAGCAAGTTCGATCTGAAAGGTTCGAGACGTCGAGGCTACTCTTCACTACTAAGATGACTCCAGGTTCATCTGCAGTGCAGTATGCACTGAAGATGAATGGGTATATTGAGAGGTTGGCCGTCTTAGGTTTTGTTATGGATTATGAATTAAGTGTTGACTTAATTACGGTTGGATGTCGATAGTTATTCACGGTTTGTGTTAAACTATCGGATGAACCAAATATCCACGACAATCCCTGAGTTGATCAATTTGCTCAAGACAACAGAGCAAGCTATCAAGAAGGATAGCAAGCAAGTGCTTGTGGTGGACTCTTCTTCTGGTTCCAAGAAAAAGAAGCTGAAGAAGAAAAGGTCTAAGAAACCGAAAGGAAGTGTAGCCAAGAAGAAAACCAAAGAGACCGCACTAGGAACTTGCTTCCATTGTGGCAAAACCGCCACCTGGCGGGCTGTAAAATCTATCTGGAAGAATTGAAGCGAAGAAGGCATCGGATGCCTCGACTTCTTCGGTATGTTTGTCATTGAGGTTAATCTGCTTCGACCATAACATATGGGTATTAGATACGGTTGTGGCTCACACATATGCAATGATATCACGAGGGCCTCGGGGATAGAGAGATGACTCATGAAGGAGAACTAGACTGCGTGTAGGAAATGGAGCAAGAGTTGCTGCATTAGCCGTAGGCACTTATTTCTTATCACTCCCGGTGGGCTTGTAATTAAATTGGATGAATATTATTTTGTACTGTATTAACAAAGAACATATTATCATTTCTTGTTTAAATAGAATTGGTTTCCATTTGACTTTTAGTAACAATGGTTGTTCTATTAGTTTGAATGGAATGCTTTATGGTACTGGTACATTATGCAATGAAATTTACATATTAGATATGTCACATCCAATTATAAATGTCAATGACACGAAAAGACATAAAATAGATAATTTAAAATCAACTTACTTATGGCATTGTCGCCGGCCATATAAATGAGAGACGATAGCTAAGCTCCATAAGAGTGGTAGTTTAGGTCATTTGATTATGAATCATATGACACATGCGAATCTTGTTTATTAGGCAAGATGACTAAATTACCCTTTAAGGAAAGGGTGAATGAGCGATCGAGTATTAGACCTAATACATTCGGATGTATGTGGTCCGATATCCATCCATGCCAAGTGGTTGTCTTTACTGATTACCTTTATCGATGATTATTCTCGATATGGGTACTTGTATCGATGAGATACAAATCAAGCATTTGAAAAGTTCAAACAATTGAAATGAAGTAGAAAACCAACTTGGAAAAAGTATCAAGACATTACGATCGGATCGTGGTGGGAATACTTAGACCAAGAGTTTTGGATTATCTCGAGATAATGGGATTTTATCTCAATGAACTCCTCCTTACACACCACAACATAATGGTGTGGCAGAAAGGAGAAATCGAACCTTGTTAGACATGGTACGATCAATGATGGGCTTTGCAAAGTTACCAAAATCCTTTTGGGGATATGCAATCGAGACAATTTGTTTACTTGTTAAATGAGTTTCATCAAAGCGAGTTGATGTTACTCCATATGAGATGTGGACTAACAAAAGACCCTATCTTACTCATTTGAAAGTTTGGGGTTATCCTGCTTATGTGAAGCGGATACAGTCAGATAAACTTGATGCAAAGTCTAACAAGTGTTTGTTCGTAGGATATCCTAAAGAAACAATGAGATATCAATTCTACCTTGCTGAGGAACAAAAGGTGTTTGTTTCGAAGCATGCTGTCTTTTTAGAGAAAGAGTTTCTTTTACAAGAAGACAGTGAGAGCAAAATTGAGCTTGAAGAAGTTCAGGATGCTCGAACAGACGCAGATCAACTGCCTGAACCTGAAACTGTGACTCATACAGATGAAGTTGTTAGTAGTGTGCCCTAGGCCAATGGATATTTGTGATTCATGTATTAACATTATGACTTGTTAATAATATATTAAGAGGTATTTCTTTATATATGCATGTATTTCGTTTATGTAATGTGATTTACATTCTATGAATAATATTAGACTTATGTCATCAAGTGTGTGACTTGATAGTAAAACCATAAGTGTTATAACACTATTCTAGACTGTCCCTGGTCGATCATTATTGATGGAACAATAATGAATTAAGACTAGTATGTGTTCTGATTGATGATCACGTTTTACTGATCATGGATATAAGATATCAAATCAGAAACATAGATATATGTTAGAGAACATATATTGGACCGACCCACATAAAGAGTACTACATAGTTACATGTCATTAGTGATTCTTAATATGGTTTGACTATAGTCATTTGACCTGAAGTCATCATGGTTCCCTACATGAGGAATTTAGTGTTTTGATATTAGACTAAGTTATTTTTAACCGAATAACATATAGTCTTATGTTGGATACTAAATGAATCATGCGGAGGGATGTGAATGACGTAGATGGGATTTGTACCTCTCTTAAATGAGGGAGATATTATTTGGGCCTCTTGACAAGTGTGACTGAAGAAATGCATGGCCGTGCTCAAATGAATTGATGAAGAGTCATCAATGTCATTTGTTATAATCAGTCAACTTGGGGATCAAGAAACTATGATTAATCAAAGGTTGACATGTACCATGCCTTGTGATTAATCTTGATATCGTGTTACAAAGGACCGAGCCTATAACCATAATTCTGAGTTAAATCAGATTATCGATCCTCATTTGATTTGGGTAGTCATAATGTCTTGCTAGAGGCGCTTATGACTTATGGGCCTTGAAGTGTAATCAAGCCCATTGCCAACATCAAATGAGCCTCTGAGGTCGCATACAAAGAGTGATGTGATCTGAGGCTTATTCTCTTGGGCCTAATTTATTAGGTGTTGAATAAATATATTTAGATATATTTATTGGGCTAGATTTAATTAAGTTGTCGGGCTTTTATTATATATGATATAATGGGCCGAAACTTAATAGGGCCTAAATGAGATTAGGGTTTCTCTATAAATAGAGAAACTTAGGTCTCATTAGGTTAAGAACTCTATTATCGAGAAACCCTGGCCGCCATCCAAGAGAAAGATCGTGCTAGCACACTACAGCCGCAGCCCGGATCGTGCATGCTCGTGTGGATACCGGTAGAGGGCATTAGCGATTTGCAGTGTCTTGGAATCCGAAAAGAAGCAATCCACCCACGAAAATAAGGTATTTTCGTTAATCCTCGTGTTTTCGATTATACGTGATAATTTTGTATGATCTTTTCCGCAGCGTATTGTGAATACTCGGACCATACGCGATCCAACAATGGTATCAGAGCCAGGTTTAATCGTTAATCTTAGATTAGAGGCTTGATTATGATTGTTGATTTGTGTTTGATGCTTCGAAACACGACAAAATATGCAGAAATCGTTTCCGTTTTATGTTTGTCGAGTTTGGAAATTGTTTCCCGAAGGATTAAAATTGTTTATGCTTTATGTCTGTAGTGTTCTGGAAATTGTTTCCAGTCTATTTGCGATGTTTCGTTAATGCTGGAAATTGTTTCCTACCTATTTGTATATACTTTGTTCCTTCTGGAAATTGTTTCCTACGCACCCATGTTTTGACGCATGTTCCTTATTTTGAATCCCGAAATCTACAAAAGCATGAAGGGTTTTATGCGTTTATCCGAAGCCATGTTTTGCCTCTGTGTATATGTTTTGAGTTTTAAGCCTTTAGATCTGGAAATCAAATGTTTAGGGTTTATTAATTTTCCTAACCCTGTTTGGCTTATGTGATTTCTTGTGTTTACGGTTAAATCATATACTCAGATTTCTGGCTTTATGGTTTCTGATTTGTGGATTATGAGTACTGCTATTTTGTTTCTCCCTCTCCCTTGGGTTTGCAATTTTCTGGGTAAATTGCGTTTTCATTCTCCCTTGTATCTGCGTTTTTTTTTGGGCATCGATGAGTTGCGTTTTTCCCATTTTGTGTTGAGAAAGAACACAACTGATAGGCGATAATGGGTGATTATCGCCCATCGGTGACGACCCACCGTGTGCGACGCCATAGATGGGCGTCGCACACCACATCTGTTGGTGTCTCCGGTGACACCACTATCGCTGGCGTTGGTGGCGTCTCCGGTGACGCCACAAGCTACGAGAACCGTCGGGTGGAGACCCACGGTTGAAGGTTCGTTTTTCCCTTGGAGATCCGACGGTTGCGTGACGTGGTTGTGGAAGGAAGATCCAGAAGAAAAGGAGGAAAAAACAGAAGAGAGAGGACTGGCGTGTTGGAGAAGACGACGGGCGCGTGTCTCTGCCAGGGGCGTGGGCACGCTCCACGCGTGCCAGCGTCTGGAGCGTGCACTGCACGCGCCAGACGCCCCTCCCTCCCCTTTTATTATTATTATTTTTTTAAAATTGTTTTAAAAACCCTAATTTCTCTTTTATTATTTTAATAGAGATTAAATTAATAATAATCCTAATAATAATAAAAGGTGTTTTATTAAAATTTGAAAATTGTTTTCAAAGGATTATTTATTAGGAAAGGGTTTTGGAATTTAATTTAATTTTTCAAGAGTTGAATTATTAAATTTCTCTTTTATTAATTTAATAGAGATTAAATTAATAAATACTCCTAATAATAATAAAAGGTGTTTTATTAAAATTTGAAAATTGTTTTCAAAGGATTATTTATTAGGAAGCGGTTTTTTGTATTTAATTTAATTTTTAAAGAGTTGAATTATTAAGTTAAATTTTCAAATCAACAAATAGAATCAAGCCAAGAGTTATAACAAGCGTTTTGTAATCTTCCATAATTCTTTATAAGGATTAATAACCTTCTAAGAACGACCCTCATCGTAATTTTAAGTTTATATGCCTTCCATAAATCTTTACCAATGTTTATCTCTAACTCATCCTTATGTGGGTTTTTGCCAAAGCAAGGCATGTGGGGATTATCTAGGGAAGACATTTGAATAATGGTGCTATTCATAGGTAAAGTATGGTTAAACTTAACTAAGCTATCAAAACGGTTTTGGGCTTAGGGCATAAGATTGGGTTTTACATACATGCAGACATAAGATGTATTTTAACATAAGCCCATCAAGAGTTACATGTGATGTAATTGAAAAGAGTTTTCTACCTAAATAACTAAGTTTTGAGTCTTAGCTAAAGCTTTCTTAGGACTTAGTGAAATATGGATCTTGTTTCTCCCATTTTTCAATTGAGGGTTATTTATTTGAGAGGGAGCTAATACCTCATAATAATAAGAATGTTGACCACTTATTGCATAATTTTTGTAGATTATGGCTACTCCATCCACAAACCTGTCTATGCGATCTATCTTAGAGAAAGAAAAATTTAGTGGAACAAATTTCCTAGATTGGTATAGGAACTCGAAATTGTTCTCAAGCAAGAAAGAAAGGCTTTCAAGAAGAAGGGCACAAAAAAGAACAAAGGTAAAGTACCTAAGTCCAAGCCCAAGCCCAAAGCTAAGACTAAGGCACTTGAGGAGGAGTTTGTTTCCATTCTGATGAACTTTGGTCATTGGAAAAGGAACTATGAAACTCTATTTGGAAGAGCTGAAGAGAAGAAGAATAGTCGACTATTTCTTCGGTATGTTTGTTATAAAATCAATTTTACTCATTCTGCATCTTGGGTATTAGATACGGAGCTGCAACTCACATTTGTACTAATGGGCAAAGTCTAAGAAGGACTAGAAGATTGATGTCCGTGAGATCGACTGCTGCGTGAGAAATGGAGCAAGAGTTCTTTGCTTTATCCGTGGGGACTTATGATCTTATTTTGCCTCTTGGGCTCATTTTGGAACTCAAGAATTGTTATTATGTACCTACTATGAGTAGGAACATTATTTCTTTGCTTGTTTAGAGAATGATGGATTTAAATTTTCTATTGAGAATAAAGTATTTCCATTTATAAGAATGACATTTTATATGGCATTGTCGTCAATTAAATGGCATTTATACTCTAGACATCGAGTTTGTTACAAATGAGCCCATCTATAACATAAATACCAAGAAGTTTAAATCTAACGATTTGAACCCAACCTATCTTTGGCATTGTCGCTTAGGCCACGTAAATGAAAAACGCATTTCAAAACTCCATCAAGATGGATTCATTGATTCTTTTGAATCTTTTGACACGTGTGATTCTTGTTTACTGGGTAAGATGACAAAGGCCCCCTTCACAGGTAAAGGGGAAAGGGCCAATGAGTTATTGGGCCTTATACATACCGATGTATGCGGTCCTTTTAGCATATCAGCGAGAGGAGGTTATTTGTATTTCATTACTTTTACAGATGACTTGATGAGATATGGGTATGTCTATTTAATGAAGTACAAATCTGAATCTTTGAAAAGTTCAAAGAATATAAGAATGAAGTACAAAATCAGCTTGGCAAGAATATTAAAATCCTTGATCGATCGAGGAGGTGAATATTTAAGCCAAGAGTTTGATGATTATCTTAAGGATTGTGGAATCGTTACACAATTGACTCCTCCAGAACTCCTCGATGGAATGGTGTTTACGAAAGGAGAAATCGAACTCTATTAGATATGGTTCGATCAATGATGAGTCAAACCGATCTTCCAAAATACTTACGGGGCTATGCTTTAGAAACCGCAGATTCATATTGAACCGTATTCCTTGAAAGGTCAGAGAAAAGACACCTTATGAGATATGGATGGAAGCGTCCCAATTTATCTTTTCTAAAGATTTGGGGTTGTGAGGCTTATGTGAGGCGTCCAATTCTTGACAAATTGGCACCCAAATCTGAAAATGTTATTTTGTGGGATATCCTAAGGAAACTAAAGGATATTACTTTTACATCCCATCGAGAGAACAAAGTGTTTGTTGCTCAAATGGTTTCTTCTTAGAAGGAATTTGTTTCCAAAGGAAACAGTGGGAGCAAAGTACAACTTGAAGAAATTCAAGTTTCACAAAATGACATTGAGCACGAAAAGGAGATTGAAGCGAGCTCACAAGCTGTTGATGAGCAGTCTTCAACAACACAAGGCCTACGTAGATCTGATAAGATTCGTCATGAACCCGAGAGATATGGATTTCTCATTATTGATGATGATAATGTGATGCTCATCGATCATAATGAGCCCACAACCTATCAAGAAGCTATGGAAAGTCCAGAATCTGTTAAATGGTTAGAAGCCATGAAAGCAGAGATGCAATCCATGTATGACAATCAAGTTTGGACTTTGATTGATCCGTCTGATGGCTTGAAGACCATTGGATGCAAATGGGTTTTCAAAAAGAAACTTGACATGGATGGAAATGTGCACACTTATAAAGCAAGGCTTGTTGCTAAAGGTTATCGACAAGTTCATGGAATTGATTATGATGAGACATTTTCTCCAGTGGTCATGATCAAATCCATTAGAATTCTTATTGCCATAGTTGCATACTACGATTATGAGATATGGCAAATGGATGTCAAAACAGCTTTCCTTAATGAAAACTTACTTGAGGACGTATATATGATACAGCCTGAGGGTTTTGTCCATCCTAAGAATTCAGGAAAGGTGTGCAAGCTTCAAAGATCCATTTATGGATTGAAGCAAGCATCAAGAAGCTGGAATCTTTGTTTTGATGAAGTTGTCAAAGAGTTTGGATTCATCAAGAATGAAGATGAACCTTGTGTTTACAAAAAAGGTTAGTGGGATTGCTGTTGTCTTTTTAGCATTATATGTTGATGACATACTGCTCATTGGAAACGATATTCCAACCTTACAGAATGTCAAGATTTGGTTAAGGAAACGTTTCTCAATGAAAGACTTAGGTGAAGCTGCCTATGTTTTAGGCATTAAGATCTATAGAGATAGATCAAGAAAGCTTATAGGCCTAAGTCAGAGTACACATATAGATAAGATACTGAAAAGGTTTAGTATGCAAGATTCCAAGAGAGGATTCTTGCCTATGTCACATGGAATCAAGCTTTTTAAGAAGGATTGTCCTACTTCAGGTAAAGAGCTTGAGCACATGAATAAGATTCCATATGCATCTGCAATTGGATCTATCATGTATGCCATGTTATGTACTCGACCAGATGTTTCATATTCTTTGAGCATAACAAGTAGATACCAGTCTAATAATGGTGAGAGTCACTGGATAGCAATTAAGAATATCTTTAAGTACTTGAGAAGAACTAAGGATACGTTCCTAGTCTATGGAGGACTTGAAGGAGAGCTCATTGTAAATGGTTACACTGATGCTGGTTTTCAGTCTAACATAGATGATTTTAGATCGCAATCAGGTTTTGTGTTCTGTTTGAATGGAGGTGCAGTGAGCTGGAAAAGTTCAAAGCAAGACACTGTTGCTGATTCTACAACTGAAGCTGAGTACATTGCTGCATCGGATGCAGCTAAGGAAACTGTATGGATCAGGAAGTTCATTACTGAACTTGGAGTTGTTACTAGCATTGCAAGTCCTATAGACCTTTATTGTGATAATAATGGGGCTATAGCACAGGCTAAGGAACCAAGCTCGCATCATAGATCCAAACACATACTCAGACGTTTCCATCTGATTAGAGAGATCAGTGGGAGAGGAGACATGAAGATATGCAAAGTGGGCATAGATGACAACATTGCCGATCCACTTACTAAGCCTCTTTCATAGCCTAAACATGAGAGTCATACGAGGTCTATGGGTATTAGATATCTGACCGATTAGGCCTAGTGCAAGTGGGAGATTGTTAGTAGTGTGCCCTAGGCCAATGGATATTTGTGATTCATGTATTAACATTATGACTTGTTAATAATATATTAAGAGGTATTTCTTTATATATGCATGTATTTCGTTTATGTAATGTGATTTACATTTCATGAATAATATTAGACTTATGTCATCAAGTGTGTGACTTGATAGTAAAACCATAAGCGTTATAACAATATTCTAGACTGTCCCTGGTCGATCATTATTGGTGGAACAATAATGAATTAAGACTAGTATGTGTTCTGATTGATGATCACGTTTTACTGATCATGGATATAAGATATCAAATCAGAAACATAGATATATGTTAGAGAATATATATTGGACCGACCCACATAAAGAATACTACATAGTTACATGACATTAGTGATTCTTAATATGGTTTGACTATAGTCCTTTGACCTGAAGTCATCATGGTTCCCTACATGAGGAATTTAGTGTTTTGATATTAGATTAAATTATTTTTAACCGAATAACATATAGTCTTATGTTGGATACTAAATGAATCATGCGGAGGGATGTGAATGACGTAGATGGGATTTGTACCTCTCTTAAATGAGAAAGATATTATTTGGGCCTCTTGACAAGTGTGACTGAAGAAATGCATGGCCATGCTCAAATGAATTGATAAAGAGTCATCAATGTCATTTGTTATAATCAGTCAACTTGGGGATCAAGAAAATATGATTAATCAAAGGTTGACATGTACCATGCCTTGTGATTAATCTTGATATCGTGTTACAAAAGGATCGAGCCTATAACCATAGTTACTGAGTTAAATCGATTATCGATCCTCATTTGATTTAGGTAGTCATAATGTCTTGCTAGAGGCGCTTATGACTTATGGGCCTTGAAGTGTAATCAAGCCCATTGCCAACATCAAATGAGCCTCTGTGGTCGCACACAAAGAGTGATGTGATCCGGCTTATTCTCTTGGGCCTAATTTATTAGGTGTTGAATAAATATATTTAGATATATTTATTGGGCTAGATTTAATTAAGTTGTTTGGCTTTTATTATATATGATATAATGGGCCGAAACTTAATAGGGCCTAAATGAGATTAGGGTTTCTCTATAAATAGAGAAACTTAGGTCTCATTAGGTTAAGAACTCTATTGTCGAGAAACCCTGGCCGCCATCCAAGAGAAAGATCGTGCTAGCACACTACAGCCGTAGCCCGGATCGTGCATGCTCGTGTGGATACCGGTAGAGGGCATTAGAGATTTGCAGTGTCTTGGAATCCGAAAAGAAGCAATCCACCCACAAAAATAAGGTATTTTCGTTAATCCTCGTGTTTTCGATTATACGTGATAATTTTGTATTGTCTTTTCCGCAGCGTATTGTGAATACTCGGACCATACGCGATCCAACAGAAGTAACAGTTCAACCTTCTACAACACACGAAGTTCGTAGGTCACGTAAGATACGCTCTGTTCCGGAGATATGTGGATTTCTCGTGAATGAACATAATGACGTATTGCTCATAGAAGATGATGAGCCTACCACCTATGAAGAGGTTCTGAAGAGTTCAGAGTATGAGAAATGGCTTCATGCCATGCAGGCTGAAATGGATTCCATGTATGAAAACCAAGTATGGACTTTGGTTGAGGCACTCGAAGGAATCAAACCCATAGGGTGTAAATGGGTTTTTAAAAAGAAAACCGACATGGATGGTAATGTAATTACCTATAAAGCAAGGCTTGTGGATAAAGGTTTTCGTCAAAGACAAGGAGTTGACTACGACGAGACCTTCAGCCCAGTAGCAATGCTTAAATCCATTAGAATACTCCTAGCCATTGCCACTCATTATGATTATGAGATATGGCAAATGGATGTGAAGACAGCTTTCCTAAATAGAAATCTAGTTGAGGATGTGTATATGACACAACCTGAGGGCTTCAATGATGGCGAAAAGGTATGCAAGCTTCAAAAATCCATCTATGGATTGAAACAAGCATCTAGAAGTTGGAATATCCATTTTGATGAGGTAATCAAAGAGTTTGGTTTCTCACAAAATCCGGACGAACACTGTGTGTATAAGAAGGTTAATGGGATTGCAATCGTATTCCTTGTACTGTATGTAGATGACATATTATTGCTAGGAAACGATGTCTCTATGCTACAACCAGTCAAGATTTGGTTGTCCAAACAATTTTCCATGAAAGACCTTGGTGAAGCAACTTATATCTTTGGGATAAAGATTTATAGAGATAGATCAAAAAGGTTGCTTGGTCTTTCACAATCAACGTACATAGACAAGATACTAAAAAGGTTTAGCATGGAGCAATCCAAGAGAGGGTACCTTCCTGTGACTCATGGGATAACACTCTCGAAATCTATGTGTCCTAAGACACAAGATGAGAGGATGCGTATGAATATGATCCCGTATGCATCTGCGGTAGGATCTATCATGTACGCTACGCTATGTACGAGACCCGATGTATCATATGCTCTAAGTGTTACGAGCAGATACCAATCAGATCCTGGTGAGGGTCACTGGGTGGCTGTCAAAAATATCCTCAAGTACTTGCGAAGGACTAAAGATGTTTTCTTGATATATGGAGATGGAGATCTCAAAGTGAGCGGGTATATAGATGCCAATTTTCAATCTGATAAGGATGATTCCAAATCCCAATCAGGTTACGTATTCACACTGAATGGCGGGGCAGTTAGTTGGAAGAGTTCCAAACAAGAGACAACTGTCGATTCAACAACCGAGGCAGAGTACATTGCCGCTTTAGAAGCAGCAAAGGAAGCAGTTTGGATCAAGAAGTTCATTACTGAACTTGGTGTGGTTCCTAGCAGTGATGGGCCCATACAGTTGTATTGTGACAACAATGGGGCTATTGCGCAGGCGAAAGAACCAAGGTCTCATCAACGATCCAAATACGTACTCCGCAGATATCATATGATTAGGGAGATCATTGGACGAGGTGATGTCCAGATCGAGAGAATTCCCACCGAGCAGAATATTTGTAGCACCCCACTCCTGCCAGACCCGAACCCGATATTGATGGTGATATCCGAGCCCGTGCCCCACGAGGGTGGTGTACTAAAGCAATCACTTCAATTTAAAACTTTGAAATCATTTGTCTTTTTACAAAATTACTCACACACTAAAACAATTAGGCCCACTGAACAAAATCACCAATCTGAATAACTTACAGAAATTCAATACATATAAGACATCACTACACTAATGCAGACGTGAACCGATCCCGACATCAAACTCTGACTCGCTCGCGGTAATCATACTCCCGTTTGTCCAATGGGGTACTCTTCGATCCCTGAAAAATAATTGCAATGTTGGGTGAGTTTGCGAACTCAATGAGAAACCATCGTCGATGGTTCACCCAACTCATGCATATATATATTCAATATATCACATACTCACAATTTACAATTTGAACACTATCAACAACTTCACATTTCACTATAATCACAAATTAAACACATCACTGAGAAGTCATCACATTTCACTTCATCTCATGCATTGCCGCTCTTACACATATAAGGCGACGCCTTTCACACTAGTCACGATGTATCACTCATACACATTCTCAATTTCACTACGATCGATGCATATGTATGCAAATTCTCATTTTATGTCATTGTTGTGGATCGAGCATTATCACCGTCCCGATCGGCATTTTTCACACTAATCACTTTTACGGCAAGTAGGAGAGCCCTCTGGTATGCACTACGCCCACTCACATATGGGATAGGAGAGCCCTCGGGTATTGCACTATTCCTTTCACAATAATCGCATTTTAGGCAAGTAGAGAGCCCTCTGGGTATGCACTATCGCCATTTTGGCCTTAGGCCCATTCACGATATCGAGCTTAAAGCTCGAACTCTAAGCTCCAAATGGCGATTAATTACCACTTATGTTCATGCTTAGCATGCACTTACACATCCTATCGCATCTATATATATATATATATATATATCACTTCACTCGCTATCACAGTCAAAACACTTACTCATAATTCTTTACACTAATTCGCATTCAAAATGCTCACATTTCTAGTAGATATCACTTCATTCACTTATCTTAAGTATTCACATTCACAATACATTTCACATTTAATCACAACCTCGAGACGCTTATCTCATGAATCGTAACACTCATACTTGGCAACTAAATGGCACATTCACAAGACTTTTATTAGCATTCTCAGCATATTCACTTCACATTTATAACACATTTCACATGTATCTCATTCCACTACACTTAGCATACTCAGAACACTTATTCACATTCTCAGAGTATTCACTTATAATCTCAACACATTAGTCTCACGACTATAAACAATCACATTCACACAATCACTATCATCTATCGCATTTAGCTCAATCACTTTACATTTATATCACTCACTTTAACACTTATTTAATACACACTCACAGCACATTTAATCACATAAAAGCTGAGGAACCAACTAGGTTACTCACCTGTAACTTCCGAGCTCTTGCTCGAAGTCCCAGTAATATCCGTGGTCTGACGATCCAACGGCGCCTCTATATCAATTCAAGTAAATTCTCATCACTAATTGCTCATTTAATCAAATTCACTAATGCACATGTCTCAATTCGCAATGATATGATGCATGATCATGATTTCCAGCTCTCTAATCCAATCCCGCTATCTCTTACTTCACAACCGCAATTCACTATTCACTAGGCCTATCTCAATCATGAAGTCCTCAATTCAAACTCTAATTGTCACATTATAACACTTAGGTCACAATTGATACTAGATTTGATTCACTTTCGATAATTCACGATTCCTCTAGAATAATTCAACTCTCAATTAATACGATACTTGTAGACCTCTTTCTCTAGTTCACAACGAATCAAAAATCATCTCAATTGGAGGTCTACACTAAAAGATATGTCATAAAACCCAAATCACTTTCATCTCAAATTCCTTTCTTCGCATGACCTCACACGTTAAATCGCGGCATACGAGAGGACGCCGCCAAGGCAAAACCATTCGCCGCGGTGTGAAGTCCATTTCACGCCTTCGCCGCGACGTCACCAAGCCCTCGTCGCGGCGTGGAATTTTGCCAGCTCGCCGCGACGTCTATTAACCACACGTCGCGGCGTCTAGAGCCTTCCGCTCGTCGCGACGTCAATTAAACATTTTAATCTAATTCGTCGCGACGTGCGACTGGTTCGTCTCCCCAAATCGCCTTTCCGCCATTAATGCTGTCTCTCTCAACCCAATCACTCATTCAACTACTCTAACATGCCATAAATGCTAACAATAACCATAAATACAGCATTAAACACAGTAACACTTACCAAGTCAAATGATCGGCGGAAACCCTAAAAATCACCGCAAATCTCTAGCTTCTTCTCCTTCCTTTCCCAAGCACGATGAACCTCAACGCTAGCCAACCTCAATATTTCCCCGATCTCTAATAACTCTTTCACTCACAAGGAAGGGAAAACAACGAAATCTCCAAGGGAGAAGCTCGCAATCGCCGACGGAGAAGGAGGAAGGTAAAGGAAAAATGTTAAAAACCTAACTCCCAAATCTCTTATATATATATATATATAGTATTGATTTCAACCGAGATTCAAAATCTATCACCCTCAAATCTCTTAATTCAATCTCTAATTTCACCGCTCATCACCAAAATTTCTTAAACTCATAACTTTAAATTTTCATGCTATATCTCACTCACTTTGAATCAAATTCACAATTATCGGTCTCTAGGTCAATTTTTCTATCCAACTCAAATCTCTAAAATTCCAGAAAAATTCTCATAATTTCTCAAAATATAAAACACTCGATTCTATACTCAATTTAACATTTCCACTTCTCTAAACTTCCAATCTCACTCAAATTCAACTATACAACTCAATACTCTTTAAATTCTCAATCACTTCGCAATCTAACCAATTTCACTACTCAATTCCACTTATCACTTAGTTCTTAATAACTCATATCTCACACAGTTTCTCACAATTCACAATCACAATTAAATGCTGGAATAATCATGAATGCATGTCACCATGTATACATGTGCAATTAATCTCATTTATCAGCGACGCGAGGTCACTATATCGTGCAATTCAATTATGAATGCACTCATTTATTCAATCCACCCAAATACCGATATGCCCTTCACGCCGGTAGCGGATGTTACAATTCTCCTCCTAAATAAAATTTCGTCCTCGAAATTTCATATACGATTGATCAGGAAGGCAGGGGAGTTACTCCGATTACTATATATGGTCTCTCACTTATTTCACTCTATAATCAATTTCGATCAGATATACTGAGTCAATACAATCGATCACTCTTTATCTGTCCTCTATCTTTACATTTATCCTAACCGATTCCTCATAATTACTCACAATGCTTCACTTTTGCTATCAATAATACGTATCACAGCTCATATAACGCTTAATAAGCCCGAATCATCTTTTAGATTTTGAAACTCAATTTCTAATCCTTGGTTCTATTCATATCACAGTCACATAGAGGCTACTTTATAACGAATCCAGCTTCCCTCTTTCCTCTATCTTATCTAAGTGTATCGGGCCGATGTGATACACCTTGAAACATTTCATTTATTGATTAATGATTATATCACTTTAGTGTTAAAACACTAATCTCATAAGATTCCAATGGCCTCAATTCACTCAAATCATTTCATTTTTTTTCTAGGGTTTCTCAATTCTATTTCGAATTCAATTACTCATTAACATAATACACTACACTCATAAAACATTCAATGTACTCGCAATTCACTCTAGACTACACATCGATCCCATGACCCTATAGATTCCAAACACATCAGTTTCACATTTATCTCCAACAGTCAGAGCTGTTGGTCACTCTCACATATAATCATACGACTTTTCATTCTGGACCATCAATTTCTCTTTCGATACACTCTACGACAATATTAGGCTCTGATCGCTCTTTGCAATTTCTCTAACAGTCCCTTTTGTCTGCTCTACACATATTTATTAATTACACTTTACACATCACTATCCTCAACAATAGGAGTCAGTTTCAATTCCTCTCCAAGGTTCACAAATTTCAACACCCCATAGGTCTTTGCCAATACTTTATCTACACTACACAACTGATTTGGAATTTAGATAATTCATACTATTTTCTTTTTGCCCTTTTTCCAGTTTGACAATTAACACTCACCAATAACAAACTTATACTCTATTGAATTTCTGTTCGATCCATTTTATTACATCACTGTCTTAACTTTGTGACTACGTGATCGATTAATTCCTTTTCCAATCATTCGATTCCCAAAATATCTCGATCATTATTGATTTGCATATTCATAAACTTTTCTGTACAATTTAAAATCTCCATGTTCTCATAGCAACACTCAGTACAACAATTTCAAATAATTAATCATAGTATAGCTCACGAAGTTATACTTACCCCCAAATACATAGAATCACTTTGCACTATATCAACGATTTGCCTCATAACCCTATTCGGGGACATTTCATTAATTATTGCAAAATCTCCAATTTTCTCTTTTACCATTACCCGTTATACCATTCACACATTTTTTTTCAAACATTTTGTCACAGCTAAAACTTGAAAATCTTTAACACTGTTTGGACGAATCCAGCATTCAGTTAATTCTCAATAACCCCAAATCTCGTATACATACTTTCCTGGAAAATTTACAATTTATCACTATCTCTATCACCATTGAATCTCCCAATGCCATACTAAAACTAAATCATTCACTATTCATTCGATCGATTAAGATTCACTCTTATGAAACTTACATGATTACCAATTTCCTCAACGATGCCAATTTATCATCTTCACTTTTCAAACACATTTAATCGATCATCGGTGCTCATAGTGGCTTTCCAATTTAAATCGATTGGGACACTTTACTCTTCATGAGTACACCAATTTCACGATACCCATAATTAATTAGATAACTCTTTAAAATCGATTATCTCCGATGAGGAACATTTTTTCTCATTACTTTCTCAGTTTCATCGCAACATATTTTGACACAACTTCCTATACCTTAGTTCTCCACATAACCCAATTTATTGCCATCGTTACACACTGGTTGTTAACACATTCATCATATCTCTTTTGTACTTTCAAATCACACTTGCACAAAACATACACAAATTTATATTCTTCTCATATTCACAATTAACATTTCCTCAACATTCTACAATTCTCTTACACAATCAGAGTCATCTCATCAACATAATGTACACTTTTTTTTTTCAGTAACATATTTTATCTTTTACACTTGAGTCTCCGCTAGGATTAGGACGCCTTTTCTTCATTTCAAAAATTTATCTCATCAAAGATCACTCTTAAATCAGACACGGATTAACAAAACCTTATCAATCATTAACACTGCTAGCAAAACCTTATCAATCAACTATTTCTCATCACTATTTATCACCACTCTTAATCCCTCGAGAAGGTCAATTTTGATTACGCATAAATTTTTCCCAATAAAAGTAATTCATATCATGCATTACAAGATTAGAGCATTCCTTGTAATGAGGCTCAGTAAGGCATTTAAACAATTTCATTCACACTAATATCTTGTATGCCTTCGCTATAATCACCACATCATATCCGAATAGGCACTCACATCGATTGACTCATTAGTAGCCCATACTACTAAGAAGACTGAAATCCCACTTAATTCTCGATAACCTTTCTCTTTTGGTACCAGTTCTCGATCATTAATAGTCTCACTTCTTTTTCAATTGATCGCTACTAACATTCTCATGTCTTGCTCTAACTCATCTCGAACTTGGGGCTACAGGAATTATAATCGGAACTTATTTAATAGGCCACCTATTTTCCTCCTATATCATATTCACTTACGCTCAATCCTTTCACCCATAAGGGTGATTCCACTATCAAATGTACGCTTACAGTGACAATAAAATCTGAGCTCAACAACTTTTCTTTTTTGCACCCGTCCTCGGGCAAGAAGATCGAATACAATCTCTATTCATTCCCAATTGATCAACATAAACACTTTCATTCTATAAGAATCGGACTGGCAATTTTCCACTAATTCATTAGTTGCTTCCCATGCCTTTTCCATAAATAAGACAATTACGTTTACTATTTTCGCTTACCATGGGGTTCCCATAATCAGGTATGTATTCACTTAGGCAAATCAGCTGAACCTTAATCACTTTTTCATCTACCATTATCAGTATTTTACAATTTAATCTTTTCATAATTGTCTCATACCCACGAACTTATCACACTCAATCATTTTCATAGCTATACACAATCATTCTTGATTTCTCACTAAGACAATTGATTCTCAGTCATAAATCATTATTCATAACTCTCGTCACGGTAATCAATCTCAATTGTAACTTTTCTATATCATAGAACACTTTATTTTCATCCACTTTATACGCTTGACCTCTTACCATGTCTATCATATCTCTATTAATCCATAACTATAACTTCATATCCTACATTTGAGGATATGCCCCGATATAACACGGGTGTCGCAGTCCTTAATATATCCATCATTATCGATACACTTAATCGTCTCTTATTCGATCAAACTATGCACGTTCTGTGATTTCGTAATGTACATAGCTTTCTCTTATCACATTCTCACACATTATCATTTTCCTCACTATTGCGAACCGCTCAAACGACTGATACATGCTAATGCATGTGACTCATATGCTAGACTGGGGATCAGTTGTCACTGTCTGCTGAGACATGACTTAGATGCATGCATTTGACACATTTTTCTCAGAACGCCCATGTAAGATTGTACTTACGGCTCGATACCACAAATGTAGCACCCACTCCCCCCGCACCCAACCCGATATCGATGGTGATATCCGAGCCCGTGCCCATGAGGGTGGTGTACTTAGAGCAATCACTACAATTTAAAACTTTGAAATCATTTGTCTTTTTACAAAATTACTCACACACTAAAACAATTAGGCCCACTGAACAAAATCACCAATCTGAATAACTTGCAAAAATTCAATACATATAAGACATCACTACACTAATACAGACGTGAACCGATCCTGACATCGAACTCTGACTCGCTCGCGGTAATCATACTCCCGTTTGTCCAACGGGGTACTCTTCGATCCCTGAAAAATAATTGCAATGTTGGGTGAGTTTGCGAACTCAATGAGAAACCATCGTCGATGGTTCACCCAACTCATGCATATATATATTCAATATATCACATACTCACAATTTACAATTTGAACACTATCAACAACTTCACATTTCACTATAATCACAAATTAAACACATCACTGAGAATTCATCACATTTCACTTCATCTCATGCATTGCCGCTCTTACACATATAAGGCGTATCGCCTTTCACACTAGTCACGATGTATCACTCATACACATTCTCAATTTCACTACACAGTCAGATGCATATGTATGCAAATTCTCATTTTATGTCGCTGTTGTGACTGAGCATTATCACTGTCCCGATACGGCACTTTTCACACTAATCACTTTTCTGGCAAGTAGGAGAGCCCTCTGGGTATGCACTACTGCCCACTCACATATGGGATAGGAGAGCCCTCTGGGTATTGCACTATTCCCTTTCACAATAATCGCATTTTAGGCAAGTAGGAGAGCCCTCTGGGTATGCACTACTACCATTTTGGCCTTAGGCCCATTCGCTGATATCGAGCTTAAAGCTCTGAACTCTAAGCTCCAGTCACAACTGATTAATTACCACTTATGTTCATGTTTAGCATGCACTTACACAGTCACTATCGCATCTCTATATATATATATATATATATCACTTCACTCGCTTATCACAGTCAAAACACTTACTCATAATTCTTTACACTAATTCGCATTCAAAATGCTCACATTTCTAGTAGATATCACTTCATTCACTTATCTTAAGTATTCACATTCACAATACATTTCACATTTAATCACAACCTCGGCACATTTATCTCGCAATCGTAACACTCATATTGGCAACTAAATGGCACATTCACAGCACTTTTATTAGCATTCTCAGCACATTCACTTCACATTTATAACACATTTCACATGTATCTCATTCCACTACACTTAGCATACTCAGAACACTTATTCACATTCTCAGAGTATTCACTTATAATCTCAAAGACATTAGTCTCACGACTATAAACAATCACATTCACACAATCACTATCATCTATCGCATTTAGCTCAATCACTTTACATTTATATCACTCACTTTAACACTTATTTAATACACACTCACAAAGACATTTAATCACATAAAAGCCGAGGAACCAACTAGGTTACTCACCGTAACTTCCGAGCTCTGCCTCGAAGTCCCAATAATATCCGTGGTCTGACGATCCAACGACGCCTCTATATCAATTCAAGTAAATTCTCATCACTAATTGCTCATTTAATCAAATTCACTAATGCACATGTCTCAATTCGCAATGATATGATGCATGATCATGATTTCCAGCTCTCTAATCCAATCCCGCTATCTCTTACTTCACAACCGCAATTCACTATTCACTAGGCCTATCTCAATCATGAAGTCCTCAATTCAAACTCTAATTGTCACATTATAACACTTAGGTCACAATTAATACTAGATTTGATTCACTTTCGATAATTCACGATTCCTCTAGAATAATTCAACTCTCAATTAATCGATACTTGTAGACCTCTTTCTAGTTCACAACGAATCAAAATCATCTCAATTGGAGGTCTACACTAAAAGATATGTCATAAAACCCAAATCACTTTCATCTCAAATTCCTTTCTTCGCCGAACCTCACACGTTAAATCGCGCCAGAGAGACGCCACAAGGCGTGCAAACCATTCGCCGCGGTGTGAAGTCCATTTCACGCCTTCGCCGCGACGTCACCTAGCCCTCGTTGCGGCGTGGAATTTCTCCAGCTCGCCGCGACGTCTATTAACCACATGTCGCGGCGTCTAGAGCCTTCCGCTCGTCGCGACGTCAATTAAACATTTTAATCTAATTCGTCGCAACGTGCGACTGGTTCGTCTCCCCCAAATCGCCTTTCCGCCATTAATGCTGTCTCTCTCAACCCAATCACTCATTCAACTACTCTAACATGCCATAAATGCTAACAATAACCATAAATACAACATTAAACACAGTAACACTTACCAAGTCAAATGATCGACGGAAACCCTAAAAATCACCGCAAATCTCTAGCTTCTTCTCCTTCCTTTCCCAAGCACGATGAACCTCAATGCTAGCCAACCTCAATATTTCCCCGATCTCTAATAACTCTTTCACTCACAAGGAAGGGAAAACAACGAAATCTCCAAGGGAGAAGCTCGCAATCGCCGAAGGAGAAGGAGGAAGGTAAAGGAAAAATGTTAAAACCCTAACTCCCAAATCTCTTATATATATATATATATATATATTTGATTTCAACCGAGATTCAAAATCTATCACCCTCAAATCTCTTAATTCCAATCTCTAATTTCATCGGCTCATCACCAAAATTTCTTAAACTCATAACTTTAAATTTTCATGCTATATCTCACTCACTTTCTAACCGAATTCACAATTATCGGTCTCAGGTCAATTTTCGGTCGAACTCAAATCTATAAAATTCCGAAAAATTCTCATAATTTCTCAAAATATAAAACACTCGATTCTATACTCAATTTAACATTTCCACTTCTCTAAACTTCCAATCTCACTCAAATTCAACTATACAACTCAATACTCTTTAAATTCTCAATCACTTCACAATCTAACCAATTTGACTACTCAATTCCACTTATCACTTAGTTCTTAATAACTCATATCTCACACAGTTTCTCACAATTCACAATCACAATTAAATGCTGGAATAATCATGAATGCATGTCATCATGTATGCATGTGCAATTAATCTCATTTATCACTGACGCGAGGTCACTATACGTGCAATTCAATTATGAATGCACTCACTGCTCAATCCACCCAAATACCGATATGCCCTTCACATCGGTAACAGGATGTTACAATATTGCAGATCCGTTGACAAAGCCATTATCACAAAGGAGTTTTGATTCTCATGTACTCGCCTATGGTATTAGATATCAAGGCGATTGACTTTAGATCAAGTGGGAGATTGTTAGAGTAGTGCCCTGAAGGCAATCGCCTTTAGCGCATTTTGTACAAAGTTGTGTACATACTTTATGAATAAATAAAGAAAGGCATATTTCATTAACTTGCTGTTCATTATTTATGAATGGATATTGATCTATAAGCAAATTAATGAAGTCCATGATATATGACATAGCATGAAGGAAATTGTGATGTGATCATACTTCGAGATTCCTATCATGTGCAATTATGTCAAGATCTAAATTATCCTAGTCATAGGATTCTGGCTGGACATCGGTAATCCAAAAAGACTAACGCATCTCAAGCTCCTTGATTTGATCAAGCGAGAGATCTCGAAGTCGTAAATATGAGATATTTATGGTTGAGATGTGGATGCTTACTAGAGGTAGTAAGTACATTGGATGACTGCTATGAGATCATCACATGGATGCCCTATTCTAGTGTCGGTGATAATCTCATCATAGCAATGGTGCAGTATCCTTAGACTTGAGGTGCTCGAGGATATCTTGAATCTTGATTACGTGCTTTGACTCCATTCCTTGTTGCTTTCTGAGGTCGCTCATAGGGTGGTGATTGGGTGCAACTTGAAGTATTCGAAGGTAATTGAGTAGCCAATAGAGGATTCACCACTTCTGTGATAACAGAAGATGATACCCATGGCCTCTTGTCAGGGTCATTACTTGGAAGTCTCTGGCCGGAACATATATGTCATGAAGAATGTCTTCACTGACATATAAAGTAATGAGTCCCAGGACAAGAACTAAAATAACTTGGAATAGATTTGACGTAGTCAGTCTAGTAAGAGTTGACACATTGCCCATACTCATAACCAAGTGGGGTATAGCAAGGTGAAAGGACGAATTGCACGGTAATTGCCAAAGAAAAGGTTCGTGATATGGTTCATGATGAATACATGTTCATTCGTCAAACCAATTACTTTCCGGTCAATTGGGGGTCATGATGTGTTGCTAGATACCGCTCACGACTTGCTCAGATTAAGTGTTAATCTAAGTGGCCAACATAACCGGGAACCTAATGGGTCACACGATAAGAGTGTCTCGGAGAATTCATAAAATAGTTTTAGATGAGTTCCAATATATGGAGAGAAAAGGATTAAATGGATCCCGATGAGATCGAGATATGTCCCGATGAGATCGCGACATCGATATTGCTGAAAAACGTTTACGGAGGTTTTTCCCATAATGGGACCCTTAGGCCAAGAGGGCCAACCCAGTGTGACTAGACAACTTCAGCATTTATTTATATATATATATATAATTAATTAATTAATTAAAGAATTAATATATATATATATATGTATATGTGTGTGTGTACGTGGATAGGAAGGAGAAGCTTCCTTTATATGCTTAGTCAAAAGTTGTTTTAATGGTATTAAATGACTAAAAGACAAATGGCAAATGTAGGGTGAAGAAGAGGATGGTCGTTGGTATAAAGAGAGGCTTTAAAATTCATATGACAATGTTCTTGGAAAATTGTTTTTCAAGTTTCTCTCTTCATCAACAAGCTTCCTCTCTTCTTGGTTTTTTCATCTCCTCTTCATCGTTGGTTTCCAAGCTCTCGAGAACAAGGTAAGATCTAGCGCCTTCAACTTGTTACAGCTATTCTGGTCAAAGGGTTTGTCCGGTTAGGTTCTTCGATCTCTGCGTGGATACCGTTAGAGACGGTCTCCTTTGGCCGTTATGGTTTGAGTTTGTTGTATAAACACATGGATCACGGCTTTGAAGGTCCCTAACAAAAATTTTTATTTTCCGCACCGTGGGCATGTGATGCTCACACCGGGATTTTCCTACAACTTAAACCTAGTCTTATACCCACCAATTCAAACAATAATTATCATCAAATTAATGCATCAATAAGCATAATAATTACACCAAAATTCCCATTGAATGCATCTAACAACCATGATTCATTAACTACATAATTAAAGCATAATTAAAGCTTAACAATACAACTTACCTAATTAGCTTTCAATCTTTAATTCCTTTCAATTCTTTCTTTGCTATCTACCTCAACTACTTCTCCACTCACTTCTAATCCCAAACATGTGTAGGTTTATCAAGGAAAGAAAGTAGCAAGAAGAAGCTCTTAAGGTTTGGAGGAAGGATTGCTTTGATGAGAAAAAATCGATGGAGAGGCAAAGTGGAGAAGAGTTTCGGATGTTTTCAACCCAAAAGCCATAAAACTCATCTTTTTCATTCCTTAATTAAGAGGTTGCCGAATTCAATGGGTTTAAAAGGGTGAGAATAAAACAAAGATCATTAATTAGGTAGGACACATGGACAAAAGGACAAAATAGGCTAAAAACAAATTAATAAATAGGAACCCTAATGCAATTTGACCCATTCTAGTCCAATGACCCTAATTTCAATCCCAAAATAATATACCAAATATTACAGTGTCATTGGATAGAAATTTTACGCCAGAAAAATTAACTTGGTTCGCCATTTGGCGATTTTTACGAGTCCGAAATTTTCTCTGGAAAATTTCAGAAAAATTCCTAAAAATCTCTTAAAATATAAAACACTCAATGGTGCAATCAGAATAATTTTTCAAACACAAGAACCACGTTAATCACAGTAAAACTACATTAGGCACAAAAACCGAAAATGTCATGTATGCATGTACAGTTATTTCATGTGCACAAAATTCACTGTGTACCAATACTAGTATCCATGAACAGTCCTAATGAAGCCCAATCACTCTCATCCTATGCCAAATTACTATTCTACCCTTCCCGTTGAGGGTGGGATGTTACAATTCCCCCCTCCTAATAAAAATTTCGTCCGCGAAATTCTTACCTGGTTGATTGAATAGAGGAGGATACTGCCTCCTCATATGCTCCTCGGTCTCCCAAGTGGCTTCCTCAGTCGAATGATTTCTCCAGATAACTTTCAGCAATGGAATCGTCTTATTCCTCAACTGTTTAACTTGTGACCCGACAATCTGGATTGGCTCCTCAATATAACTCAGATTACTAGCAACCTCAATCTCCTGAGCCGGTATCACATGTGTCGGATCTGACCGATATCTACGAAGCATACTCACGTGGAAGACGTCATGTAATTGAGACATCTCGGTCGGTAAAGCCAATCTGTAGGCCAAAGGTCCTATCCTCTCAGTAATCTCATAGGGACCAATGTACCTAGGGCTTAACTTCCCCTTTTTACCAAATCTCAGTACACCACGCCACGGTGACACCCGTAAGAATACCTTGTCTCCCACATTATACTCCATCTCCCTCCTATGCTGATTCACATAACTCTTTTGTCTATCCTGAGCCGCCTTGATGCGACTCCGAATCAGTTTCACCTTATCTACAGTATCCTGAATCAGCTTAGGACCCTCAATCATCCTCACACCCTCTTCATCCCAATACAAAGGCGATCGACACTGCCGCCCATACAGAGCCTCATACGGTGCCATCCCAATACTGCTGTGATAATAATTATTATAAACGAACTCAATCAGAGCCAAATACTGATCCCATGCTCCTCTGAACTCCAATACACAAGCCCGAAGCATGTCCTCAACAGTCTTAATCGTCCTCTCACTCTGTCCATCTGTCTGAGGATGAAATGCTGTACTAAAATTCAGCTTAGTACCATAGCGGTATCGCAAGCTCGCTGAATCTTGACGTGAATCGAGATCCCCATGCGATACTATCAATCTTTGGAACCCGAGTAATCTCACTACCTCAACCACATACTTCTGGGCCAACTGATCCAGGGAATTATTCTCCCTCATTGGCAAGAAATGGGCTGATTTAGTTAACCGGTCCACTATGACCCAGATAGCATCATGCTGCCTCGGAGTCTTGGGCAACCCCATAATAAAATCCATAGTAATTCGTTCCCATTTCTACTCGGGAATAGGCAATGAATGAAGTTTCCCCACTGGAGCTTGTTGCTTAGCCTTAACCTGCTGGCACGTCATACACCTCGATACATACTCCGCTACCTGCTTTTTCATGCCAGGCCACCAGAAATGTTGCTTAAGAGTGTTATACATCTTGGTAGTACCAAGATGCATAGCATAGGAGGCCATATGAGCCTCCTCCAATATCTCGTCTCAGATCATCCACATCGGACACACACAGTCTCTGACCCATCCATAAAGTCCTATCTCTCAACTCAAAATCAGAATCCTGATCAGATCTCGCTCTCTCAATCAGTCTTACCAAAGCAGGGTCCTTGTCCTGAACTCTCCTGATCCTGTTCAGTAGCATCGGTCTAAGCTTCAAAGTGGCCAATAAAGCTCCATCCTGCTCCAAAGTCAACTGTACATTCAAGGCTCTCAACTGAATCAAATTAGGCAACCTCATTGCACAAATCTGAGCCGACCGTATAAGACTTTCTACTCAGAGCATCTGCCACCACATTGGCTTTCCCGGGATGGTACTCGATGGTACAGTCATAATCCTTCAGCAGCTCAAGCCATCTCCATTGTCTCAAATTCAACTCTCTATGGCTCAGTAAATACCTCAGACTCTTATGATCTGTGAAGATCTGAAATGTCTCACCATACAGATAATGTCTCCAAATTTTTACGGCAAAAACAACTGCAGCTAACTCCAAATCATGCACTGGATAAGTTACCTCATGAGCTCTCAACTGTCTCGAGGCATATGCAATCACTCTACCATGCTGCATCAGAACACACCCCAATCCCTGATTCGATGCATCACTAAACACCTCAAATCCTCCAGTCCCTGATGGAATAGCTAACACCGGTGCAGTAGTCAACAGATGTTTCAGCTTCTCAAAGCTCTTTTGGCATTCCTCACCCATCCGAAGGTACATTTTCCTCGAAGTTTTGTCGGAGAAATTTGAGATCGATGAAAACCTCTCGACAAACCTCCGGTAATAACCGGCTAGTCCAAGGAAACTCCGAATCTCTGTCACATTCTGTGGAGCTTCCCACTTCAGCACAGCCTCAATCTTACTCGGATCCACCTGAATACCCTCTCCAGTCACTATATGCCCCAAGAAGATCACCTGATCCAGCCAAAATTCACACATACTAAATTTGGCATACAACTGTCTCTCCCTCATAGTCTACAAAACAATCCTCAAGTGCTCACTATGCTCCCGTCTGTTCCTCGAGTACACCAAAATGTCATCAATGAATACAATTACGAACTGATCCAGGTAGGGCTGAAATACCTTATTCATCAAGGCCATGAAAGCTGTCGGGGCATTAGTAAACCCAAACGGCATCACCAGAAACTCGAAATGCCCATACCTGCTCCTGAAGGCGCTCTTAGGCACATCAGCCTCGGCTATCTTCAGCTGATAATACCCTGACCTCAAATCTAACTTAGTGAATACCTAAGCTCCCTGCAGCTGATCAAATAAGTCATCAATCCTAGGCAGTGGATACTTATTCTTCATCACACCGATTCAACCGCTCAGAATCGATGCACGCCTCAACGCTCCATCCATCTTCTTCACAAATAAAGCTGGAGCTCCCCACGGTGAGACACTAGGGCACGATAAAACCTTTTTCCAAAACTCTCATAGTGAGCCTTAAGCTCCTTCAGCCCACAAAGCCATCCTATATGGAGGAATAGATATAGGAGCAGTACCTGGAACTACATCAATGGTAAACTCTGTTTCCCGATCCGGCGGTAAACCCGATAACTCATCAGGAAACACATCTAGAAATTCCCTAACTACGGGAATATCTTGAAGCCTCTGGTCAACTCTAGTGTCAATCACATGAGCCAGATAGGCCTCACAGCCTCCCTGCATCAATCTCAGGGCACTCAGAAAAGAGATCATCCGGGCTGGCACTGCCTGACTAACTCCTTTGAACACTGCTCTAGGCTGACCAGGAGACTCTAATACAACCTCCTTGGTGTAGCAGTCCATGACGGCCCTATGTGCAGTAAGCCAGTCCATCCCCAAAATCACATCTATCTCACTCAGTGGTAGCACTATCAGGTCTGCACTCAGTTCTGCCTGATCAATCACAATCGGACACCCCTTGCAGACCTCTCCTAAAGCAGTAGTGCTACCTAGAGGTGTGCTAACCTCTAACCCATACTGTAACCTCTCCCTATCCCCATGCAATCTACATGCCAAATGCAGTGCGATGAATGAATGTGTGGATCTTGGATCTAGCAGTGCAAATGCTTCAAAACCAGAAACAAGAAGCGCACCTGCTACTACATCCGGGAATCTGGGCCTCGCTGGTCATGGCATAGACCACGGCTCGACCGGGTCGGGTGGGTTGCCCCTTCCCTCGCATTAAGGACCCTCAACTCTGCCACGACCTCTACCCCGGCCTCTCTGTCCGGATCCACCAACTCTACTTTCTCAGACAAGAGTAGAACTCCCGGCTCGCCCACTACCAGCAGATCGAGCTCCCAATGTGGCCGACAATCCCTAACCCGATGCTCCATCGAATCGCATCGAGGCGGGGCTCAGTCCAACCATCGACACTCCCCATCGTGCTCTCTCACAATGCTTACACACTAGAGGATCCGCCTCCCCTCTACCACTTTGCCATCGCCACCTGTACAAATCTTCCTCTCTGCCCAAAACTAGACTGTCTCGATCCTCCTGGAGACGTAAAAATCTTGCTCTGGTGCTTACTGAAACTCCTGCCAGAGCTGCCCTGACTGTCACTCGAACTCTTCCCCCGGGATCCCAACTCAGCCTGTCTCTGCCTCATAAGCTGCTCCACTCGCACTGCAGCAGCCCTCAACTCAATAAATGTGCCCATATCTGACCGGGCCAACCGAGTACGAATCTCAGTATTGAGGCCATTCTCGAATCTCTGGCACTTATTAGCCTTAGTAGGAATCATAACAGTAGCATAATCCATCAGCTCATTGAACTTCACCTCGTACTCTGCCACGAGACATCCTACCCTACTTCAGCTCCAAAAACTCCCGCATCTTAAGATCAAGATAGACCTTGGGCATATAATGTAGCGCCATAGAAGTCCTCTCTCAGTCCTCTCTAGCCATCCCTCAGCCTCCGCAGGGTCGGTGCTGCCATAGAAGTCAACCGCCCCCTGCTTACGCAGTTGATCATATCTCCGTTCCCGTCTCACAGGAACTCGAGGAGGCAACTCCTCTTAATGAGGCACAGGAGACTCCCTACTAGCTCCTACCGATTCCAGGTCAGCTAGTAACTCAACTCGATCTCCAAGAATGGATGACCTAAAACAGACAAGAAATTTCGATCAGTTCTGCTATTCTTACAGTAATTCCAGCTTAATTTCACTAATCCCAAAAGATGCCAAACCATGCTCTGATACCACTTAATGTAGCGCCCCCTCACCGTAGGGTAAACATCGGGAAACCCGAAGATCGCTCCGATACGTATCCCACGATAAGGATGCACCACCAGAACATTTCCACTAATAATCCACATGGCATCGCAATAATTTAAAACCATAACTTAACACGATATCAGAAACCACTAAATTTAAAAGTCATAATATCAATCAGATACAGTCATCCATTAGCAGAATAGACAAGTCTATCAGTCCCCTAAACAAAACCAAAAGGAAACTGATACAAACATCTATCCTAAGTCATCCTCAAAATCCGACCCAGCTGACCGACCTGAATGCCATCGCTTCTCTCCAAAGACGTCAAGACAAAGCAGAAAAGACTATCTCCTGAGCTAGGGTCTACTCTATCGATCCTGAAAAATTAGATGCAATTTTGGGTGAGTTTATAACTTCGGTGAGAAACCATCATCGATGGTTCACTCAAATCATGCATTACGCAAATTGCGTGCAAAGACAAAGACATAATATTCAATTAACGATATTATATAACAATTTACGATGAGTTTATAACGGTTCTGATGAGTTCACAACGATGTACCGTATCGGTGACAATATTACGGAGTATAGAATGCTTTATAGTATCCCATCATAATTTACAGTAAATCATGGCATCACACAGTTCAGTAATCATCACACAATTTGGCAATTCAATCACCATGTATATAATGCATATGAGACTCTTTCCAGCTTATTCAAGACAGCCCAAGTGCTCAGTCAGTGTTCAGTGGGGGACGCGTCAGGGATTTCTCCCCTCGGGCTAGGCCCGGTCAGTACAGTATTCGAGCTCGAGGCTCTTTTCAGTGATAATAGCAACTTGGGTCACATTCCATTATCTGATCATGCATTTATGCATGCAATGCGATATTCAAGAATTCAAGATTCATGATTCAGTGTATGGCTATAAAAGCGCAGTATTGTATTTCCCAGTAACATACAGTAATTTAGTCCAGTATAGTAATCCAATCCAATACAGTAGAAATATGTCATTTGATCATGTACATTTCAGACATTTCAGTAATCATGCAATTTCACAGTCCAATACAGTAGAGGCATACCATCCGATCATGTATATCTCAAGAATCATCTGAGTTCACATTTGGCAAGTAATTCACGTTAAGCATTTAATCACCAGAATTTGAGAAACCAACTAGGTTACTTCACCAGTAACTTCCGAGCTCTTGCTGAAGTTCCAAAGAATGTCCGTGGAATGACGATCCAACGGCGCCTCTATAACAATAAAATACAGTCCCATTACTAGATGCTCAATTAAACAAATTCAGTAATGCATATGTCT